>VWYI01001182.1:0-30317 GCA_013399455.1 Anthoscopus minutus | reverse complement strand
TCTTTCTCTTTCTCTTTCTTTCTCTTTCTTTCTCTTTCTTTCTCTTTCTCTTTCTCTTTCTCTTTCTCTTTTTCTCTTTCTTTCTCTTTTTCTCTTTTTCTCTTTCTCTCTCTCTTTCTCTCTCTTTCTCTTTCTCTTTCTCTTCTTTCTCTTTCTCTCTTTCTCTCTCTCTCTCTCTCTCTCTCTCTTTCTTTTTATTTCTCTTTCATTCTTTCTGCTTTCCATCCTAACATGAAGAAATTGATTGTTGACTTTACATAACTGATGTATTGGAGCCCTGAATACACATAGGAAAATCACAACCATGTTCTAACGAAAACCCAGTTTAGACCAATGAAATATTGCAGCTCAGTAATAAGAAGCAGAGTGAATCCCTTTCATTCCAGCTTTATTTTTTATACTCTTTACAGCTGTTCTACTTATAAACATGAACTTCAGCACATAAACAGAGACTAAACATAATAGAATGACAAATTAGTTCCCTCAGAACTGATGATGTTTATTTTTCCTATTAATTTTTATTAGCATTGAATATTGCATGTTTAATCCATACTGAAAGAACTATGTGAAGTGGCTGGCCTCAACCATTTATCTGGCAAAAATTGTTCAACATATAGAGCCCACAGAAAACCTTAATTTGCTAATAATTCTCAGTGAAAAGAGGAGGAATAGAAGAGAAGCAAGTCCAGCTTTAACTTATTGAATTGTGACTGGAACAAAACTCTTTCATATTCAAGCAGCTAATTACAAGGGAAAGTCTATTGCAGTCTTTAAAATTTGATGTCTTCATTTTCCAAATATTTATTTATACTGCATATGAGAGGCTTTATGAAGGAAAGTGTTCTAAAAGCTGGAGGAGACATTCAGGCTGAATGGTAGTTTACTTATAATTTACAGACTTGTAGTACTTAATATATAATGCAATAATCTATGCTGTGCCATTTGTCATTTGGACTAGGCCACAGATTATAGCTTAGGGCAGTGCATCTGTGCACAGATCAGGCAGGAAATGGCCTAAAATCTTGAACAGCTGAGCATGATGTCTCAGTGTAGCTGCAAAATTCAACCTCTGCTCCAGAGGTCACTGCATGCTTCAGTCATGACAGCCCAAATTGTTAAGCATGTGACTAATATGCATACAGAACACAGGCTGCCTAGTGTCTGCTGCAAGCTTGATGTCTGGTTAGCAGCTAGTCTTAATCTTATGTGACAATCCTATGTAGGAAGTGCCGGGTGGGTGACTAAATGGAGCATATTGATGTCCCACTGGGTGTAGCCCCTGTTGTTTTGACAAATTCTCCTTAGCATTTATCAATCAGGCCTACAATGGGGAGTGTGCTGAATATCTAATTCAGACATGCTAGTCAGGACTAATAGAGCAAGATAGCATGTTATTCAATTTGTACTTGTTAGTGATGTCCCACTGTCACTGGGCAATTTACCTTCACACTTCACAAATGAAAAGAGAAATTTGCTGGGCTTCAAACACTTACGTGAGTTACAAGCAAAATTTTAATTAGCATGTCATTACAGCAATAATTTATTGCTTCTTTCTAGTGTCCTAGCACCCAGATTGCACTTTTCCTTTTTTTTTTCCTTTAAGGCAAGATGTGCTTTAAAATTTATGGGACAGGAACTTGAAACAAAAATAAAAACCAACCCTGCAGCAATTGAAAAACTGCATGGTAAGATACATATAAAAAAGCATTATTATTTGAAGCCTAAAAGAGATTTATACATTTATCACTTAAAGGAACATTTTGACCTCTCCCCTTATGAAGTATTAAGGGATTCCATAAATGGTGTTCTTTAAAACTCTTATTTTAATTAATTTTTTAACTACTTGAAAGAGGAATTTTCATGTATTTCCAAATGAAGTGTAAAGAAAGTTTGAGAAAGATAAGAAATTATATGTGTCATGTAGAAAACAGTAAAGCAAACCCACACTTTTATTATATCCACATAAACATTGTAGTGAATTTTCAGTAAACACCCATGCCAGCAACTAAAGAAACCCTAATTTTGGTAAACAGAAGGTTTAGTAAATAGTTTAGTAAACTCATTCTTTAGTAAATGAGTTTAGTAAACTCATTCTTTAGTTGAAGTCAATGAAAAGAACAGTTTAGTCTCTACAAGTGTTTGGGAAGTCCAGAGTATCACCACTGTGGCTGGAAACGGCCCCCTCCACACTTTGAGGAGCTGGTTCCTGTGGCCTTTGATGGTATTGTATTTATTTGCACATCTTGGTTCACATACTTATTTTTCTAAATTGCAGCCCACAGTTGATAGAACACAAAGATACTCCATGCTTTAAGAGTTAGAGGACAGAAAGTAAGCAATCTGCATGAAGCAGCCGGGAGCTCAGGGACGCTTTAAATTCCACAGACAAAAAGCAGCGTGAATTAGTCAGGGTGGATGCCATGCATTGCAGGATGAAGGGCAGGTCTTCAAATGCCAGCTCGTTGTCTCTGTGGCACATTGCTCAGAATCATGGCCATGCTCTCATGAGCTATCTCGTAGTAGCTTCTCTAATAAACCAATGAATAAGCCATTAAAAGAAATGTGAGCAAACTTATCACCTTGGGACGTTTGTAGAGAAGCCTGCACACAAGACACTCTTCCAGATTCACAGGCAAGCAAAATTAATTTGGTTCCAGGACATCAGTGATATCAGATATTAAAGGGGATTTTCTTCTTACTATTTTATATAAACACACTATGGAAGTAAAGATGAAAACAAAGTATTGATTTTTAAAAGGCCTGATTGCAAAAATCAGGCCTACTGTTTGGTATGTAGGAACATAACATTAGAGGAAAGTTAATGAATTGAGGAGTTTAAATAGACCACGAAAAGTAAATTTCTGCTGCTAGAGGTTATGGTATTTCATTGCTTTCAGCACTCTTTAAGAAAAGAGTGTGATTTCACAAAGAGCCCATAAAATTCAAGGGAAACTTTTGCCTTGAGTTATTTTCATCAGTGACAATTCTTTTTCCCCTTGAAAGGTCCTTTCAGAGTAATAATATATTTTGGCATTAGTTTTGGTCTTGTTTAAATTCATTCAAAGGCAAAATCACCCTATGAAGTCTGTTTAAATTCATTCAAAGGCAAAATAGCCCAATGAAGTCTGACTTAGATTCATGTGGAAACAGTGGAATTTGACTTACAGATGTTACTCATGGATCAAAATCCCACGGCTCCAGGTCAAGCAGAGTGTTGCAGATGGCAGAGGTACCAAGCCATTGGTCCTGGCTGCTTGAGCACAGGGTGACTCCTGCAAGCACCACTTGGAGTCCTGTAGCAGCAAGGAAATGCCAGGAAATAGCTTGCAAAACAGAGAAAAGCCTGATTATTTTATTTCTATGCCCTAGTCCTGATTCTGCACTAGCTGAGAGGGGAACAGAGGCGGGCAGACTGTGGAGGGTTGTGTCAATATCATCAATATGGAGAAATCTAGGGCCTTGAGAACCCACCAGAAAACTATAACTGTGGCTGCAGTAAAAAATGGAGTGGCTATCACTTTTTGATAGCTCATCCCTCACTGACAAAGGTTTTTTTCCTATCTCTTGACATATCCAGATGTTTCAGAATGCAAACACTATAAGCAGCTTATATGTGGATGTAGTAAAAAATGCAGGTTTTCCCAGGTTTTCTTGGGCAATTTTTCCTTTTTTTTCCTTTTTTAAAAAATTCTACTTACTGTATAACTTACCAAAGAAAGTTAAACTTTCGATATGCTTAAAACCTTATTCTCTACTGTCTTTCCTCTATCTGCCTCTATTCCCACTCTCAGTGCATCTGTGTCTGTTGTCCATGGAGTGAGTGCTTCTCTGGTCTTCACCATTTTTCCCAAAGATTTACTGCCCTAGAAAGCTCACAGACACAATCCTTTCCAAGATAATATTTATTATTATTAAATGGTAGTTTATATCTTTTACAAGTCAGCATTTTTTCTGTACTATTCTGTTATTTTTGGGTTTGGGTTTTTTTTAATAGTGGAACAGCAAAACCCTGCTCCAAGCATTTAACTATATTATTATTCTTAAACATGTTAGTTCAAGTGTCATCCTCCTTACTTTGAAACATTTGCACAATTCCAGTATTTTTTGTTGCTTTTCATTCAAATCTACATACAGGTAGCTGTAAGCACAATTTTCCCTGACAGTAGCAAGAGGAAGTAGATTTTCTCTACTTAGGCTACCAGAGTTCTGAAAAGTATTTCCAGTTGTAATAGATAGCTGGAGATCTCAACAGAGGAGAGATACTTTCTTTTCTTCTGAAAGAATCTTTTCACTGAAAGGAATACGAAAGTACTCTGTTTAAGGGAGAGTACACAGTGAAGAACTTAAATATGCAAAATGCAGTACTTTGGAACCCAGTGTTTTGCATTTGTTGAGATAATATTTAAAGCATTAATCATAGAACAAATGAAACCAGTGACTTATCCAGTGATTCAGCGCTGTTAAGTGAAAATTGTCTAGCATCTGAAAACATTTTCTGGGACTGTTTAATTTACTGAAATCGCTGTCCTCTTCCTACACGTGTCACTTGGTACTGTTCTTAGCAGTGCTTGAAATCTAGAAGAAAAGAGACTCAAAACAATTTGCTTTGTCATCTAAGGTAAGAGAAAAGGCTCTGATACAGGATAAGCCATCACAAAGGTGAAGTAATGGGCTACAAGAGGGGAATACTGTAATTCTACTGACGTCTAATGTCATTCATGAAAGTAAAGCCAGTCATTACAAATCCCTTTCTTAATATGTAATGTTTCTTCTGATCGATTATATATTACATGAACAGCACCCATCTTCAGCATTTCTTAAGAAACCTAGTCTGATTCCTTTAGTGGTGACCTGCAACAGCAATGTAAATTGTCATCTAGTAGTTTTAGAAAAATTTACTTAGCTTCTTAATAAATTAAATCAATATAAAAAACTGGGAACCTTGCACTTTCCTTAAACCCCATTTTATTCATAATATAATTAGAAGATTGTAAATTTTTCCTCATCATCCTTATACTCTACATCTGATTTTCATCTGAATTAACTATTATCCAAAACAATGGGCTCGTTGTTACTCACTGAGAACTTTCAGACTTGCCCATTTTTTCCAAGTGAAGATGTGCATCTTTAACATATCAGTTTATGGATATCATGCAAGTGTCTGCAATAAGGCACATCAGATCTGGAACTGTAAAACAGAAGGAAAAAAAGTTCAAAATATTTAAGTAGTAGGCTTTTGGGGAAACATTTATGAAATAAGTTTACTACAAATCTAGGCAACCTCACTTTTTTTCTGCACATATATTTTTCATAGAAAAACCTTAATTTGAAATGAAAGACATTATGAAATCAAATACTGAAACTCTGTGTTCTTACAGAATGTATAACAACAATGAGATGTACAGAAATATGGGGGGTTTTAATCTCCATAAAAATATTCAGAAGTTGGCTATCTTTTCACTAGTTTTCACATGTTCTTGATAATTCCCTCTTTTTTCTAGAGTTTTGATTAAGTTTAACTATTGAGTGAGCTAAGAAGACCAAGACTTTTCTAACCAAGAAGAATTAACACTAAATTGAATTCAAGGCACTAGGCAATGTTAAAAACAAAACAAAATACAACAAAAAATCAAACCGAAACAAACAGCAAAAATCTACTGACTTACTTACGCCTTGTTTTCCCATTTAATGTTTTTCCCTCTACCCAGACGAATTCATTTTAATTTTAGCTTCAGATTAAATCAAATTTGTAAAACACTTCTGTCCTTATGACTTCTCAGTTTCTCTTCATGACATCTTGATATCTCAATACTTCCCACATTAAAAACATTTCTTTATACTGGGTTTAACTTCTTCAAACTGACATATTTCTACTGTCTAAAGAACTGAAAAAAAAAAGAAAACAAGCTAGAGAAATGGAGGTATTCTGGTAGTACTTAAGATGACAAGTCTAGTCACTGAAATAGACTAAGGGTATATGCCTCAGTCTAGAAAGATGAACCCAGACCAAATATTTCTGCGAAGAAACAGGGAAAAGAGCTAACAGCAACTTTTGTCTTTACTTCCCATCATCATTAGAATATCTGTTTCATATGTTTGTCTTTTTAAATGTGCAAACATTCATATGAATAGCAGTCAGAGTCACTCCATATTAAAAGGGACTGTCTCTGTGTTCTGTGATGGTTTCAGGATGCCCAGTGCAGTGACTGTCTGCTTGCATTTCATCAGGCAGGGGTGGCTGCCTTCAGGGTTGCTGTTGTGGGTTTAGAGCTAGCTAAAACTCACTAGCACACTTATTTTCTGTTGTGAGATATGATTTTAGAAGAAAGGAAACCACAGGCTCAAACTTAGACTGTAAGGAAAGTTTATTAACAAAACTAAAAAAAAAAACCAAAATAGAAAGGGAAAAATTAAAATGAAACTTTTAGAACACTTTTCCTCTTGCCTACCTCTCTCTTCTCTACTTGACAACATAGAACAAGATCTGGGATTTTTAAATCAGTTATCACTTCTACAATAATCTTTTTTCAATTCGCATAGGGCGAGGAGTTTTCCTTTTCAACACCTTGGAGATATGTCCACAAGAACAGTTCCCTGTAGCTTTGCATCTTCACAAAACAGCAGCTGCCCAGTTTAGAAAAACTCTGCTGTTGTGAAACTCCTCCCATTTTCTTCATTGAGTCAATGGGTCATTGTCAACTTATGGGGTGTCATTTTTAAAGATGGGCTGTTCAAAGGAAAAAGACTCACTTTACTAGTTTCTACAATCATCTTCATCTCTAAAAAACACAAGTCTTTTTTTCTTCTCAGACCACCACTGCTTCTTCAAAAATCTGCTGCCTCTGGTCATCTGTTACCTCTAGTCAAGTTGACACTGAACAGGTCGCCATCTCCCCATATTGTTTTCTCTCATGAATTAAAGGAAATGCTGTAGTTATTATAGTCCATCTCCATGGTGTTACCAAAAGAACTTTCAGTCTCAATTCTAAGACATCTCCTCATTCCCTCTCTCTTCATTTTGATACTTAAACTCTTTCCCAACTGACCCGGTTCTGTTCATGTTGTCACTCTCTGGTTTTCTCTCACCCAAGGAAGGAATCGTGGTCTGTGAGTCTCATCTGTGCACTGGCAGGCTTTCACTCAGGCCGGCAGTGGCTGAAGCAGTCACGGTGATGGATTGCAGCAAAGATGAGCTTCTCTCTCTCTCTGCTCCATAGCCGCTGGAGAAAGCCGCAATGAAAACAAAAGGAAAAAGGAGGGGGGGGAGGGTGTCGCTCTGGCCTCCCATCCCAGTCCGGGAGCTGCTGGCTTGGCCCGGCATGGCTCAGGGGAATCTCGGCTCGGCACAGCCAGAGGCGAGAGTGGCCGAAGGCAGAGCCTGGACCCCGCTCTGGCTGGAGGGGCTCCTCTGCTCTCTCAGCCCGCCCGAGAGCCGCTGGGTGGGGGGGGCGGCCCGGCCCGGCCAGGCCCCGCCAGGCCCCGCTGGAACCAGGCCGGGCCTCTTCCCCCACCCCCCTCACAGCCCCGACACCTTCAGAAGCTGGAAGCCAAAGAGAGCGAGTTCAGAGTTTCCCGGGCTCCAAAATGGGTGTTCACGGGGCTGGATCCTGACTCTCAATGGCTTACAAAGCTGTCAGTTCTCAGAACTGGACAGCCACTGGCTCCCTCTGAAGCTCCCAAGAGTCTCTTTCAGGAGAACTATTTCCGTAGATGTTTCTCCTCCTTCTTCTCCAATATTAACTAATGTCAAACCAGCACAGTTGCCCTGCTCAGTATCCTCCTGCAGTTGCCTGTTCTTGTGCACAAGCTTTCTACCTCTTCTTTTTCCTCTTATTTCTTCAGTCCTAAGTACCTACCTGCCGAGAGAGGGCTGATAGATACTGAAGCTACTGCATCTGATTTCCTCAGAAGAAGAGCAAGTGAACATCAGTCAACAATGGTAATAAGAACCTTCAGTAAGAAAACACCAGAAAGCATGTATTTTAGTATTTGCATAGAATGTCTTTCCAAAGTCTTGTCTCATAAAATTCCTGAACCACTGGTACTGTTTTTGTATTTAAAAATAATTTATATATATATATATATATGTAAGTATATAAAATTTCCAATAGCTTTGCTCTTTGATCGACTTTTAAACAGAAGGCATGACTTTTCATGCTTGTATCAATCTCATTAAATCTAAATTCATTAAATTCTCCTTAAAGTTAAAATTTTCTCTGGCCAGAGATATAGAGGATACCAAAAAAAGCTTCTATAGATATTAGAAACAAGTGAAAACTATGGAAAATAGTATCCACTCTGGAAGGAAACTAGAGACCTGGTGACCCTACAAACTTACAAAGAAAAGGCTGAGGTTCTCAACAACATCTGTGTCCCAGACAACAAATACTCCAGCCATGTCACACAAGTTGAGAAAGGCAAAAACAGAGACTGGGAGAATGAAGACCCTAAACCCACTGTGGGAGAGGATCAGGGCCAAGATGATCTAAGGAACCTGAATGTGCACAAGTCCATGGAAACTGATGAGGTTCATGTGTGAGTCCTGAGGGAGCTGGCAAATGAAGCTGCTAAAGCCACTCTCCATCATTTTTTAAAAATTATGGCAGTTAGCTGAAGTCCTTGGTGACCACGAAAAGGAAAATATAGCTCCCATTTTTTAAAAAAGTGGATGCCTAAGACCAGAGAAACTACAGTCTGTAGTTTCAGACCAGTCAGTCTCTCCTTTGTGCCAGGAAAGGTCTCCATGAGCAGATTCTCCTGGAAACTGTGCTGTGGCACATGCAAAACAAAGAGGTGACTGGTGGAAACAAATGTGGCTTTACTAAGGGCAAACCATGCCTGACAAATAAATATGGTGGTCTTCTGTAATGGGGCTACAGCCTTGGTGGAATTCATGAACGAATTTTCATTTCATTATTTTGTGGGTTTGAGAAGCAACCATCATTACCTTATAAGAGAAGGAAAGGATGATGGAGGAAAAGGGATTCATGTCCTCTTTCAGCTGCATGTCTTCTCAAAAGAATGAAGATAAAAGCTTCTTGTCAATTCCAAGAGGGTAAGACATCTTTCTAAAGTCATCTTCAGGGATTTTATTTAGGTACAACTTCACTTAATGAAAAAGAGTTGGGGTTTTCTGCATGGAACCAAACTTTCTTTTTTAATAGTTCTGGACTCTGTTTTTTTTTCACTTTATTATTTTATGACTGTTTTCCCAATAAGTTTTCCCATGATGTGTGAAAAATGGGCTTTCTAGCACCCTATGATGCCAGGACATCATATCTCAGACTGCAAATGATTTCATAGTACACAGCAGTGGAAGTTTCAGATGCCACATAATTTAGAGATTTTCATCAGCACTGCGCTTTACAAAGGCATTTCTAGGCAAAGCAAAGATCTTAGGAAACAAAACTGAAAAAACCAAAAGGTGAAAAAGAAGGAAGTGAATGTCAGGGTAGATGGAGAATTGAGAGATTACACTGGAAAAATTTGCATTTTAAAGTGGACTGATCTGTGCTGTGTCTGTGCTGTAGACTAGATAAGACTCATGTATAAGTCTTATTTGAATTAAATCAATTGTCACATCCTTACATCTAAGTAAATAAGCACAAGTAATTACTGTGAGTGTTTAGGGATCGGGAATATGATAGAAGCTTTTTTTGCATTAGTCCATCTTTCATATCTATCTGTGATTTTTGACATAAGGTGTATTGTAATTGTTTGCAATTTGTTAGAAACTAAGCCTTTGTGATATTTATCAGTTCACTGTGATCAAAACCATGTGATTTTTATGTGAGAAAAATATACTCATATACATGTACTTTCTAGTTCAGAGGTACTGCTGTGAATTATATGCATAAATGCCTGTAATAATCTAATCAGTCTACCATAATCACCCAGCAGTGATATGGTAGAATGGAAACAAGGTAAGAAATTATCAGTACAGCCCTTACTTTTCACTGACTTCCTTGAAGACCTGAATTAAAGCCTCAGATATTGGTATTTGAATAATGTTATATTGCTTTCTGTACAGTTTGACTACCCATCTTATCTTATATGATTTAAGAATTTCTAAAGTAAATGTATACATTTCCTTCATGGGGAGGCTGAAATCAGAATCTGAAAGTTTTATGGCAATCGCCTTTGAAGAGGAAGGATCAACTTCATTCTAATGCCAAGACCCACGTGAGCCTTCACATATGTAAAATTAGATTTTAAATACTTTTCTGTAGTTCTTTCCCAGTAATTATCTCTTCATTCTTTGTGAAAAATTAAATACTCCAGCTCTTCCTTCAGGAGCTCTTTTCCATAATAAAGGTTGCATTATTTGATGAGGAAGTAGAAATACTGTTAAGCAATCCACACCTGTGGTATTCACATTCTACTAGAAGATCCCAAGTGAAACTGAATGTGTGGTATTCTCCAGACTATCTATCCCTCTTCTAACTCAGTTAAGCTTTTCAGAAATCTTCTCAAAGCCTTCCTCAAATCTTTAAGACTATCAAGAGAAAATGACCAAAACAAAAATCCATTTGTGGAAAATGTTAGTCAGAAAAGTATCAGACTCAGGATATAAATTGTTCACAGTCATGACAATCTCTTTTAATGACTGGAGGGAAGATATTATGAAGGTCTTTCATGGCCAGGGTGTTTCAGTGCTGAGGCTGATACATCAGCAACTGATACCTATTTGCCATGCAGACTAGTAAGTAACTTGGCACTACTGCCCTTTCTCTGACTTTTGTTCTGTGGAAAAAGGAGAGGGAAGAGATAGCAATGAATATTTATACGAGTCTAGCAAAGATATGTTTATCTATTACTGTGATGGAATCCACACACACACTTGAGCAGAGATAGGATTTTATAACTGTGATTTCACGCCATCAATACTTGAAGTAAAAGGTACATTTCACCATAGCACATTATATTTTTATTGATTTCAGCTTCCAGCAGAAACTGATTTAGTCTTTATAAATCAGATTTCAAAAAAAGTTCAATCACCTTTCTGCCTGTACCACCCTTCTTGGAACTGTATTGCCAATGTGATTGCAGATTGCATTTGTAGTCTCTGTATGCAGAAAGTTTGTCCTTTACAGCTTCTTCCATGAGAGACAGATTTTTATGCACTTTAATCTATTTTAAATATCCTTTAAGACATGGTTGGTGGCTTGTTGAAAAGTCAGGATTGGTACTTTCTTAAATGTTTGGTCAGAATTGTGGAACAGTGATTGAAAGCAAAGGAGATGATAACATCACATTGAACTTCAGGACCGTCTCATTTAGGTAACTCAACATCAAAAGACATCTTTTCATTTTCATAATTCATACAAATTTACTAAATAGTAGCACCAACTTGCTGTATAATTAAAAACACTTTTCTCGCAAATTTGCAGTTCACTTGCAAATTTGCACTGATCGTTCATTCAGAGGCTATACAGCAACATAAGCAAGGCTGAAATATACTCAAGCTTATTCCTATTGAGAAGTCACTTGATGTGCAATTTCTTTAAAACAACAACAACAACAAAACACTTCTAAAGAAAAGACAGCAATATCCAGGCCTTCATTTTATGCAGTTTTAAAACTATTAAATACATTCACTTATTTTTTTCTCCTTACTAATCTCTCTATTTGTTTCTTGTTTAAAATATGACTGGATTGTCTGCCTGACCTTCTTTCAGAATTAAATGTATGGGTATATCTTTGATTTTAAAATTTAGAAAACTTCCTTTTTTTTACTACTTTTGTATTATTAAAAATACTTTTTTGTGTTTTTTTTAAAGTGTAGTCTGTACATCTGCAGTGCAAATCTGAATGATGAAATAAAGGCAATTTTCTTCTAGTGTATGCCTTTTCCTAAAAAAAAAATCCCAAAACAAAACAAAACAAACCCCTCCCCCACAAAAAAAACCTACCCAACTCTTTACAAGATACAAGACAAATGACACAAAAGTGAAAGGGCACTGATACAAACTGGATAGGCTTACAACATAATTGAATTAAGTCCTGTGTGCCACATATGATCACAAAGCAGGGCCATGTCTCGAGCACTCTGAATGTAGGGCGGCTGCCAGTCAATAAAAAGACCCTTTAAACTGTTTAAATGCATCATGAGCATGTGCAGAACACTCCTAGCTAACAGGTGGCTGAATAAAACTCAGCTGGTGTTGCACAGGGCTATAGCATTGACCTTCTTTAGGATAATTTCAGCCCTCTTAGAAAAAAAAAAAACCAACAAAAAAACAACTGTTACTGTACTTGGTGTAGTGGAAACAATTTAAGGATGAATAATTTCTTTTAGCCCCTTGAGGCACCGGTGGCTCGCTCTCGCTCTCCTCTCTCTCTCCCTTTCTGTGTCTCTCAAGTGAATTAACATAAAGGAACAGTGACAACAGCAAGCTGAAAAGCGTAGCTGGTGGGAGGATTAAGTATATCATTGAAAGGAATTATGTTGTAAATGACTGGGAGGGGTAGGGGCTTCTGTTCCTTGGTCCCATCTGGTCTTAAAAGAATACCTTGTTGTAATTACCCCCAGATGGCTTTGTGCTACACTGGGTCTGGACAGCCAGGTGCCACTGTACCCTGCTGGGTGTGATATTCATTGCTACATGCAGTGACAAAAATGGACTTCATTGCAACCTAATTTCTTCCAGGGTATTGCACAAATATGGAATGAATGTAGCTTATCAAACAAGAGCTTAGTGTGCCAGGGGCTGAAACTGTCACATGTAAGACAAGACTGCCTTGTAGTTTCACTTTTAACAATTGTCTTGAAAAATGTGGAAATATCAACAATTTACAGTGCTTGTCTGCTAATAAATATATATTATAACATGTTAGCTACTTTTCTAGAAGCAGAAATGCTCAAATCACCCTAAGGCAATTGCTGGAAATGGTAGAATAACAAACACCTATTACAAAGTCAGTTTTTTGACAAGATTTGCTGTAGGCTAAGTTTGGGCCCAATCCTGCAAGATGTCAGTGTGGAAAACTCTCTTCACTCCCAGCCCCAGACCTGTGCTTCTACCATAGATGAAAATTTTTCTGCTTTCTTTCATCTCTTTTTACTGATATAGCTTCCTTTATCTCATGTAGGTACTGGAAATTTTACTTCCTAAATCATACCAGCCTTATATTTTCAAATCCTCCTCATAAAAGGAGTTATGAAGCTGCTCTGAAAGAATCATTATTACTAAACAAAATGCAGCCTCTTGCCACAAAAGGGAAAACAGAAGAAAAGTTTGAGGAAAAACAGATATACAGGATTCAAAATCCTGTCTTGCTGTGAAACTGACTGTATTTTGAAAAGTGGGTGGTCAGTACTTCTTTCCTCACTGAAGATGCACAAATGAACATTGAGTGAAACACCACAAAGAGTAAACCTCTTCCCAGCTCATCTGGTTTCCTGCTTTGCCACACATCTGCCCACATCCCCCGTGTCTCTATAAGCCCATGTATGCAGCTTCTTCATGGTGTTTTGTACAGCTCATGCACAATTCCCTATTCTCCAGCTGCGCTGCCAGTGGCGCCACTGAATGACCAAGGTGTGGAATAGCCCTACCAGCAATGCTTGGTCGCCACAATGCCAACAATAGCACCAGCTCCTTTTCTGAGGTCTGAAGGGAGTGAAATTGTGATTGCCTGCTTCTTTAGTCTCTATTTAGCCTAACAATGCCAATTATGTCTTTCCCCAGCCTTTCTGTACTTTCTACCATGTTGCATAATCAGAGATATAATTCTGTGGCAGCTGGTTTTCTACTGCAAGTTACATACCTGCTCAACAAATATTAATAACTCGTGAGGCAGATGGTCTTTAAGTCTTAAATCTACTTGTGAAAATGTGTAGAGTTATGACTGAATCCCTAGCCACCTTCATTGCTATCATCTGATTAGTAATGTAATTCTGAGAGAAGTGCCTGGTTGGTTTTTATTCTAAGACTCTGTCCAGACAATGCCCATTTTAAAACTGTAATATTTTCTGAGAAGGAAAAAGAGTCTTAAAGTACAGAAAAATCAAACTTTCAAAACATAGTCATTTGGGGCTTTTAAAATTGTCTTCAATTAAAACCTATATCAAAATATGACTACTCTGTTTTAAATCACCAGCTTAATTTTTAAGTCTGAGAATTATTAGCAGATAATTGTGGTCTTCCATTTTTGTAATTCAACCTTCTTTTTTTACAGGGAACCTTTGATTTTACTAATTGCTAGTTACTCAGACATCAAATCAGTCATATCAAAACTAAAATTTTTCTGCAAGGTGAAATAGATTTTTCACCCACTCTATGTGACTTGGACAATGTAATTTTATATGCTCCTGATCAGCTCTTATCCACCTTTCCCAGGAAGTTCAAATTCATCTATAAGGCCTCAATGTCATCTTCCATCACCATTACGAATACTTTCAAAAGAAATAAAAGTGTTGTCCCAGAAACAAGTGCATTAGTCAATCCAATCATTTGCTATGAAAAATGATCGGTCAAATTTTGACATTAGAGACAAGGTCAGACTCATGCTGACTCAGTACTGTGTAGTTTTGACATGTTGATCATGAGAGTAGGATGTGTTCTCTCCTTCTCTGTCCCTCCCTCTCTGTCCCTCCCTCTCTGTCTTTCTTTTTTCTACTTCTTTGTGTTTGCAAGTATATTTATATAACTAAGGGAGAAAATCCCATATATTAGGCAACTATAATTATAATGTCCACCCAGCAGACAAAATTATCAAAATTATAGTTTGTGTGTTTTTCAAAAGCTAAGGCACATCTGAGATATTTATAAAAGTCAATTTCTTTCTATATAAGGAAGGGATGTACATGCCTTAAATTAATGAACATGAGCTATATAAGAGACAGATATATTTTTGAAAATTAATTTTAGTTCATGTAAACTTCCTTACATGCATAATTTCCAGTATATGAATATAACTTAGCTCCATGGAAATGAGGAAAATATAAATTCTGGATTTGAGAGTGAGTTATTATGTAATTAGAGTTACAAACTGGAAGAATGAAGTTCCCAAATCCTCTGTTCTGCCGTCAATGAGATCCTACCAAAAATAAGAATTATCTGAAGTTTGCATATAAAATACAAGATCCAGTTTGAACTTAAGCTTTGCTTTGTCACCACAGCCAGGTCTGTTGTTCAACTGTCCCCCATGAAAACAAAAACCTTGAAAAGACTCCATCAGAGTGCAAAACTTCCATTTCTTAGCTTCTGCCTTCAAGCCTACTTCTCCCAGTGAAGAAATCTGATTAAATATTAGTGCTTCATGTCCCACTTCAGAATCTGTTTGCAATTGAAGAAAAACAAGAAAAACACTCCAAGTGCATTGTTGAAGGTATTTTTCCCCTCCACCCTCTTCACATTTAGAGGGTTTTCAGACTGGGAAGATTTGGGAGAAAAACTGGTGACCTCTCTGGTTTGTATTTTGGGACATTTATTATATATGAAGAAATTAAAGAAATAATGGCAGTATAATTTTAGTGTGTATGAT
This sequence comes from Anthoscopus minutus, assembly GCA_013399455.1. NCBI lineage: Eukaryota > Metazoa > Chordata > Aves > Passeriformes > Paridae > Anthoscopus > Anthoscopus minutus. The sequence goes on along the minus strand of VWYI01001182.1, from coordinate 14,828 downwards.
TTAATGACAACCATCAACCTAACTTTTACGCTTCACTTAGTAGTAGTCCTAAGTGATTATGTATTTCTAAGCAAAGTTTATAGGTTGTGATTAATGATTATCTTCTGAATGCAGAACATTAATGCAGTGCCTCAGTAAGTATGTTCATCTGGGAGACTGAATGTTTACAGGCAAAGTAGAATCACAGAGCACAGGAGATGAGATACTTATTGATGAATGCACTATTTTGTCAATAACACTGAAGTGGAGCTATGTCATATTGAACCATTTAACCAGAAAGATCTTGTGTGGTGAGTCTGCAGAATTAGTCTTGGTTTTGTTTTGTTTTGTAGCATTTAATATTTGAGAAAACAAAAATTATTCTGAAGGTAGACAGCAGTGACAATTTTGTTGAGCATTTCTCAATCTTCTGGGTGTTTCTGCTGAGCAGGTTATGATCCTGGTTTGGGATGCACCAATACAGAGTGCCTACGCAGTGTTAGTATGGCTTTAGTGTTGCATATTACCTTTCACCTTGCATGGAGATTCTGAATGCACCCAATTAGACACTGAACATGATAATAATTTGCTATTGCTTACTGAAAACAAGGAAACAAAACATTCTTGTCATCCTTCTGCATTTTGGACAAGAATGAAATTCCTGAGAAACCTTTTTGTTTCAGCCCCAAACAGAGAATTAAAGTAGCCTAGGTGAAAACTCAAGCAAAGACATGAGGAAGAAAAAAGGCACATGAGATGTGAGGCATGTGAGAATGCATTGCCACAAACTTGGCTAGAAATTAATAGCCGTAATCTCTGAATACACTGATGCTGTATGGGAGAAGCTGTCTTCCTTTGCTCAGTTATATGACTTCTGAAAAGTAACTTTCTCTTATTGTGAGAGTTTTAGGTCAATCAATATTTATTGGAGGTAATTCTTTTGTGGCAAGGTCTGCTCTTACTTAGTTCTCAGACCGGTCATCTTGAGCCACAGTGTAGCATTGCTGTGAAGTTTTAAGAGTGACAGCAGAAATGGAAAGCCATCACTGACTAAACAGCATGGCCTTAATGAGAAAAATGTGACGCATTTCCAAACTGGTGAGTAGAGTGTAAATTTTCAGTATTTGCTAAGCTGAAAGCCTTATTGTTTCATGGTTGGAATTTACAGGTAATCAAAAATGGCTACTTCCCAGTGCTGAGGATCTTCCACTCAAATTTCAGCTTTCAAACAGTCTTAAAATCAAGCCAGACCTCAGACCTCTAAAAGCTGAACCTTCTTCTGCACATGGACATATCTTTTTAATTACTATTAGCCTGAATCCCTAGACTTTACAGAGATTTATGGCCCTTTATGGGATGCAGCGCGCTGTAGCCGCCACAGGCAGAGCATGAGCCGCAGCAGGAAACACACAGGTGGTGGGAAGCTCTGCTGACCCTGCCATGAGAGCAGCAGGGTTCTGCATTTGACAATGTTACAGCGCTTTGAGGGCAGCCGTGGGGATGCGGCACAGGACGGTGTCACCATCTCTCTGCTCGCAGGGAAAAGCCACCCTTCAGCTGGAGCGCCGAGCGCTGGGCTGGGGGAGGCTAAGGGTGTGAGCAGCACAGGGCTGCGGGATGTGAAACAGAGAGAGGGCAAGGGTGACCCAGCAGCGAGGCTCCTGGAAAGGCAGGAGGTGGCACACACTGGCAGTAGGTGGCACAGCCACCTTTCACTGCCCCCAGGCCATGCGTCAACTGTTTGTCCCGAATTTGTACGCTGTGCATTTTAGACATCGTCCTGCTCTAAATTCAGGTGATCCTTCTTACAGATTTCAGTGGGAAGACACCCCCCACCCCGTGGCATTTGGGACTATGTGTTTATATACTGTGACTTTCATATTTTCTTTACATTTTCCTTTTCTGATAAAAATGTTTAAATTTTCACTTACGTGATAGAAATGCTGTTGTCCAATATCACGACTAATGTGCTATAAAAATTTATCTTTTGGTTTTTTTATCTTTGGAAAATTTATCTTTATCTTTGGAAACGAAGCATTAGTTTCCTTTTTAAAGTTATGTACTAAATTAACAAACAAATCTTTTTTCTTTCTTTTCCTTTTTTTTAAAATGTAATATTTCGCTTACAGGCCTCAATTCAAAAGTGATCAAAGTGGTTACTCTTCTTCTTTGGACTTTGGTTACATATCAAAAGTGGAAAAATTTTTCTTCCAGGTGGGAGGTGAATGGGAAATTAAATTCTAAACTCTTCTGGAGTATACAATAAGGGTTGCAACTTCAAAAACTATTTTCTTCAGGGAGTAAAAGAAAAACCTTATTATGTGCAGATATAATGAGTTGTCAATGTAACTCTTAATATATTTCTTCAGTTAGTTGGTTATTCAACATAAAACTTGTGAGGAATGAGAATGTTCTTTTTCTACTTCTCAGTTTTTTACAGTTCCTTAGTGAACAATATAGTTTTAAAGCAGCACCTTCAAAATAGAATGTATTACATAGATATTGTCTAGAAATCTACAACCACAGTGTCAGGTGTCACCCTTTTCTTTAATATCTAAGCTAAACAATACATTTTAAGCTAACTTATGCTTTAAGTAAAGAATAAATAGTTTGGAAGGCCCAGAGAGATCATGAAAATATATTTGTGACCAAGACAATATTTCAATTGTTAACAGAAATTTAATATGGAAATCAGCTATATTTTTCTCTCCATATGTGAAAACTGATTTTATTTTTTGAGAAGGCACTGAAAGATGAGAAAAAAAATGAAGTGCTCACTATACAGAATTTTCCAGCAAAGAGGAAGAAGAAAATTCTCTATTAGGTAAACTTGGAATATTATGTGATTTGCTACTACTGGAAAATTCAATAAGGGATCTGAATATATATTATTTAGTGCTTTCAGGATTATATACTCCTATATGAGCATTTACACAGTTTTGCAATTCAACACAGAAAAGTTCTGTGAAATTATTCATTTCATTTCTATTTTGGGGAGATTCTGTTTATAAGGTGTTTTTCTTGTGGTGACCTATGTTCTACTGTATGTCCAACCATGGAAAAAAAAGAGAATGTTTTCAAGAGTAATAGAATGAAAAGTTATTTTCTTTTATTTCATATACTGGTTCCCCCCTATCTGTTATCTGATTAGTCCTTCAGATCACACAACTCTTTTACATCATAAATACCAATATGTGTAGATAAATATTCAATTTAGGGCTTGCAAGGGTACAGTAGACAAGGTACAGCTAAACCAATATAAATTAATTTTCAAGAGTTTATCCTCAAGTACTTGAGCTGAGGAGTTTCTATGGATTTATGCAAGGGCAGGGCACAGATGTAAGCAAAATCTTATAGATAGATGGCAATTCCAATCTATTTATGATAACAGTCAGAACATGGTTTCACTCAAAATCTCTTCTCATCAGACATGATTGCAACCACAGTACTCTACAATTGTAAAGATAAGAGGATGTTATTCTCCGGTATTTCATTCTTCTCTAATTTTTTATTTAATTTCTCCTCATACTTTATCCTTCAAATGCAAAACCCTAATAACTTGTCAGTCACATTTTACAGCATAGCAAAATTGCAAATTATATTGAGAAGGGGTGGCAAAGCATGTTGCCCATCTATTCTGTAATCAAATATGTGCCTAGGTCTAATCAGTAAGAGGACAAGTCAGCTGACAATGCTTGTGCACATCTTTACATGATATTCTCAGTGTCAGCTGAACCAAGCAAAAGACTATGTGGAGATTCACTCCTCTGAGGCCTGCTGCAGTATTGATTCTTTATTAAGGTACTCAGCAGCAAAAAGGAATTCAGCATGATTATTCAAACATGCTCTTGGAAACACTATGAAATATCGTTTGCTTGACAATATCTTCTCAGGCAAATTTTAATGCACACTTTAGAAAATAGTTCAGAAATAATTTTGAGGCAGACAATTGACTTAAGAGTCAAAAAAGTCGCATCCCTGTTGAACAGCACTAAAAATCATTGAAAATTTCTTATTCAGCTTCTCCTTGGATATTGATTATTTTCTATCTAACAGGAAAGAAAGAAAATGCAATTACAGCAGCACTGTTCATGCTGCTACTACACATACAGGTCTATCAGATTTTCCAGTATTAACACCTATTGTCACAGGTTTCTAAAATCAGCAGTAGTCTGGCACCCATGAGCTCAGCTCTGCTTCAGTGTCTGACTCTTAACAAGGATTATATATTTAAAACACTTGGGGCCGTATTCTGCTCACAACTATCCTCCTATAAATCTGAACTCATACCATAGTACTCAAATGCAATCTTTCCAGTCCACTCTTTGCCATCTTATAAGAATGATTCTCTTAAAAAATAATGCAGGAAATTGTTGTTTCTGGTCCTCTAATGCAGACTTATTAATCTGGAAATTTCAGATAGGAACAAAGTGTTACAATGCCCCCCTTCTAATTATGATTGATTATGTTTATACCGAACAGGGTAAACATAATGCACTTCAAAAATATCTTGATAATTATCATGTCTGTAAGGACATCAGAGCTCTTATGATTCAAAAAAACTGATAGGCATTTCATATTGCATCACCATATAGAAAAGAGCTGACTTCTCTAGATCACCATTTCTTTATCTGGCAGATGATTTGCTCAAATGACAGAGGCACTGATGATATATGAAGCGGATGGAACTTTAGCAACATATGGTATGGTTTCAGAGGAGGTGTATTTAGTTTCATTTTTCTAATTAGTAAATTATATTTAGAGGTCTAGAAACCCCCATTTTAGATACTATTACAATTCTAGGTAAAACAGCCTAGAGAAAGTCTTCTCAGTATTATGTGTGACAAAGCTGAATCAACTGTTGGATTCCTTATTCAGTTATATTATATTTTTTCTGACTAGTGTGAAAAATAAAATTTTAAACTAGTTTAGTGCTGCTTAAAAAGTAGAGGACCGGGATACACCTATTTGTTTTACATCACTTTGAATCAGGATCTAAATGTGGAAGAAAACACTTTAAAAGTTATTTAGTTTTGTTTTAGTTATAAATTTATGTGCACAGAAAATTAAATTGACTTTCATTGAAGTGTAACAGACTCTTCATTTAGAGGTTTTTTAGGTCTTTGAAAAGAAAATCAGTGGGAAAAACAATTCTGCTATACCATATTATCAGACAACATACTTTAGGTTTTCCTATTCTGCCTCAGTTAAACATCAGAAATAATGAGAAATGAATCCTAATAACAGGTTGACTATTTTGAGGTTTTAAAAATGGGGTCCTGTATTATTTTTAGATTAGATTCCAGAAAATTATCTTGGAAACTTTCTGAGGATCAACCATGATTACAGAAAAAAATAGAGGCAGGACTGAAATGAAGAGCAGATGTAAGAGTCATTAGCTTGGAAAAACCTCAGTGCATACTTCAGAAATGGCACCTTTGCTGAAAACAATCCTACAATACATCATTGCACTGCAAACTGAAAAAGAAAAGCAACTCACAGACAACTTCTGAGACCTAATGCAGCCAGATGTTTCAGTCTAATTTTGTTGAATTAAGGAAAGAAAAAGCAGACTTTATCACAGCCATTAATAAAACCTATTGCCATAGAAATGAATCACAAGTGAGATTTTGAAATATCAGCTATTTGCAAATTACATATGTATTATTCAAAGCATTTAAAGCATATAAAGTGACCTGTAAGGACCTATTTTTCTCCTTCCTGTCCTCTCAGGTATAGGAGGGCTCATTTTGAAGCACTGCACGTGATAATGCTTCTTTCACTCATATTAATGCCACTATGAAAAGGATTCAGTTAAGAGTGGGTTAACCACAGTTAGTGGGTTAAAGTGTACAGAGAATGGGCTAAAGTGTACTGAACCAAGTTTATTGAGAGAGACATGACAGTGCTGTGTCTTGTGGAGTACTGTGTTGTGGAGGGATGTTGCTGTCTCTCTAGGTGATAGAGGAGTCGGTGACAAAATGAGGTAGTGACCCACTCAGAGATGTCTAACATATGCTGGCACAGATGCTACCAGACGTCTCCCACAGGGAAGGAGACAGGGAGTGATTATTGAATATTAGGGAAATTTGTACCAGAGAGGATTAAAGCTTCTTTCTTTTCTTTTCTTGTTTTGGGGGAGGGGACAAGAAAGGAGAGGGATCATTTCACTGCCCTGCTCTAGTGAAGAACAAAAGATAAGCAGCTGAAGTTCAACTTCATGAGCTGCCCCCCTCTTGATATATGTAAAGCCACATGTTCAAGCAACAGTAGATTAATGTGGAGATCTTTCATCTCTGGAGATAAGAGTTTAAATCTAGGTCAGATCCCATTCTGAGATGAAATATAAAAATACCCGTGCTATTTTTTGCTTCTAGAAGACAATAATACAGTTCTCTGGCATGTTTTGATTTTTTTTTTAAATTAGTTGATTCCAGCAGTTTTAAATTTAATGTAGATGTTAAATGAATATACTATTAGTGAATTTGTTGGACATTGTTTTTTTCTCTGTTGCCTCTAATAACTGGGTGCATAAAGGAAGTTCAGCACACAGATACATACAGATCTCTAAAAGAACAGAGGAACAATTGGCCAAATACTGACGGACTGAAATTGCCCATAGGGGAAACACTGATAATTCAGAGCAGAACCAAATATATGTATAAATAATTACTAAAAAAATACAAAAAATACATGCACTAGTTTTGTGATGCTTTGTGGAGTATATAGACCAAGATTCACAGAATACTTGTCTGAATGGGGCAACTTTCTGCATCAAAGCTTCTTATTCTTTCAAATTATTGAAATGGATAAAAATGTCTGAATAATAAAATTTATGTTCTACACACTGAGCTATGAATTTTACCAAAATAGAAGCAAACTTGACAATCATTCTTTTTACTGATTTATCTTTCTGATGATGTTATTTCCTAGTAATATCTGTGCACACAAATGAAGTTTTTCCAAATATAATAATTGAGTATTTCATTGAGCCTTTCTTCTCCCTTTGTAGTTCGTGTTGTTTAAAAGATATGGACATAGTAAGAGGAAGAGGATGCAAGAATAAACTTCTTTGTCAGCCCGGTGTATCCAGAAGACAAACACCTGCTCTCAGTGGAAAGATAGTGTTGCCAGCTATACTTTACTGATTCAGTTTTGAAAACTTTTTTCCCAAGAGAACAAGGAGTGAACAGATTTCATTTCCAGAGCTGTAATTTTAAAACTGATGTTGAAGAAAGGGTTTGCCTACAGAAATTCTATCTAAAAGTTGTACACCAGTGTTTGGATTTATTATCTGTATTCATGCATCCAATTCCTATGCATGAATCTTCCTGAGGTGACCAGCTGTCTCATGACTGAGAACTACTTGGCATGCAGACATCTTTTCCCAAGAAAATTATTTTTAAGAAAGAAATTTTTATAAGAGGACTGAACTGAAGTGTGCTAACCAGCTCACTAGCTCATCTCTCTCCATTTTTAATCTTTCAGACCATTATTTCACTTATGCACTCCTCTCAGGTGTTAATTTCCATGAAGGTGTATTTTTCTGAAAAGAAACTGCAGCACTGGGGCCAATAAAGTTGTCTGTAATGCCCAATATAGACTTCATCTACATTTCATGTTCTGTCTATGTATGGTTTATGGCATTAACTGTATGTTCTATTGGTTTAGATCCTAAAAAGAGATTTTTCAAATGTTCCTTACAGAGGAAAGTGTTGTTTCATTTTATCCCTTAAAACCTTTGTCTTGATAAACAACAAAGTCTAGTATCAGAACATAAGGACAATGTAATAAACAAAAAGTAAAGTTTGTAAAAATTATTTTTGGGCCTACACACAGAATTACTGTATTTCTGTTCATGCATGTCTCACAAGCATGACACCAATGAAAAAAAAGCTTTGGACACACTAACAGATTTCTTGCCTTTTTTTTCCCACTTTAGAAGTGTCATCTTCTATCTCTAGTGTGTTTCAAGCGCCCCAGTCTGCACTGACTGCTCTTCCTCTGAATCTCTGATCAAGCTCTTTGATGTTTACAGACAGCAAATACCATTCTAGGCAGAAAGACATTTTCAAAGAAAAATTTTTTTGAACACAATTCAGACAAACTGTTGCCCTGTTAGTATTTACATCTTTGCTGAAATATTTTAAGGAAAACTAATGTAATAATTTTTTAGGTTCTGTGAAAAAATGAAGTGGATTCTAGTTAAAATTTCAGTGCTTTCTGGAAAGATTATTGCCAACAATGACCAATATGCTTCTGGAGGTATTTATGGGACTTCAAACATAGTTTTGCTCCTAGAAGTTTAATAAATGAGGATTAAATTTCATGCACCTCAGTTCAGAAATCTGAATGGATAAATTGTTTTTACATTACTATAGCAAGCAATATTGGCAGCTTAATTGTACATCAAAGTCAAGAATATCTGAATAAGAGGAATGAGGAGACAGTGGCTAAAACTCAGGAGTACATATATTCATTTTCCTAAAATGAGCTTTCAAAAATGAGTTGCTTAATTATCCTATTTCATTTATACTTATCTATTGTCCTTATTTTATTTATATCATTCCAGATTTTATAACATATTCTCAAGTAGAAGGGTATGTAGTAATGCAAGACTAATTCAAAGAGATAAGTTGATAGGGGTTGTGAGATGGTTTGGCACACAGCATAAAAGTGGAAGCAAGAAAATATCATGCAGCTAAATCAGTGCCAGAAAATGATGCCATCTAAGGAGTGAAAGCCACGTAGTCAGCTACATAACAGTATGACTTTGATATAACCCTACAGGCAGTTCTACACCCACAAGCAGTCAGCACTGAGCACAGCCACATTGCTGGCAGTGAATCTACACAAAGGACTAGCCACAGGCCATGATGCCATTGCAGGAAGAATATATATTTCAGCATTTGACATCTTGCTCTAACAGCTGCCAAGTTTGGCTGTAGCTATTGACCTGATTGCTCAAGGACAGAGAGGAAGAAGAAAAGAAGCAATACAGACAAGTGATAGGCGGAGATTCAAAGATCAGAAGCATACATGTAGATATATGAACAGACACACTGCCTATAGGCACAGAAGATTGTCTTCTGGGAAATAAAATGGAATAATTATTCAAACAAATACAACGACATTTAAAGATATTTAACATAGTGGAGATGAATGAAAGAAAATTAAAGATTTTGAAAGTATTTGGCCGTTTTGTCCTATTTTACAAGATTTCAGTGTTGCATGTTTAAGAATATTGCCAAAAGTGATTCTGTATTAAAAAAATTTCAAAGGGGAAAATCATGCTCACATAACTGATGAAAAGTTTGTACTGTTTCATTGCCAAAATCTGTTTAGTTTAAAGAATTAAAACCTTCCAATTTCCAGTGGGATTCCCACATCTTACAATCAGAATCTCTGATTTATCGTAACCTTCACTGATACTGTCCCTGTTCACAGTTTTCTTTTTCCTTGTTTTCTGCTATTGTGCTCAGCAATGAAATCTCTATGGCAAGGATAGTCATTTACTCCAGGGCAGATTTATCAGGGAAGCTAATGGGGTTGTCATGTCCTCTTAAATACCCATTAACACTTCCCCCTGTGATGCGCATCACATGTCAGAACAAAAGCATAACCAAACAGGTCCACTTTGCCATTGCCAGTCCACTGCAGCAAAATGCAACTTTTTGGGTTTTGTGTCAAGTTCTTAATGAAATGATTCGTTTTTCTTTGAGAGTAAACACAAGCATTTAATTTGCTACTTATTTTTAAAACCAGCTATCAGAATGGGTTGCCACCCCTATCTTAAAGTTGAGTTTAAGGGCACAGAGGAGTAGAAAAGACTCATATATTTGTTTTTTCCTTTTGGAAAACAAGGCTGTGTAGCTCCCCAGTGATAGGTGCCCTAGAGCTTTGTGGTCTACAGCTAAATTGTAGAGCAAAGAAGGTGTTATAAATGAAAACTGTGAGTGCTTTAGATGAAAGATAAGGACAAAAGCTATTCATTCTATGTTCTTGATACTATCTCTGTCCAAATTATTCTGATATTTTCCTTAATAATAGAAACAAACGGTTATTTTTCTAATATAATTTAGATTAGTTCTGAAACGAAAGGAAAGAAAAGTATAGGATAATATAATATAATACACTTCAAAATGTGCTTAAAAGTGTAGGGTTTTTCCTTCAATATTTCCTTGCAAGTCTTTTTAAGAATACATATATATTCTGAAAAATATCTTTTTCCTTTCACAATTAAGGGGTGAATTTATGCATTTACTTCTATATTTTAAAGGGTTTTTTAAGATGATTTGAACAGTGAAAAGTGGTAGATAGAAATCTGTGTCCATGTATCCCAATACCCTGTGCAATTCTTATGAGTTCTGTGTGTTCTCGTGTATTACTTTATGAAAAGTAATTACTGACTTTCCAGATGAGTCACACTTTGACAGCTACTATAAAAGTGCATTCTCTCCAATTGGGTAAAGCAAATGGGCAAACAATGAATAACACTGGAATTGTACAAATAGCTGTAGCAATTCAGCATCACAAGTCACTTGTGAAATCTGTAATATGTGAGGAGATTAGTAAGTGAATATAAGAACAATTCAGTACAAAGACAGACTGAAGTTTCAAAGGTGACCTGAAAGAAATGTTGATTTGTTTCTTTTTCCTAAAACCTGTTTCCAGGTTATTTATTAATTTGTTTGTTTGTTTGTTTTCTCATCTGTTTTTGAGGGCATGAAAACAAGCCCTTGATTCCTCTCTCTTACTATTCTTTAAGGTATAATGAACATGAAGCCTGTTGCATATTTGTTTTCACTTTGTTAAAGGGAAAAGAGGGTGCAGACAGGGTTTGCCAGAAATTGAGAGGAAGATTTTGTAAATGGAGAAGGATATTTTTTTTCATTTCACCCTTTAAAAAAAAATTTAATTTGATCAGACAGGCTTACCTGAAATCTTCTTCCTTTCTTTACATTCATCTTCAGTTTTGCAATTTTCTTCCTAAACTTTGTTCACAGGCAGATTTTTATTGATGTCCCCTTCAAATTCTATTACCTGTGGCCATTCAGTGATGAGAGGAGTCTGATGGGATGCATGGCACAGATTCAGTACAAATCAGTGCAAATTCAGCCAGCCAAATGGTATGGGGTTTATTCAATGTAGGAAAAATATTGCATGTTGACTCCAGACATTTCTTGGTGGAACTCAACCATTTCTCTAGAATGGTAGAGATTTTCTCATTTTATTATAAGGTAGAGCAATATTGTCAAAAATGTAGTCTCTCAACCAACATCCAAACTAGTATGATATAATTAGATAATGGCAAGGATGCAGCTGAAGCATAAGTGATGAAAAAAGAACCTAGAGTCCTTGAGCAAACTAAAGAAATCATCATCATTTCCTTTCCTTTTGTTATTGTATGTTCTATTCCATCCTTTCATTGTACCTAAATCTCACACCCAGTGATTGGCAGAAGGGACTAAACATCTTTAAGGGACTACACTCTTTTTTAAGATGCTTTGACCGCACATACTCCTGCTTTCATCTGTCCAGCCTGAGGCTTTCATCTGCATGCTCTAGTGAAGCACACTGGGCCTACTGTCAATTAGAAAATTGAATTTTGCCATCCTTGTAGACAGACACACAATGCACCAGAGTTTAATGCTTCTGCCATGTGGATTCATGCCAGCTGAGGAGCTGGTTCTAGAGGTACAGCAAGACACCAGTTCTTGAGTGTTTGTTTTTAAATATTGGATTATATTTACATGTTCCTATTAATAGAGACTGACATTTAGCTGGCTACACACTGTGTCAGTTGCTTGAGATTCTTGGATTAGAATAAAACAAACATCATGATTCATTTACTGAAGCTGTAGGAAAAACTCTTTTAAGAAGTGAAAGATTTCAGCTGGAGTGATTTCTTTTGCAGGCATGATGCTGAAGGTGACTTGTGATGTGCTTGGAAGAGGTAAATAGGAGTGCAATATAAACATACAGATAGGCAGTTGTAACAATATATTGTAAATGAGGCAAACAGTAAGCACAAAGAACTAACACCAATTTGAAAATACATGATGAGTGGCCCACCATATTGCCTTTGTCCAGTATGTGAAATAAAAGATTTCACTTTTCCTGCATTGAATCCTTCTATCTTTATTTTGATGAAGCACTCTCTGAGGTCAATGACTATTCTAGGAAAACAAAAACTCCAAAATAGTGTCTATGTTTGCTTGGCAGAAGTTAAAAATTGATGTTTACTTGGTAGGTTTAGTCAATGCATAGTGGGCTGATTCTGATTTCAAGCGAACACAAATTAAAACTGACTGTCCTGAAGTGAGTGGAGCAGCTGAGAAGTGAAATCATGTTAAATCACAGTAAAACTTACAAATGCATTTTTAACTAGGCAGATTTCCTCTTTTTTATTCTGAAGCATGGAAGAATAGATACAGAGAGCCACTTTGGAAGCATTTTGTGAAGTGGAAAAGACTAGGATTAGGTGAGTTATAGGAGCAGGAGTTGATGTCTAAGCCATTAAACAGTGCCTAAGAATACTCATAGGCACAAGAATCCAGCAGTACCTGTGCTAGCAATGGGTTGCAAGGGTCTCTCTCATGGCCTATGGCAACAAGGCCAACAATTCCCTGATACTGAAACAATGGCCACACAACTTTCCCAGAAGAGAGTATGGATGTTACCTTTCTATTCTAGTGAACAGGAGGATTGAACCTTTGATGTGCCATTCCATGTCAGCTGGTATTAGTCCCAGAAAAAGTTTCTGGATGTTTATAAGCTAATAGCGTTGTTGTATCCTTCTTTGTTGAACATTTCTAGCTACTGTATTTCATGCTTTTATGAAGAATTGTAGACGTTTCTTTAAAAGTAGGAATAGGCATTAATCAGCTTGCACAAACCACATAGAAAATGTTTACCACAAACAGAAACTCTTAAAATAATCTTTAAAACAATGGGATTTAGTATGAGTAAAGACATTGCCTCTTTCTCCAGAACCTTATGTTGTCTCTTTGCATTATTGCATTCTTTTTCTCCTAATAGATTTTGGAAAATGCAAGACTAGTGCTCCTTTTGCACCCAGCTGACTTAATTTGCTAGGAGGAACTCACACCTCTGCATCTCAGAAAGAGAGAACCAAATGAGAATCATAGGGATATTTGGTTTGTTTTCTGGGTGATTGGATACTTAGTCTCATCTCACAGGCAGGTGACATGACACTGCCCTGTCTGAAGGAGGAGGCAGAATTTGGAACGATATAATTTGCCAAATACAGAGCTAAAGGGTTTTTTTACTGTTATAAATTTGTAGATTAAAAGAAGTGTCCAGGCTTTAGTGTTCTGGAACAGGGTGATCTCAGGAGGATGCACAAGCATAGGACAAATATTAGGCATTGTCCTGGTAGCCATATAATTTTAGGACACTAGCAATGCACGTTAGTACCACTGACAGTGAGAAATAATGATATCAAGTGGAAGAATTTGGAACAAGAAATCTGGAAATCAGCATGGCACCAATTCCCCTGACAGAATACCCTTTTGGAGGCAAATTTTGAGGAAGATGGTTAAGCAGTGAGCAAAGGAGAGATGGTAGCCAGCTCCTTATCAGTTTTATGCAGCGAAGTGGGAAGCTAGGAAGAAGCGATACCAGGGAAAACCCCTCCTCCTTTTGCTGTTTTCCTTCCCTACTTCCAGATCCTTGCAGCCTTCAGTACCAAACCTGCCATGTTGTGAGCCTCAGAGTGAGCTGCAGTTACACGTGCAAATGAAATTATTAAAAGTAATTATTAATTTTTACCAGTAGAGGTTTTATTAAAGACACATACTGGTTATGTAGCATTTTATATACCAAATTGGAGGATTATTAAATTTATTTTAGTTGACTGTCAAATGGGGGAAGAGAAGAAGCACCTTAATTGCATAAAAGAGGATCCCATTGGCAGGATACATCCATTTCTGCTCCTAATATGAAGTTATGCTGCAGCCTGTTAGCCTAAATTCTTTTAAAATAATTGTCATACACTGCAGGTTTTTTCCTAGAAGGAAGAATATTAATATGTGTCAGAGTAGGACTGTACATAGTACAGTGTTCTGTCTTAATGCCTTTTGAGTAGTAATGCAACTGATTTCTCTGCAAACGTGGGCTTCATAAAGATCATATGTATATGGATACTATGATAAGATTAAAGGTAGTTCTTTCATAAAAATTTGTATTATATTTATCTTGGGACAGAATTCTCTGTCTCAGTTAAATGTGACATGTTTCCCAATGTGCTCTCAGTGTGGATCACAGTTGGTATAAAAGTAAAAGTTTTTTATGGGCCACTGCTATCTCACCCAGTGTGTCACCCTGTGCTTTGTGGGCTTTGCAGAAGGGGGGTCGAGTCTGGTAATCTTGGGCTAGATAAAACTGGTAGAGGAATTGGAACAGCTAGTGTAATTTTGCCTCTGTTATCAAGCTGAGTTGTCTGAAGTGGCCTGAATTTCTTGCACAATATGCTTTATCCCTTGTGTTTATATAGTAGTTCTATTTGAGAGAACAAGGTTTATGTGTTGAAAAATGCTGGAGTGCGGCAGAGGTCAAATGTACATACTGTACAGCAAACACCACAAGTAATTTGTGCACCTGTATTTTTGGAAAAATGTTTCTTTGTGAGTTACAGTAAAGTGCTTTCTGAAGCTGGGAATGCCTCATTTTTTATTGACTTAAGTTTGCTTTCAGGCTGAAAACTTAAAATTCAAAGATTAGGTTTAGAAAGTGAGTTTGAGCAGGTGCTTTTAGGTTTGTTACAATGAGAAAGAAAATATGGATTATCTGAGTGCTTATTTTTCATTAAAGAGGAGACATCATAT
>VWYI01001157.1:35945-59641 GCA_013399455.1 Anthoscopus minutus | reverse complement strand
CTGCCCAGCCCTGAGCTGCTGCAGAGCCCTCAGTATTGTGGCCCTCTGGAAATAATTAGCATGTAGATTATTCCACATATTCCTCCATTCTCTTCATGACAAATATATTCTCTCCCTTTGAACTGGAGGGCTGTAAGGTATTTTTAATGCTTATTAAAGATGTATTCAAGTTTGCCGGAGCCAAGCTTCAGCGAAGTTTCTTGCACAGTTGAAATAAGTCATTCTTTCCTTGTGTCCCAGTTCAGACTTGGCTCTCTGAAGCTGCAGGAAGTCCCAGGCCCAGCAGAGGTGGTCAAGGAACTCATTGGTTACTGCCTGGACAGCCTGGGAAAGCTGCAGGCCAAAACTGAGCGTCTGCAAAGAGAAAATGAAAAGCTTTTCAGCAACTGGAGCGACGCAGAGAAGAGGTGAGTTCCCAGGTGGATTCACAGGTGACACCTGAGAAGCTCAGCAGCAGTGGACAGAAATTTTTATGCATTTGGACATGTTTTGAGCTCAGTTACCCACAGCCCATGTGGTTGTGGATCTCCCTTCGACAAAGATGCAGTTGATACTAAAAAATTTGCAATTAAAGGTGGTTTTAGCTTTTGAGTTAGGAACAAACCCCAAACACCTCAAAACCTGTGGAATTAGCTTCACTTTCTTTAAGAAGCCTTTTCATTAATATTATTTTCTATAATTCTTAGGACTGGCAGTGTAAATTATTTGCATTTTTGAGTGGGGAATAAATTGCTGGTTCTTTCATCTGTTTTCTTTGTTGAAGAAGCTGGAATTGAAAAATGAGCGCAGTATTATGTGAAAAAGTGGCATTATTTTTCAACAGTTTTTTGTAATTGCTGTTGCATTTATGGTCTGAATTGTCTATCATTCTGTAGTGAAATAATCTATGCTTGTTTCAGTGAGCATAGAACTCAGCACAGAGCGGTCAGAGATTTATCTTGCTCTTCTGTCGCTTTACCTGAAAAAACACACAATCTGGAAAGATTGTTGAAAGAATGCAGTTAATTTGTGTTAATTTACCTTGGAAAAGAGATCCAGCTTTTGGGAGGAGTTAGTTTTGTTCCCCACTCATTAAAATGAGTAACAGTTTCTCCTGACAGTCTCCTTGACAAGCAAAGGGCCTCCCCTAAGTAGTGTTTTACTGCTTAACAGTGTAATTGAACAATAGTGTATTGTATAACCCGTGTTCTGTACTGCATTACACGCTGATGTGTAAGAGGCATTAGTGCTTGTATCAATTTCCATGGTAGGGTGGCACTTTTACAGAGTAACCCCAAAGAAAGGAGGAAAAAGAAAAAAAAAAAATTTAAAAAAAAAAAATCAGAGTTGCATGACTTTGTTTTCAGTGCAAGCTGGTGGATTTCTTCAGCATGTTTATAGTTTTTAGTAGATGATAAACGGTTTTTCAAAATATACAATGAAGGTTTTATGGTCAGCAGTCTTTGGCCATGTCTGTTAAATGCAGAATAAAAATAATTAAAAAATAATTTTTATCCAAGGAGTACTGGTCTTTTTCATTTAGTTTTTTTGTGGGGTTTGGGTAGGTTTTTTTTAAAATTTGTCTGACGTGGTGTTTTTTTAAAATTCTTTTTACCGCAGCCCTGTTCTACCCTGCTGTCTCTCTTTGCTGCTTCAGCTCCAAAGGCTGAGAGTTGCCCCGAGCTGAACAAAGCTGTGCCTGTCTTTGTTCAGGAGGCAGGATTTCAGGATTGACATCCTGCACCACTCTCGGTGCTGAGTGCTGAAACATCAAACACGGAGCGCGTGGTGTGGAGAATCGCACTCCTGCCTTGCCCCCAAGCCCCTGCAGCTCCCTCTGCTCACAGCCTCTCTCCTCAGGACTTCATTAGAATTAAAACATAGCAGGCAGGCTTCTGAGAGCTGCTTTTGTGCCCCTTGGTTGTGGAGCACTGGGTGGAATTATTCAGTCATCACATTTCCATCTCCCTGTTTGGATTTTCTTGCCCATCCCGACGGTTTTGGTGTGCAAGTGGCTGGGCTTGAGTATGTGTGTCTGTGTGTGCACACCTCAGGGATGGAAGAGTTAAAATGTCAGAGCAGAATAGCTGTTCTCTTTTTTTTTCACACAGAAAATTCAAGGCAAATTAGTTCCAGGCCAGGTTGGACACTGGGGCTTGGAGCACCCTGGGGCAGTGGAAGGTGTCCTTGCCCAAGGCAGGGAGTGGGTCTGGGTGGGCTTTAAGGCCTCTCCAACCCAAACCAATCTGTGATTCCCTGATAACAGAGGTTGCAAATTTTAAGTAATAATAACCTGTAGCAAAATAATTCCTTGAGCAATAAAAATCCAATTTCTGGTTTGGGTGTGGGGTGTGTATTTTGTTATTGGGTGTCTAAAATCAGTGTAGACAAGCCAAATTCAAAGTAGCTGCCACTTTGTGTTGTGGTCAACTGCAGTGACAGTATATTTAAACCACAAGCAGATTATAAAAATGCAAGCTAGGTACTTTGGCCTTGAAACTGGGTCTTCAGCATTAGCTCATCAACATTCCAAACCATTGCCAGTGCTGGGGGAAGGGTGAATCTGAAATGCAAGGGAGCAGTGCTGTGAGATCCAGGAATTATTTTAGAGCACTGGGAACAGGGGTGAATACCAGAGATGCTGAATTCTTTCCTTCATGGTGTTAGATTGTGAAGGTTGCCACTAATAATTAAAGAAATGCCGTTAAGTTTCATAGCTCATGTTCACCTCTGTAGAGCACGTGTGATTGCGGTGTGCTGGGGTCAGCACTTGAAATCTTGATTTTTAGTGTATCAGTTTCTCAGTTTATTGTTTGCTATAGCCCCTAGCAGTGCCTGGTTTCAGTGGGCTGTGCAGGATTTTGGATGCCTGTCACCTTGGGTGCATTTTGGCACACGAAAAGCATTGCAGAGAGGAGGCACAAATTGGGAAGCACCACTCCAGCAATTAGCCCCCATTTGGGTTCACCCTGCTGGGAGGTTGTCTGTGAGATGAGCAGCTCCTCCGTTTGGCCTGGGGAGATGGTGTTTGAGGGGCACAGGGCACACACACAGAGGCAGCAGGGCGTGAGGAATGGCAATGAAAGCTTGTGTTAACAAAACAAGGAGTTTTGTTACTCTGAGGTATTGGAATGAAACCCAGCCAGCTCTGCTCTGTGCCCACGTAGCTCAGGTGGTGAATGCTGAGGGCTCCACAGAGCCACTCCATCTGCACAATTAAAGCATCTCTGTCCCCAAGACCATTGCCTTTTATCAGTCTCTTTTATCCGATATGCCACATAACAGTGTATTTTAAAGGCTCATAACTTGCAAGTACAGCATTAATGTGATGCTTTTGTGATACTCGTTTTTTTATCAGGTACTTTTGTGATATTTTTTTCAGATTTCAGCTTTTACAGTGAGTGTTTTGCCAAATTAGTGCCATTCTGTATCTGGAGAATGCATTTGGATGTGGATAGCTTTGAATAATGGGGAAAAAAAAGTCAAAAAAAGGTGTTCACGTAAATTAAAACAATCATATAAGATTAGCTGATGGCATGCTACTAATTGGTTTTGCCCAGAGGGAAGAGTTAATATTCTAATTCTAATATTCAGGATGCTAATTGTTTTCTCCAGACACTGAAGAAGTTGGCTAGTCTTTCAGTAGGTTTCTCCACTGTACTACTCACAGTCCAGGCAGCGTCAGCTCTGCTTTGCTGGAAGTTTCCATTTTCATGGGTTTCCATCAGGGGATGTCTTTGCAGCACTCAAAGGCCTCACTGAAGCTATCTTAAGTGGCACTTTTTTGGCCAAGTTAGCCACATTTCTTAATATTTGAGCCAGCCTCAACTGGTCCAGCACAAACCAGTGCCTTGGCAGAGTAAAGGCAGAGAGCAACTGCTTTCCCTGGTTTATGTGTGGGAGAGAGGGGATTATTCTACAGTATTTGGTACAGACAAGATTAGCATATTTTAGACAAAATCCTTTTTTCCCTCCATTTTTATGTATACAGAAATAATTAGTATCAAGCATGTCCAGGCTGTTCTGGGCCCTGCATTAGAATTTATGATTCTTTATGAATTGTGTGTTTATTCCCTACAAAACAGTTAAGTTCCCTTTTGTAGGTGGAAAGTCTCCTGGTAGTTGATTAGTACCTATGATCTTTCATTTAGGAATTATTGAACTGATCTATATGGTAATGATGTTCTGCTATTTGCATTTAAATTAGATGAATTATTTATCAACTATCAAGCATATCCCTAAAGCATTGAACAGTAGGCTTAATACTTCATGAGATTTGGGGTTTCTTTTGCTATTGTCTTGCTTCATACATCATATATGGTTTTGATCTATGAACAAAATAATTAGTATTTATGTAGGAAGTCTGTTGAAATCTCCTGCCTTATAAATTAAGATTTTTAAAGTCTGTTACATGTCTGGGCTTAATAGCATAATGAGCCTTCTAAACTTTTTTACAGCCTTGCAAAGGCTGATGAAAGAACTGTTTTTGAGCTATGACCATTTACTATATTTACCATGATCAGGAAGATTATCAAGGTATTTATTTGCTTCTTATGTACACAGCTGATAAAATGTTTGTGGTTCAATCCAAGGACTAAAAGGTTATGAAAAATAAGAATTAAATACAGATTTACATTTGCCACAAATAATTTGATTTGTTGCGCTCAGGTTTGCTTGTATTCCAGTTTTGCTTATGAGACTTTATACACACATATTCTTAATTTAATATTCCCATTGTGCTTCCTTTTATTGACATTTGTCTGCACACAGGTGCATACTAAAATTTTTTGAAAACCTGAAGTGTATTTTCCTCTATTGATATTAAGAACTTCTAAACATGCTTATATTTTGGAATTTTCTCCTTCAAATGTATTTCAGCCCTGTGTGTGGTCCAGATTTGGGACCCATCAAGGTGAATCATATCTGTTTATAATCTCATTATGTCTATGCTGCTAAAATATGCCCACTATTGTGATTCAGCATTGAAAGTGAAGAACTTTAGAATAAAAATAAAGAATTTTCCTATTTCAATTTCGGTTGTCTCAGATGGAGGTGTGCAAGAACCTACCAAAAAACCCCAAAAAAACCCAAAACCAAACCAACCAAACAAAAAAAAACACAATAAAACCCACAAAAACAAATCAAAAAAAACCCACCACCACTCAAAAAAACCCCACCAAAAACAAACAAAAAAGAAACCCAAAAAGCAAGGCATGAAGACAAAGGTTCGCATCTGGGAACTTTTCCCTTTTTGAAGCAGAGTTTATTGCACTTCTCTGTGGAAAAACAACAACAAAAAAACGTATCCTGGCCTGTTTCAGACACAAGGTGCTGGACCAGTTGTGTGTGGTTTGGAGCGGGGATTCTTGGCTGAACCCCACAGCAGAGTTGTGTTCTAGGAAGCAGAAGAATTGGTGTAACTGTTAATTTTGTGCTGCAGGCTGGAAACATGCGTGATAGCTAAAGCAGAGCTGGAGCTCGACCTCTACAGCCGGTTTGTTTTGGTGCTGAATGAAAAGAAGGCAAAGATAAGAAACTTGCAGAAGTTGTTGAGTGAAGCTAAAGAATCTGCAGTGGATGCCAAATGTGCAAGGTATTTAATTTCCCTGGGTTTCTTGGTGTGGTACCTGGTGCATATTCGAGTTTAGCTGAGTTCAGCTTCCATTTCCATCGCCCTGACAGTGAGTGACAGTCCTTCCTGGCTGACTGCTGGGTTATCCAAACCAATCCTGGAAGTTGTGGGAAAGGAGGATTCTTTCTGGCATCCTTGCAAGCAGCACATACTGCTTTGGGTGCTGTAGCCAAAAAGTGAGTGTGTGATGGATCTGTCCTGTTTTCTGCTGGGCTGCAGCTGATTTTCCAATCAGATCATGCCCCTGCCCTTTCCATAGGTGGCAATTCTGTACACATTCTCCATGAATCATTTAATTCCTTGGAGAAACAAAAATATCTTAATTCCTTTCCCTTTCTTTGGATGTTTTTAGGGATAGTATAGCTACTACTCACATGGTCATAAAGAGAGAAAACAACTATGATGCCAGCACTGATGAGGAAAGTGAAAATCCAGCACGGGCCTCGTTGCCATCAGGTAAGACAGAGAGCATTGTCTTCGTGTTATATCACAGACAGGCTTTGTGTGAATAAACCTTAAGGAAGGCAAAATACTACCTGACAGATTTCCCTGTGACAAGCCAGCCAGCAAGCCTTAAAAATACCTCTCCTGAAGCAGAGTACAATACTGGCATTTTCAAATTAGAGAGGGGAGGTTTAAAAGCATGTTGCACGAGTGAAGGCACTGTCATTTCTTGCAAGGTGACAAATTACACACTTTGTGGAGCTAATGACAGTCTAACAGTATCTGAACCATCAACAATTCCATTTTAAATTCTAGGAATCATGATGTGTGTGCCATGATTGATAAAGTGTAAAAGGTAGCTCCTGACAGTTTCAATAGTATATAAAAAGGGGAAGGAGAGGTGGTTTAACAGCTATAAAAAGAGCTGTGTGCATAAATGGAATGAAAATGTATTTATAGCAGAATCCACTTTAATTTGTCAGAGAATTTTTGGCCTTGTGAAGATGCTCATGAAACTTAATCTGATGAATTTTTCCAGGACTAGAGCCTTGTAAAGTGAGTGGGATGCAGTGATGGCCCATTATACAGTACAAGATACTTAACTGTGAATCAGAATTTTGGCATGTTTGTGACAAATGAGAGGGAATACATGGGGAAAATGCTATCCAAGTTTCAAAACTGCATTGATAGTTGTAATATGGTTAGATATATGTACAGATATATACACATATGTGTATAAAAATGCATATATACATTTCCCTTCAGGTCTGCAAAGTTTTCTATGGGTTTCTCACTGGGGCTTTTTATTTACACCATAGGTAAAGGTAATCCAGACAGCAATGTGTTCCTGTAAAATAGCAATTTTTCTGTGCTTGTTGGGAGCCAGAACCTGTTGCCAGTGGCAACACTCATGTGGGCCTGTTTGCTGAGCAATTTCTGGCTTTATATAAAGTAGGCAGAGCTTGAGACAAAGGAGGAACTCGTGATCACAGAAAGAAACCATCGGACATTGCACTGTGCTTTCCAGAAGCCTTTGCTGTCAGGTGGTAATTGGCCAGTTCAGGTAACATGATAAGAAATACTTTGTTTTGTGAAAAGGCAGGGAAAAGTGGAAGGTGTGGAGTCTTCTTCTAAATCCAGTGGGGCCTAACTATCTCAATGAGAGTTTTGAGACAGAGATATGTATTTAATAATGAAAACAACACCCACTGCCCTGCTCAGGCAATCATGAGTGACTGG
The DNA here is from genome assembly GCA_013399455.1 of Anthoscopus minutus. Classification (NCBI taxonomy): domain Eukaryota; kingdom Metazoa; phylum Chordata; class Aves; order Passeriformes; family Paridae; genus Anthoscopus; species Anthoscopus minutus. The sequence continues at coordinate 52,347 of VWYI01001157.1, read as the reverse complement.
ACTGATCAGTGGTGCAGGAAAATATGATAACTTTGTTTTTATTGTGGTGCAAACAAAAAATGTACTTTCTTTTGCCTTTGAGGCATGCAGTCCTCAGGGTTGTGGTCCTGACTGGAAGAGTTCAGATGCAAAATTTGCAGATAACATGAAGACCATGAAGTTAATGCTATGGGTAACACACTTGAGTTTTTCAGGGCACTGTTGAGTATCCCTGGTGCTCTTCCCGAGTGCACAGCTTTCTCTTTCAGTGAACAATGGGAAAGCACAGCTGAGTGCTGAATATCTGAAGTCTATCCTAGAGTTTTCACACTCAAAAAGAGGCAGATCATGTCTTTATGGAGAAAATAGTGATTCTGGGATGAGTGGAATGAGTGGACAATGAAGCCCAAAGCTACATGAAGCATCAAGTACTGTAAGTCCTAAAAGATGAAACAGATAATATTTGGGGTTTTTTTTCTGTTTATCTTAGTTTTCGTATCTCCTAGTCCATAACTGTATTTCTTTTCCTTTTGGACTTGAAACATCAGTGCAGGAGTGAATGAGAATTAGAAGATCGTTGAGGTAGTTTTGGTAGATATTGGTGAAACCCACAATGCAGAGAGAAGATCATAATTAAAAAACTTCTTTGAAGGAAGGTGAAAGCAGGCACGTGTATGCACACATAGGTGCACAATAAAAATGTGTATGTGTACATGTCCAAATAATTCACTATTAATTGAAAAAGCAGCAGTGCTCAGCAGGTGATTGGGTTAGTGTTGGGAGCGGGAAACTCAGGGTGGTTCCATCACAACATAATTCTGTTCTAGCAACTCATGGGGATGTTACACAGAAGCTGTGAAATCCAGACATTTCAAAATCAGCAAAAAAAACAAAACAAAACAGGATTTGTTGAACTGCAGAGTTTAAAACTCTGTCTGAAGGTTTTTCTTAACCACCAGTAATTGTTCTTCTTGAATTTTTGGGGCACTCAGATGCCAGGGTGTCTCAGTGTATGTGGTAGAAAAACTTGCTGATGTTTATTAAAAGAAAATTGAATGAGTCGTTTAGTTATCAGTCTGGTGTTGATCTGATGCAAATATTGTAACAAGACCCAATGAAGAACAATGTTAAGAAAATTATTAAGAATGATTCATTGCAATGTTTGTAAAGGGGCAGGATCTGGAGCTTAAAAGTTTACCTAAAATTTTTTCCTTTTTGTTATTTTCTGTAGTATTTGTGGGTTTGAGTTATGGTTTTCTTTTCTCACAACAGTGTCTGCTTCATATCTTAAAGCAAAGGTCACTGAAATATGGTAGTTTTTGTCTTGCCTACACACTGATGTAGTTAATGCTTTGTATTGTAAAGGAAAACATTTAAATTGAATTAGTAAGTATTTTAAAGCACTCAGAAAAACAGTTGATGAGAATTACAATCCCTTAGAAATAATACAACAGTTATAAATAATAATACATTTATAAATAATAGTGTATGTGATTCTATACGAGAGCTTTGCCCATCATGCCATGAACAAGGAAGAAATTAATTTGAAATCTTATTTAGGGCTGTGAATTTGAGGTCGAGAAAAGCACAGAACTCCATCTCTCACTGCAATTTAATAAATTCTGAAGCTACAGATGACATGTCAGGTCCTTGAAATGGCTGTGGGCTCCTGCTTGAGAGAGGAAGGAAGAGGTGAAGGAAAACCTGCTGCTGTTCATCGTGGATGGAGTGTCAGGAATGTTTCTTGGGAGCAGGACAGGGTTGGTTTTGCTTTGGCTTGTTGAGGTTTAGCTCCAGGCTTGGTGAGATGCTGCTAAGCCAGGTGTAGTTGTTGTTTTCTCTACTGGTGCTTCAACAAGATTCCCCCGTCTGGAGGAGGCCTGGAAATATCACAGAAGGTGTGGAGTGGGATAAGGCTGTGGCTCCCCTCGTGTGCTGGTGCCAGCTGGACACAATAGTCCTTTAAGAAGACAAAAAAACCCACAAACCCCAGAAATTGCCCGCCTGTGTTTCTCTTAGCCCACAGGAGTGCGTGGCTCAGCACAATGCCACCACACTGATGCAAGATGTTTCTGTCATTTTAGGACACAGAAACACTTATCCTGGTTAAGGACAACCCAGCTGTTACCCATTCCTCTTTCTTCCCCTCTCCACTGAATTTTACAGGTTTTATTTACTGCAGCTACTGAGACCTTTCTCCTAGGGATTCTGAAATGACAGTATCAGACTGATAAAACATAATTTGATATCATGGTTGGAAATAATGGCTTTGTGCTGCAAATCAACTCCTCTTATTAACTGAAAAATGTTTTAGTGGTCCATGTGTCAGAAGGCTCTTAAAAAATTAGCAAGGATGGGATAAATGTTCCTCCTCTCTGCTGCCTTCCCAGGAGTTTGAAAGTTAGATGGAGGGTAATAGTTTGTTCTTCACAATGCCTGGAAAGTGACCAGAAAAGAGAATATTATTCCTCCTCCCAGGTATATGAGAAAACTGCAAGGGAAAGATTTAATTATTGCAATCTACTGCAGATACAAAGGATAACATAGCAAGTGGGATGTCGGCAACGGAAGAAAGTATTTTATGATTTATTCTTGTTATTTTCAATTATAAGTGCTATAATACATGCCTACCTCTGGACAAAACAAGGCTGCTGTGCACCAATTTACAGTAAGCTTGCATCCTGTTTTATTTTTCCCTTGTCCCTAAATTCCTTAGTTGTATTTCACATTATAATTGGTAGAAGTTACCTCTCCTTGGTGTAAGGAGGCACGTGATGATCTGCCCTGTTGGATCAGATAAAACTTTACGGTCTGTATTTCCTGCAGAGGCGTGTGGCAATATTCCATGTCCCCCCAGACATTCAGTGCCCACACTTTTCTGCGTGTTTGATGACAAGGACAGGTTCAGAATGGATTGTGTGAAACTCTCTGCAGAGCCCACAGTAAGTAAGAGCAAGCACCTTGCCATCTCCCACTGCCTCACCATGCAAATGTTCTCACCCCCTCCATCCAAGCTCCTGCCTTGGGGATTGTGTGTTATGCCCTCAGGACTCTGTGGCCCTTTAAATTTAATTAGCTCTCCTGTGTAGTGCAATCCACTGATGGCTTGGTGCTGCTGGTTAATAAGCTTTGATCAAAGTTAATAATAATAATAAAAAAAAAAAGGCTGTTGTAACAGCACCCGGCTGTACTGTGCAGTTAAATTTCCATCTGGGAAGGCTTCTCTTTAAAAGTCTGTTTTAAAGGAGTTTTAGCACTTAGCCATTTAAATTTACCTCAGGTTTAAATTATTTATCTTCTCAGGCTGTAATTGAAAATGGTTCATCCCAAGGAATAATCTCATTTCCCTTTCCCTTAAAGCTGTAGATGCCCTTTTTTTTTTTACTTTCCCCCTGAAACTTGATGCTGTTTTTTTCCTCCACAACCTGATGGCTTTATCCCTCTGAAATACTTGTGTGTGACTGCCAACTGGTTTCCCCCTGCGTTACACAAGGTGCCATGGTCAAAATACATCTACAGTACAAGTATCAAGATGTTCCAGGGCCTTTCAAAAAATCCTGTTGTGAGTATTGCACTAAGAGAGATTTACAACATATTACTTTGGCATTTTTCTATGAATATAATCAAAATTTCTTATATCTCTGTATATTCTCTACACACCTTCTAATTGTTCCTGCTTCAGCATACCAAGTGATGCAGCTGAATGTTGTTGCCCCAAAATGAGTCACTGTTCAGTGAAATTATATTGCTGACAGAGTCAGATTTATGCTTTGCTAAGACTGTTGAAAGTTTGGTGGTTGATCAGAAAAATCAGAGCAGCTAATGATCACAGTGCAGTTAGGTGCAAGAAAATTGATTATTGTAAAATTTAAAAATTTTGTTGTTGTATTATCCCCATACTACAATGTTACACATAAAATAATTTTTATTTCCTTGGGGAGCTGTAAAATCTTTTCAAGTGCAATTTAATTTCTACGTAGATCATCAAATTAACTACCTTTAATATATTCCAGTTAAATTGTAAGACCCTTATTTTAGAATCATTTTCAGACCAAGCTGGTGATTCCAAGCTTGGTGCACACTCATGAATCCAGTGTTGTTTATTTTTCTCCTCAACTGAAAAACCAGGGTAATTTCAACAGATCAGCAATGTACACTTTGAACAGAGGTGGAATTGTTTCTATTTTTTCTTTTTTTTTTTTTTTGGGAAGGGGTGGGTGTGTTAATATGTTCATGAATGGAGAATAAATGACATGAAGTTCAAGTTCTTAAGTAAATAAAACGAAATTAAATCCTTCAATGAAGCAGTGCCTTCATAAATGTTATCTCCTTCATTGAATAATCATTTCCCAAGCCTATTTTGGCACCTGTTGGTAAAGAATCTAACTCCCCAGTTGTGAAACTGCAGCATCAGTGGTGCTGGAGCTGTGCCACCACAGCCCTGCTCTGCCTCGTCCTCCTCCAGTCCACAGCTGAAGAGTCACTGCTTATCAAGTGAGCAGGGAACTCCTGCCAGCCAACAGCTACCTGCCAGGGGCAATCCCCACTCCAGCTTTTGTTTCTCCTTTAATCTGCAGTCCCTGCATTCGTTTGGCACTCAGGATAATGGTTCTTTGGGGATCTGGTGCAACTGAAGGACATGGCTGGGATTCTTTTTATTCCACCAAATAGTTCTTGAATTACTTGTATTATGGGATGACAGGAGTGACTGAACTCAGTGCACAGTGAAAGGTAAGCCTGCTCAGGAAACCTCTGTCAATTTCATTCTGAACTTTATCCTCCACTGTCCCAGGCTGCTCCAGCCTGGCCTTGGGCACTGCCAGGGATCCAGGGGCAGCCCCAGCTGCTCTGGGCACCTGTGCCAGGGCCTGCCCACCCTGCCAGGGAACAATTCCTGCCCAAGCTCCCATCCAGCCCTGCCCTCTGGCAGGTGTAATTCAGACAGGAAGAAAAAGCATCAAAAATATTTAGATAGATTTCATGACATGCTGAAAACATGATATTGACATGTAGAAAACACAGTGCATTTGTATTCCCTTGTTGAAAACATGTCTGTGTTTTAGAAGAGTTGACATTTGGCTTAGCACTGTTGGCTCTTGGAGAAGGATCCTGCCAACAAGAAGTATTAGCTCTTGAGGAAGAAAGGCACAGGGAGCAGCACAATTGAGCATTTTGCTGTCACCCCTGGCTGTTCCACATTGGATATCACAGCTCTTCTGATGCTGAGTGGGGTGTTCTGTGGGCTGCCTCCTCAAACTCCACATTTCCTGTGTGTTTGGGGAGTCAGGCAGTGGGGCAGCTCCCCAGTGCTGGGTGCACACACCAGTTTATTTTTTATTTGGAGCGTGTCTCTCTCTGGAAGGGCATTTGCCTTGCCACCTGTGCAACACTCACTGCCATAATTATCCTAATGACTTCCCAGCTGTGTTAGAGCATCTCCTCACAGCAAACAGCCTATCTTGATTAAAAACTGGGTTGCTCAAGATTGCACTAAGCCCTGTGGTTGTTCTCTTGATTTATTGCTCTTCCAGGTTAAAGCACAAATCCCTGTTTTTAGCTGGAAGCTTTCTCAGCCAGGCTGCACCCTGTGAGTCTGGTGGGTCTAGGCTGGATTTGAGAGTTGATTTCCCTGTTTGGCTTTGCTTCCTGTTTATTCTGTCTTTAAGTCCAGGGAAAATTTGATGGGAAACAGATTTTAGACCTAAGGAAATGTCAAAATCACCACACTGTCTAAAATAGGAATAGAAAAAGTTTTTTATTTTAATGCTTTAAAGCACCCTTGATTAAGATGGAAATCTCCTTCATTTAAAAGTAATGAATGTAATACTCTCGTAAACTTTTTTTAAAATTTATTCCCTCCTCCTTTTCTCTACTGTCCTGCTTATGTTACTGGGTATTTTTGTTATTTATGTCCATCTCAGGTAAAAAGTACTGTCCTAAAGTCACCTTCCTATGTGTCCTTTAGCTTTTATTCTTAAAGTGACACACAGATGAGTCTAAAAGATGCTAAGAGGGAGGTGATAAAATTGTAAAATTTAAAGAAAAATTTTCTTTACTCAATGCAAACCCTAAATTATGGCACTAAACTAATACACAAATTCCACATAAATCACTTGGCATTTTGCCAAGACTTCCTGGAAAGTAGGGAGGGGTTTTTTTTGTCAGTCATTGTATTGGAAGGCTGAGAGGTTCCTTTTCATCTTTAGGATGAAAGGCTCTTCTCAAGGACCCTTTTCCTCAATATCCATGATGCTGCATATGCTATGTGCACGGATTTCAAGCAGAATGTTAGAAATCTGTGGAACTTGGAAGGGGAAAAACGGCTTTGAAATAATCCAGACACAATAGGCAAATGACATCTGTAGCTATTTCTCCAGACTTTGCTGTGCATTTTGCTGTATTCTGCTTGTAGCTTAACCTGAACGCTGGTTTATGTAAAGGTGACCCCATAAAGGAGCTCTCAGTTACACACCCTGTGCCCAGGGAAGTCAAACATGAAGTTACACACTCTAAAAGACACCTTTCCCTTAGGGGTTCTGGTAGAGGGGAGTTGTTTTCAAAACTGGAGCTATCAGCAGCATCTTATTAGTTTGTTTTGGGTTTTTTACTTACTGTATAAATGTAAATTAATAAAATATATAATGCCAAAGCAAAAAAAAAAAATTGTTTTTAAAAATTTGATTGAGAGAACCCAACATACATGAAACACAGAGAGTATGTTTTTCCTCATACATACAAATACCTCATTAATTTACATTTTTTTATATCTGATTAATTTTAGTCTGTTAGGACGCACAAAACATGGTGCCTGCTAACCTTCCAGACAGAGTAAACTTCATGAGGTTCAAAGCTTTATATTTATATTTAGGAAAACAGGTGCAAAACCTGTTGTTTTGCACAAGAGAGGAGTGTGACCCTCCTCTCTTAGAAACTAAATATCTTTTGTTTAAATAAGATAAATTTGAATAAAAAGATGCTCACAGATGGTTTCATCTTCCTGCAGTGAAATCTCCATTTCACAAATCTTTACCTAGCTTAGCTCTGTCCCTGTTAGTCTGTAGGTGTAATTGTGATCACCTGGGACCAATTGCACTGAAATCATTGGGCCCTCTTTAAAATTCATCCCAAATATAAACCCAGTAATTCACTTTTCCAGAGAAGGTATCCCTGTAATCAAGCTGCAAACCTTTTCTTCCCTTAAAGCTTACAAAAATGTCAGTAATAACTCAGTTATAACTCATTACCAATTCTGTCAGTGTGTAAAAAGGCACAATATCACTCTTCATGCAAACTAAAATTTGGATGCTCTGTGAGCAGTTCAGAACATATTGTGCTAGAAATCTGGATATCTAAATATAAAATAAAATGAGTGACTGCCTTTAATTCTCTCTTTTTTAACAGAATATGGGGCAAAATTTAGACGTTGTTGTGTAGATATCAATTTTGTCCAAATTCAGGGTAATTAAAATGAAACAAAAAAAGGTACATTTCCGTACATTTGTACGTACCAGTGTTTTTGGATATACAAGGAATATAATAAAAACTAAAACCTGGCATTTATTCCATGATAGTTTTTCTTAGCCCCTCTTAATCAAGTAACTGCCTCAATCATTTGAAAGCCAAAATCAGAATAAATTAGCCTTCACTGTAGATGTGCACGGCAGAAAACCAGTTTACTTACTATGCCTGTATCAAATTACTCCCTCTTCACTGCCAGGACATTCCTTTGTTCAGTTTGAGAGCAGAAGTTTTTGGTGGTTTTTTTTTTTATTTTATAAGGATATAAAACTTCCTCAGCACATAAGTGTATGGGCAGCTCTTTGGTAACTGGGCTGGTAGCTAAAAATCTCGGCCTTCAGGAGTGACCAAAGTAATTTCCATGATTTAATGGGTTAATCCATCAGTATCTTGGAGATAAATTGGATGTAACCAGTTCAGGCAAGACGAAAAATCTTAATTTTTGTCTCTGTAATGAACCTATTTGTTTCACCTGGAGAGGTAAACTCAGCTTGTAGGAGAACATCTTGGATCAGGGCTTTGTCTCAGATGAGACTGGGTCTTCCAGGTGTGCTCACCTGGCTGCAATGTCCCTGCTTATACAGCCCCCAGATTTTCCTCTGCTGATCCTGCAACTGTCTCCAATTCCATACAGGAAAAGCAGGGTTTATTTGGGATTAGCTGTACCTTGAGCTGTTGTCTCAGTCAAGAAAAGAAACAGCTCTTTAATCTGTAGCCAGGTGTTGGATTCTCACAAGGATACTCATTACCTGGGTTCCTGGGAGAGAAGGGTCAGGTCAGGAGTATCTGATTGCTAGCAATTTCCTGAAGACCTTTCCTGGTTAACCTGTCTGTAATCCCCAGGGTTCCTTTCAGGGGTGATATTGGCATTCTGGCACTCTCCAGGGGGGTTATTTGAATTTTGCCCCACCATCTCCAGGCGGTGTGAATGCATCTCATCTGCTGAAAGCTTCAAAGTAAAGCTTTAAAAAACTAAAATAGTAAAAAAAGATAAATTCTAAATATAAAATAAAGCTGTTGTATACTCCCTGCTTGATTGTTTACTTCATTACACCTCAACAAATATTAACTTCTCTAGTTAGGCATGAAATTTGGTCTGCTTTGGGAGCTGTCTCATTAACTAAATGGCTCACTAGTAGCTCATTGCTCCTGCAGGAAGAATCAAAACATTTTGGGCGCAGTCTTTGAATACTAGCAAGACTTGAAGAATCCTGATGATGGCGAATTTTTTTTTTGTTTTGTTTTGCTTTGCTTTGTTTTGTTTGGTTCAAGAGGCGAGGAAAAGAAAGCAAAAAACATTCACTTCCATGGACCTGCCCTGTGGCCCAGGGAAGCAATATGAGATAAGATTTGGGACACGTCTCTGGAAAGTGAAGCAGTGGCTTCTTGCATCATTGATCAGTGTGTGAGTGAGGGGAATGAGAATGAAGCAGGTACCAAGATGTGTGTGTTTGTGCTGGAAACAGCACACAGGGTGTTACCTGGCTGAGCCCCTGGCATCTCCATGGGGTGCATTAAGCAGCCTTGGGGAAATCTCCTGAAAATGCTGCTTTTTTCAAAGCAGTTCCATGTTGTGAACCCGTGAATTTCCCTTGTTAGGTAAGACATTTTGTCCTTGGTCTTGTTTTCCATACATGGAAGCCTTGCAATGTTTTTTGGTAGGGATTTGCAGGAACACCCCCTTGGTGCAGGAAGCAAAACATATATATATATATAGGATATCCTGAATGACAAGGATATTTCCAAGTAATTTTCTTTGCTGGTCTGTAAAAGTCCCACAAAAACCATGAGACGGGTTTGTGTGTAGTTCACAAGGAATGGTTTGTGTTGGAAGGGACTTGAGGATCACCCAGTGCCAGCCCTGCCATGTCAGGGTCCCCTGCCAGTGTCCCAGGCTGCTCCAGCCTGGCCTTGGGCACTGCCAGGGATGCAGGGGCAGCCCCAGCTGCTCTGGGCACCTGTGCCAGGGCCTTACACCCTCACAGCACCCATGGTTTTCACCTGGCCGCTTTTCTTGGTGTGAATCCTTTCATAGCACCTAACAAGCAGTTCATTTTTCATTTAGTCCTTGTCCTAAACACAGCTGCTCAACAAATCCTTCCCTTTTACCAGAATCACCTCCTCTCCATTTACTGTGAGACACTGACTGCTTGCCATCAGCTTCCGTCTGTGTCCAGAGGTGAATCCTCATCCTTATTCCAGCACTGCTCCTTGGTTCAATTAGCACCAAGAGCGCTGGGTTCAGTACTTGTCCTTCACACAGTCTGTCCTTTTGCTCTGCCCTGGCTTTACCCAGCACTGTTTACAGCCTGCCTGAAGACGGAGTTCCCTGATTCCCTCAACTGACAACAACAAATCTGAGTCACAAATCCCAGCCACGTCTCCAGGTGTGCTGAATGAACCTCCCCACAGAGCACTGCTGCCTGTTTGTGTGGCTGCTGCCTGCAGAACCAGCCTTTCTGCAGCAGGTTCAAAACACTTTGATGCTCCACTGGAAGCCACTTGTAAATTGCTCCTGATTTGATTTCAGTTCTGTTGAGCAAAAAGGTCAGTTCCAATATTGTCACCTGCCTTGACTGTTAAAGGGAAGGAAAATTTGGGGATTGATGTGAAATGCAGCTGGACTTTCAGGTTAAATGGATTTTCAATCATTTCACTATTCTGTCATTCATTTTTAATGTGATGTGCCCTATTCTTACTTCACCTTGCTGTTTTTTCTGTCCTTCCCATGTTTAAAACTATTACATTAACAAGTGAAATTTAGGAATGTGTTCTGCCAAGTTTCTGTAACTTCCGAGGGCATTAACAAATCACTAACCAAGCACAAAAATCAAGATACAGAAGAAATTTAAATACACCTCCTCTCTGTGTGCCCAGGAGGAATCAGCCCCTGTTGTGCACTTAGCTTAACTTCTTATCAAAGTGGAGAACAGAGAACTGTTTTCTTTCTGGAACTTGTAGTTTAAACTTCCCAGAAATGATTGAGTCTTGTAGCTTTTAGGGAAATGTAAAAAGTGCTTTTGCCCACCAAGGACTTGATAAAGATTTTTGGCACTTGTGACATGAATGCATCTATCTTTTCCTTGTGATCAGAAATGGAGGGGGGGGCTGTGAACGATGGAAGTGTGATCTTCCATTTCCCACTTCCCTCTGCCTAAATTGATTTTTTTTTGAGAGAGAGAGAGAGAAATGAAAGTGTTGCACAGCTGTAGCCATCAGACAGAGCAGCTGACCTCAATTATTGCAGGCTGATGACACTGACCACATCACACCAAGGGTAAAATCAGATCTCTGCCGTGAGTCCTAACATCTCGGGAGCCTTCCCCATGAAGCAGGGCAGGAATTAGAAGATTCCCAAGAGAGGATTTTTGAGGGCAATGAGTGCTTTCAAGCTATCCTTAAGATATTTGAATAATGAGGTTGATGTCAGTCATTTCCAGAAAGCATCAGCAAGGTCAGAAGTGTGATTGGCCTTTGGTTTGTGTGCCTGTGTGAGTGAATTGTGTCACTTTCTAGGTGACTGAGCTGCTTCCCGATGCTTTGTTCTTTACTCTGTTGCAACACTTGGTTCAGGAGCTGCCAGATGAAAAAATCTACTCTCTTTCCAGGGATATGAACATCAAAAAGCTGTTTCAATGTCTCAGAACCTCCTGGCTAGCTTAATAGCACAGCTGAACTCTGATAATCTGGGGAAGTAATAGGTGGAAAATCACATTACGCTGGAAACAGGCATCATTCTCACCGCACTCTGAGAGAAGGAGGGTTTTGTCCACCTCCCAGAAACATGGACTTGTAGATTCATAGATTCACTAAGACTGGGTAAGTCCTCAAAGATCATTGAGTCAGATGCTGAAGCCAGCACTGCCACATCCCTTGACACCACATCCGCACATTTATTGAACATTTCCAAGGACGATTCCACTCCCGCCCTAGGCAACCTGTTCCAGCACTTGAAAACCCTTTGTGTGGAGAAATTATTCCTAATACCCAAACTAATCCTCCCCTGGTGCAATTTGAGGCCATTTCTTTTTGTCCTGTCTCTTGTGAGGGAGCAGAAGCGATCAACCCCCATGCTGCACCTTTGAGTTCTGGAGAGCCAGGGAGAGGAGATGGTTTATTTAGGATAACTGGAGATGGAAGACATGCAATTCCATGCCCATTGCCGGCACTTTTATTTGCACTTGCAGGCATTTTTTGTGCAGGCAAAGGCTAACTGTGCCACTGAAGTGTCACAGACACTGGAGAGCTGCACTGAGCATCCAGACAAGCCAGCATTTTCAGAAGATATTTACATTTCATGGCTAAAAGATATTAAATAGTTTCCTAAAGCCCCAGCCCCATTAAGGATGTGTCTGTAGCCTGCTGAGGAGAATTTTTACTGCATGAATGATGGAAGGTTGCCTTAGAAGAAATCACTGGTGAGTTACCCCTAGGCAGGACAGTGTCTTCAGCCAGTTGGGCTGGAGGGAAAGGAATGGACACAGGGGATGAGCCTTAATGGGGCAATGGGATTTAATCCACAGGTCCTTTCCACAGGTGGGAGACAAGGTGTTAAATCTGTGGTAAAGATTAGGGATTTTGCAGCTCTAAGGTGGGAGCTGTGTTTCACTCTGTGCTGCTCCATCCTTCTGCAGCAATGAGTAGTGACAGTATAGGACAGAACAAGTTGCGTTTTCATTTAATTTTTTTCTTTATTTTTTGAAAAATGAGACATCAGACAGGAAGAAGTGGCACTGCATTGTGGTGAGATTAGGCTATTTCCCACTTCATTCTCCTCGCTGTGGCTTGCTAAAATTACTGCAGGAGAGATGTGACATTACATTTATTAACAGCAGCCGGTGGCTCAGTCAGTTGTGACCCTTATCCCTACAGCAGTGAATTAATCCTGCTGTGTATCCATGTCCTTTGTCTGGGGTAGGAAACTAGAAGGGAAAACAGCCCCCAGATCTTTCCTTGCAGCAGCCTCATGTCTCAGAGCTGAGCTTCTCACAGTGGCCCAGGCTGCTGCTGTCCCCATTCAGGACAACACTGACATTTTTTGTTCATGGCTGCTTCTCAGAACAAATCATCCCCTTGTTGCTCATGGGCCTGAGGAACTTCAAAATCCCTGTCTGGCAGACAGGAGGTGGCTTTATTTTCCTTAGATATCCTTGGATAACTAGATCAACACAGTTCTTGTTATCAGCTGGAATAGTTGTTATTAGTGAAAACAGTGTTAGAGGAAATAACAGGTATTTTTGTAGTGAGGGTTCTTGAGGGTAAATGGTGAAGGCACAGAGCATTTTCTTTTTTTAAACCACCAAAACAAGAGGTTGTGATGTGTGATCATGCAGGCTAGCAGCAGTCCAGGGGCCAGCAAGCTGCAGGGACTGGGAGCCCATCGCAGGATTTGGGAATGTCCTCCCAAAACTGCCCTGGCCATGCAGCTCCCTTCAGCTTTCCCAAGGCTAGGAAAGATTTATTGTATCAAATAGAATTTCATAATCCTGAATAGATTTGGTGTGTTAGCAGTTTAAAAATGGATGTTTTAGTCATGGTCGTGCTTTTTTCCTGCGACTTCAGGGGAGAGAAAGCAGCAGTGGACCTTAAACGCTTTCATATAATTTAACAAAAAAGTGCAGGTTTTGCAAGAGAGGGAATGGTCAAGAAGCATTCTAGGTGCTTCTCAGGTAATGATATTACTCAGCTGCCTTTTCAGGAAATACAACTTGAAGTGACTGCATTCATGCCCAGCATGCAATTAGCCTTTTGCTTTGTTTTGTGCTTTTCACCAGCAAGCTCTGTCCCAGAATAATACTCTGAATTCTCAATTGCTGTAATTCATTATGGTTCCATTAACTTCCAGAGAGGCTGCTCTGGTTTATTCTGGCCCCGTCCCTGGCCAAAGTGTTCAGTTCTGAGCATGTAATAAAAGTGTTACTCATCTGAGCAGCCGCTATTCACATCAGCACTTTGTGCCCAGTCCTGGAGGTTTTAATGTGTTTTTTGTTGGTCAACAAAGAGGGTGTTGTGTGCATGGGCAAAGATTAGATGTATCTTTCTCTGCTTTTGAGCTCTGCTCTGACGTTTTCCACTCTTCTGCACAGTGTTCTCCTCCATGAGGAGCCAGACCAGACTGGCCTTCCTGGGAGGCAGGGTGCCAAAATAACACCCAGTACCAGCAACCATGGCACTGAGGGCAGCACTGTGGAGCCTTCCCCTGCTCCAACTGGGAGCACACAAGGAAGGAAAATATTTTTTTAAATGTCTGATTTGGAACTCTGTGTGATATTTATTTTATTTTTTTTTTTCTGTAAGTTAGGTATACCAATATGATAATGACTGATCCATTCCAATAAGAGAAAATTGCACGTTCTCAAACGTCTTTTCTGACAAGTATTATGATGGTTAGAAACAATATTAGTTAGAGGCAAAAATTATAGCTTTAAATAATATCAACATTGTTTTTTTTTCCTAAGGATCAGGCTGTCAAATACAGCACTACTCAAGATAGCTGGAGTACTTCTCAGATAGAACCTTTAATTTGAGAAAGTGTGATACCAAGATTCTCTGTTTTGCAATATTTTTTTTTCCTGCAAAGAATAAAAAAAAATCAAATTCTACAGTATTTTCTGCTTACAGAACCTTGTTATGGCTTTCTGTCATCCCACAGATCACCTGCTTAACCTAGTGACTTTAATCTGCTTTTACTGTTAAGTGAGTTTAATCCTTCAGGCTTTTTTAGCCCGCAACAACTTTTTTTCTCTTGGTTCTCTGGAAAAAGTCATAAATCGTTCATAATTTCCAACATCTTCAGCAAATTTTTCTGGAAATAACGAACTGACATTCTTTCTTTGACGACATCGTGTTTTTATAGTATTTCATCACTAGAGTTTAGCATGTGGTTTACATCACCGTGATCATCCCTTGATATTTTTACTGAAGCAAGGTGCCAGAGGGAGAACTCTTTTCAGTCTAAACCAGTCTATTTTGTTGTGGTGGGAAAAGGAGTGTGTGTTTACACACCCTTTGTATTTAAATCCCATTTTCTCTAAGCTTTATTTAGTTAGAGGGAGACTGTATTACTTTTTGTAATCAAACCTTGCCATTACAGTAACTGTTGTTTTGGAGAAATGTCAGGAAGTGTTTAAAATTTCCACAGGGCCTTAATAATTTAAATGAATTTTTGATGTTAAAGGGGCATGAGAATTGCCCAGTGTGATGAAATTACAAAAATACATTAAATATAGAAAAGCATTTGCTTTTTGCATAGAGGTATTTTGAGCCTGCATGAAATATTAAGCAACCATAAATTATCCCTATATATAGATATCCTTTTTTTTTTTTTAGAATCACTGCATGTTGATGGCAGGGTAGAGGAATTGCATCAAGCTTTGCCAGTCCAGGCTGTGTTTCACCCTTCAGTAATCCCTCAGGCAGCTGATACTCTGCAAATCAGCAAAACTTCACAGAGAGACTCTTTATCAGAAGAAAATGCCGTGTTCCCTGGGCTTGGAAATTTGGAGTTTTGTGTTTCCAAGTGGGTTTGGGAGTTTGGGTGATGCAGCCCCTGTCATTCCCATTTTAATACACAGTTTTCCTGGTGCCTCCTGGCCCTGGTGGCTCACAGGGACGCTGGCTGGGGGAGGATCCGTGGAGCATGAGCACAGCCCAGGGCGTGATCCTGTTTTTTGTCACTGAGGGCTGCAGCTTTTGCCTTATGGAAAGCCTATCCCAGAGCTAGTGGGTCCCAGAGGAGCAGGGCCAGTCCTGTAAGGAGTCTGGCCATCACACACACTGACCTCACCCTGCATCCTGGCTCTGCATCCCTGCTGCCTGACTGACTTGGGGCCAGCTTGTTTGCCATGGTCTTCTGCCCTTCATCTCCACCACTGCCCTCCAAAAGCTCCCTGAGGCTGTCCCAGCCTGCCCACACCCTGCACACCACGGGTGTTGGTTTGTGTGGTGTGGGTTGCCTCTCCTGAAGCTCAGCTCCTTCCTGGCTGTGCCCTGTCAGTGCTGGACTTTGCTCATGGTCACAGCCCAGCCAGACCAGGAGAACCCTGCAGATGTCCAAGAGCCTGGTGAGGAAAAGCAGCTCAGGTCAGAGTGTAAGCACAGGTCTGGGGTTCTGTCAAAAAAATTACACTCCATTCACAATGAGTGGTAAATTATGACTAAAAAGCGTCCTCTAGACCTGAAGGACGCCTTTTTCTGCATTCCTGTGCACAAAACCAGCCAAGAGCTCTTTGCTTTTGAGTGGGAAAATCCTGAGACAGGGAGGAAAAGTCAGCTGGCTTGGACAGTTTTACCCCAAGGTTTCAAGAATGGCCCAACAATATCTGGAAACCAACTAGCAAAGGAATTAGAAAGCTGGAAAAGACAGAAGCCAAAAGGAGTTATCCTATAATATGTAGATGACGTCCTGATTGTCTATGTGAGTGTTTTAGAGCATCTGAATAGAAGTTGTTACAGATTAAACCAGCTTCTCAATTCTGATTGAGACCTGCTGATTGATACTTTTTTGTTCGGCGTGTATCAACGTCTTGCACATGACCGGGTTTCACGTTCATTGTTCAGTAAGAGTTGTAATGAATATTAATGTGTTGCTGCTCTCAAAGTACTTACTGAGATCTTTAAAACTCTTTAAATATACCCTCAGAGCCTCTTAGGGCAAGCAGAATTACCTGTAGAGTTTTCCAGAGCAGAATTATCCCGTGATGTTGATTGAGATTGTGCCAGTGCATCTGCCATAAAAACATTAATGTCATGTCTGACTGAGGCACCTTCCATGTTCATCATTTCTGAATCCATCACAAAGACCTTAATGGCAGCTGTATATGAAGACATGCCATAATGACATCTTAAATGCTGTCTTTAAATTCACAGCATGAAAAGCCTTTTAGGAATACGGTGTGACAAAAAA
>VWYI01001157.1:19906-35934 GCA_013399455.1 Anthoscopus minutus | reverse complement strand
AGAAAAGGGTGAAAAAAAAAAAAAAAAAGAAAGAAGGAAAAAAAAAAAAAAGCAGAGAGCTGACAGCAATTTGTAGATAATACTCATGGTATGTCTTTTATTTAGTGGAGGTTTTAAATTTATTTCAAGAGAAGTAAATGGGTCCAGAAAGGTAATACTGTAAATAGAACTTGGTTCCTAGTGAATGACATGCAAGACTTCACAGCAAATAAAGGAAAATGCATATCAGGGCTTGGAGCTGTTATCAGCTGGTTGTACAAAATTTAAAAAATATACACTAGAAATAAAAGATCTAAAGCCTGTTAAATTTGGGGGGGGGGGAATAATGTCCATACATACAAAAGGCACAATATAAATATTCCAAAAATCACTTCTGCAGGAAGGGTTATTTGGAAAGGGCATGAGCTTCTCATGGAACAGTCTTTGAGAAGGAAGGGCTTGAAATCCTGTCACTTTCTGGGCAATGATCTGCTTTTACCAGTCACCACAGTCTCCTCAGTTTGTCTCAAAGTTTGCTAAAGGCAGGGAAAGAAAAGGAGAATGGATATAAAAGAAGGCAGTACAAAATCTCACAGGCTTCATCCCTAATTTTTGATGATCATCACTGAAATGTGAAGGATGCTTGGGCAGAGCTTGGCTTTCCCGAGGTCATGTCGAGCTTCCTATTTTATAATTTCATTTTTCAAGACACTGAACACTTAGGGCAGTGGTTTAATCTTTAAAATACTTTAAATAAAGATTTTTAAAAGCCCAAAACACATTTAATGTCTAGGTTTGTTTCCTTAATTAGTTCATAGTGTCGATGTCACCTTTGGTCCTGCCCGAAGCACTGCTTGGGGCAATAATTAGGCTTTTCACTCTCAGCTGTTCTCCATCAGCATTGACTGGAGGATTATGGGCACACTTTATAATTTTTCACATGCTGACAAATCACACTGGCCATCAGAGTGGCTTGTGGGCCATTAGGTCACAGATTTTCTTGTGTCTGAGCCTTGCTCAACAGCACTGGCCTTCTCCTCGTGCCTGCCCACCCCAGGAATCACCATTTCCCTTTTACTCATCTCGACTTTTGTCCTTTGACAATGACATTTTGAGTGATTAGGCTCTGTGCTGTCATTAATTCTGTGTGTTCCACATGCAAGGACAGTTTTAAAGAGGCTGCTTTGTGTTCCAGGGTTAAAGCTGTGTGTTGTTACGGAGGGAGCACAGGTCTTGTGTCACTGAGTGATTTTAGAGTGGGTTATTTTAAAGCTTTAAATCTGTCTTTTTCTCTAAAAGATATAGTGCCACATATTTATGGTGCTATTTTATCTCTAAAATAGCACCACATATTAACGTTGCTGTATAAATAAATAGCAAAATACTTTCTGTTCTGGATGTAGTATTTGTTTGACTTTTTAAACTTTTATTTAAATGTTTTTGTGCTTCCTTACAAATATATAGCGAAATACAGCAAAAGTTCCTGTTTAAATAGGTTTTATTTTAGATTTTTTCACCTGAAATGTTTTCTCAACCTAAATTAGAAATATCTATAATACAAAAAACTGGAATGTGTGATACAAATAAAAAAGTCTTAGGTTTTGTAAGTACAACACAATCAAGTTATTGGTAGAGGTTACTACTTTATCCACCACAAAATGCCATCATTATGAATACACACATTTTCCAGAATTATGGCCTCCCTTGAGTTGTATTGATTTCCTCAAAGGTTGTTTAATGGGGAAAGAAATCATTCTTGTGGCAGAGGATTCTGAGCTCCAGGGCACTGGGAAGAGGTCCTGAGTGCAGCTCACACTTGGTTTTTAAGGCTGCCTTTGGTGCTCAGGGGGAAATCTCTCTGTCCTCATGATCACAGTGAGGTTCTTAGGGAATGAACTCTGTGTCACGATGGTGATCCTCCAGACCAGATTTAATGTGCACCTCCAGGTAGTGCAAAGACTGTTCAAGCACCAGGGCAACCCAGTTCTTTATCCAAAGAAATAAGAAAATAAGTTTAACATGTGATGAAATCCCAGAATAATTTGTTTTGGCTGGAAAAGCCCTCCCAGCCCATGGAGTCCCAGCTGTGCCCAATCCCCACCCTGTTCCCAGCCCGGAGTGCTACCTCCAGGGATTCCTTGGGCACCTCCAGGGATTCCTTGGGCACCTCCAGGGATTCCTTGGGCACCTCCAGGGATGGGCACTGCAAACCTCCCTGGGCATTTCCAATTCCTGAGCTCCCTTTCCATGGGGAAATTCCTGCTGTGCCCACCCTGAGCCTGCCCTGGCCCAGCCTGAGGCCTTTCCCTCTGCTCCTGTCCCTGTTCCCTGGGAGCAGATCCCAAATCCCCCCGGCTGTCCCCTCCTGCCAGGAGCTGTGCAGAGCCAGAAATTCCCCCTGAGCCTCCTTTGCTGCAGCCTGAGCCCCTTCCCAGCTCCCTCAGGAATTCTCCAGCCCCTTCCCAGCTCCCTCAGGAATTCTCCAGCCCCTTCCCTGAGCTCCCTCAGCAATTCTCCATCCCTTTCCCAGCTCCCTCAGGAATTCTCCATCCCTTTCCCAGCTCCCTCAGGAATTCCCCATCCCTTTCCCAGCTCCCTCAGGAATTCCCCATCCCTTTCCCAGCTCCCTCAGGGATTCTCCAGCCCCTTCCCAGCTCCCTCAGGGATTCTCCAGCCCCTTCCCAGCTCCCTCAGGAATTCTCCATCCCTTTCCCAGCTCCCTCAGGAATTCTGCAGCCCCTTCCCAGCTCCCTCAGGGATTCTCCATCCCTTTCCCAACTCCCTCAGCCTCTCCTGGGGCTCCAGCCCCTTCCCAGCTCTGTTCCCTTCTCTGGACACTCGAGGTGTGGCCTCAGCAGTGCCAGCACAGGGACAGTCACTGTCCTGCTCCAGCTGTCACACTATTCCTGATACAGCTTAAGGGCCATTGGCATTCTGGGCACACTGCTGGCTCAGAAAGTCAAAATAAAGCTAAATAAAGTCAAAAGGCTTTATTTTCTACAGATCTTGCAATTGCTCTTGTGTATTTCTGCATCCAAGACACACTGAGTGAAGAATCTGTCACAGGAGTGGGAGCAGCTCTCACTGCATGGGGGATTTGACACTTACTGTTGGGATTAATTCAGAAGCCAGCAAAATTCAATAGTGCTCGTAAAGAAATACATTAGTTATCCTCACGTTCCAAATAGCAGCACAGGTAACTGTTGGCTGCAGAGGTTGTAGAGTCCCCAAAGGTGTCCCCAAAAGTGTCCCCAAAGTGTCCCATGCCAGGCTGGGTGGGGCCTGGGGCACCCTGGGACAGTAGAAGGTGTCCCTGCCCATGACTGGATGAGCTTTAAGGTCCCTTCCAACCCAAACCACTCCACAATTCTGTGGTTTTATGACTGCATAAAGGTTAACAAAATAATCACTTACTGGTTTGAAATCAGTAAATAGCTCTGATTATTCTTTAGGACTGACTTTCAGACCTCAGGCTCCACATCCACACAGCCAGGGATTAGGGATAATAATGATTTCTGGCATGTGGGATAATCTTAGAGGTTATCACTGGAAGCCCCAACACTGCTGGTGCCAGGGCCTGAATCTGCTGGCTGCGCTGAGCAACATCAGCTCAGGCACCAGAAAATCCAAGCTGAGCCAAAATCATGGAATTCCAGGCACGAGGTTTATGCTTTATGAGCCTGAGGTGAGAAATTATTCTGGGCTCCACTGCCTCACATTGAATTGAGACATCACAGCCCAGAAATCTTTTCCCAAGCTTTCTGTGGCCTGGTGATTTCAGCTCCCTCTGTCTGTCTGCTTTGTTGTTTTGTTTACTCGACCTGCGTGGTGCTTCATGCCCCCTGGGAATTATGTCCAGAAGCCTCCTACCTCCACCCTGGGTGGTACAGATGATCCAAACGGGACATCCCGGGAGCCCAGAGGATGACTCCTGCAAACAGTCACACCCGGGACACTGAGCTCATCCCAGCCTTTTCAAACCACGACCTTTTTGGTGCTGATGCCTGAATTTGGAAGAGCTCGTGTGCTGGATGACAGCGCATCCAGCTGTGGTGCACAGGAAATTACAGCCCCAACACTGAGGTTTGAGAAGATCCTGAGGGCCAGAGGGGGTGAAAAGGTTCCTAAATAAAAGAGTAAATCTGCAGGTTTGAATAATTAAAATTGCAGTGGGTTGTTGAAAAGCTGTTGCTGAGCAGCCTGAAATTTGTCCCCAAAAAGAAGCCCCTGGGCCAAGCCTAAAAGCAGCAAAGCATCTGAGCCACCAGCTTTGGTGCTGCTTCTGTCAGGCACCCATGGGCAATAAAGCAGGGAAGACAACCTTAATTGCTAGGAGATTTTTAGATGTCCAAATTGAAATTGCAAAACGTTGGCTCAACACAGAGGCCTGACCCACATCAGGAGAGATCTGAGCACATCCCGAAGCTTTCTCTTCGTGCTCTGAGGGAGGGACTAACTTTCAGGGGCTGGAGACACTATAAATTTGTAGTATTTTCAAGCAAAACCATAACCTTTAGCAATGCTTCTAAGCAGGAGCCTTTTTGGAATTATAATACTACTGAGGTATTTTTGGCAAAACACAATTATGTGGATTACTGAAAATCAATATCTCTCATCTGGTTGTGTGATTCATTGAAATTTCCCTTCTCAAGGACTCTATTTTTAAAGGAGGATTTCTATTACAGACCATGGTTTCAATGATTAAAATTAATGAGCTCCCTCAGAGTCTTCTGGACATGTAAAATGCATTCTTTTGTTGTATTTTTTTTTTGTATTTTGATAGATGGAAAGAGATTTTTCATGCTTGCCGACCAAAATTACTATTGGCATGTCAAATTTACCCTAATTTCCTGTGCCATGTAGTTTCAAGACAATGTGAGATGGCAACAGATGAGTACCTGAGCTATCCCCAATAAATAAGTATTGAGAAGGAAACCTTATGGCAAACAGATTTTATCATAACTTGATTTGTTTCCCTCCAGGTTTAAAATGAGGGTGTTTTGTGTGGGGTTTTTTTGTTTGTTTGTTTTGTTTCATGTGGGGTTCTTTGTTTGGTTTGGTTGGTTTGTTTGTTTGTTTGTTTGTGGGGTTTTTTTAATTAAAGTGCTGCATTTAAAATGCTTTTAGAAAAGGGTGACGTCAGGAAAAGAATATACTTTGCAAATAGAAAACTCAGTGGTAATACAGACTAGAAGGGTGAAATGTAAACTTCCTTACTGAGCTGAATACAATTTATAAATTTTGTATAGCTGGATCTAAACTTTTTGCTGGAGCTGTTTTAAAATGTGTCTTCATAAACACTTCCCATGGAGATATTCTTTGTAAAAATAAACGTTAACAGCCAGCTGACAGAGAATTTATAGAACCTTGGTCTCAACTGCCTCTTGGCCCCAGGAGATTATGGTACAGTAAACCCAAATTTATACAAAGAATTAAATATACAGTAGGGCAGGACAAAGGGAATGGGGAATGGCTCTCACTGTTTTCCTAAAATTAATATGGTGACATATTCTTGTTGCTTTCAGTGAAGCAGATGCATGGACTGTGAATAGCAGTTTTTAATACATCAGAGTGATCTAAATAGATCTGTTTCTCATGGAAAATGCCGGGATCTGTGTACACCTGGGTAGGAATGCTGTTTCCTCAATTGCCTGTCAGGAATGACTTAATCCTGCTTTGTAGATGCTGCCTTTGCATCCCTGGGATCTGTTAATTTCCACGCCCATTCGTTTAAAAAGGCTCTGTTGAGACTGACAAAGAGATGCTAATTACCACCAGCCACCGTGATGCCAGGGGAATTCTGCTGGGATTGAGAAACCGCGGAATTGCTGGAGTTGCACTGCAGCCAGGGATTAAAGGGCTGAGTTCTGCTGTCCCTCTGCTTTCTCCTTTCCCTGGCAGCTTGGGGGGCAGCTCTCACAGGCAGCCCTGGTGCTCTCCAGGTGATGGTTTTGAGACCCCCTGCACGCCTCTCAGCCCGTTCTGCCCGCTGCTTTAAATCATCAGAGTCGCTACAGAGCGAAATGGGAAATTCAACTGATCAATTCCATGGAGCAACACGCCCCGCCTGGAGCTAGGCAGAGTTCAGCCAGGGAGTTCTGCTCTCCTAGCTGGAGGGCTCTGGGAGGAGTTCAGGGGAACTACAACAGTGTTCATACCTGAAAATCGTATTTATTTTCATTCAGAAGAGAAATTAAAACTGTCAGAATTCTGTGCTGCTGTTGATGAAATCTCCAGGATAGGAGATAATTTTAAATAAAGGCTTGTCTTCAGGATAAATACCTGTGTCCGTTAAAAATATTTACTGTTTTGTGCCAATCTGGAAAAGCTTTTTCTTTTTCTTTTTTTTTAATAACTGCAAGTTCTTTATTGTGATCAAGCTAAATACATTTCATTTACCACCACGGGCCGAAAATGTGAATATTCCTTGAATCCATTTAATCACTTGTTATATCCTGCCTATATAACAGCAAGGTGAAGAGAGCTAATGTCTGTGACTGAATTTCCTGCAGGTAAAAACTGATGAATTGCAGGTTTTTTCCTTGCCTGTGGTCCATTATTCATAATTTGGACATCAAGGCTGTGTATTCTGTCTGTGTGAATTTAGGTCATTGCAGGCAAACAAATTCCTCAATTTTGGAAAATTTCTGCTGGCTTTTTGCTTGCTTTGGTCGCTGTTTATATTTTTTATGGCAAAAATAAGCATTTGGTGCTGGTTTTAGCCCTTTATTGCTGTACTGAGAGGATCTGGATCCTGTTTTCTCAGTGACACTGTCATGAACAATTGGACAAGTCAATGTGGTAGGATTTTAGAAATGAAAATACATTTTCATGGTGTACACAAATGAAGATGCACAGAGTTGTTGGTTTTTTCACACTGAAACGTGGATATGACAGATTGGAAGGTATTTATTTTTAAACAATTGACTTCTGTGTATCAAAATAAAGTAATGCAGAAGTGTATTGAAGAATATAACAGGACTGCCTGCCTATAACTAGGCTGCAGAAATTAATTTCTGTTGTTTCAGAGATCCTGATGCTGTATTTCCAAATGTCTTGAGGATGAGTCCTGACATTTTTCTGTATTAAAGGCATATCGTGTTTCCAGGTCCCTGACACTGTGGGGCTGCATTGATTTAATTTCATCCTGGCTCTTCCAAACCAATGAAGGCTATTGTTAATTGTCAGTTATTTTCTAGAATCCCCTTTTGGAAAACTCCCTCAACCACCAAATAATATCACTCTTCAAAGTTACAGAAAAGAACCCCCCAAACAACAAAAACCCCTCCAACCTGTGGGAGTTTTTATTTGAAGTCTTTAATCTTCTTGGCACAAATACTCTTCCAGTACTTGAACCATGATCCCCTTCTTACTCTCTTATCAATCTTATTTCTTGCAGTTAGCCACCTGGAGGAAGTGTGTTATCTGTTGGGAATATTTTCTTTTCCTAATCAATGTTTGGTGTAGGGGGTTTAATTACTGTTTTTCATCCAGAAGTATTCTTGCCTGTGTTTAAATTGCTACCATTCCTCTCAAAGGCGTACCAGTCATTCATATTGAATTGCATAATATAAATGTAAGACATTTAATTTCACGAGGAGTCAAGGAACTTTCCTTCCTTGAAACGTTGCTTAAATTTAGACAGAAAATATTTTCAGAATTAAAAAGCTAGGCTTGTGCCTAACACTGTCTCTCATTTTTCCAAAGGATTTTTACATTGAGCAATGAATAATATTTCGCTGAAGCTTTCTTTGGCTTTTAGTCAAGTGCTATAAATGAATTCATTAATGAGAATTATTTTTGGGTAGCAGTAGTGGGTGTGTGTTTAAAGTCCCGTGGTGATGCATGGAATTGTGAGAGTCAAGTGTATTCCATCTTTTCTTCAGCAGTTCTGAGAGTTTTAGCTAAGAAGAAACAAACACAACAAAAATCCCCAAGCCTGTGGTGATCAACCCTCACCCATGAGCCAGTCTGCTGCTATTTGGGAGACTGAATTCTGGCCTGCCTGAATGAGAAGCCTTCCTTTTGGTACAATCAAAATAAATTATTTTTTTTAGAAACAGAAGGAAAAAAAAAAAGTCCTTTTATAATTCGTTTTAGACATAGAAGAATTCTGTGACAAAGCAGCAAAATGCTGCTGAGCACGAGGGCTCACATTGCACTGGTGAAAATACAAGGACATTTCTTTATTATGTTAGGAAAATGTAGGTTTTGTATATGAGGTTCACCTCTGGATCTACTTTTTGGCCAAAATAGAGGGTGTGGGAAGAGAACAGCAAAAAGGAAGGATAGGAGTTATGATAGTAAAATTATTCAATTTCATTGGGTTCTTGACAATAAACTGTTCTGTGTGCATTCATTATGAAGAGGCCAACTTTGAATAGTGATGTTGAAATATATAAAACAGTGCTTGTGCAAATGTTTATCCCAGACAGGTGAAGAGTAACCATCACAGACATATTTTCAGCATTTAACGGGGGAGAAGTGTGAGGTATCTGGTTAAAGTTTAGTATGAAGACTCAGGCTGTGGTTTAACTCTTCTCAGCGTTTATTGCAGGAATGTATCTTGTCCCTGCTGGACTTTGGAACTTGTTAATTAGCTGGTGCCTGGGAAATGTGTCAGCTAACACCTGTTGTCACCCTGCAAATATCTGCAAGTCTGTGATGTAGTACAGTGCATGCTGGTGAATATTTAATATTATTAAATGTTGAGCGTGTGCTTCACTCTGAGCAGAGGCTCTGGGGAGCCTCTGATTAATTTATCAGTGTCCTTGGCCAGAAACACATGTTTCTTTGAGAAAATGCCACTTGTGGGGCTGTGTGTTACCTCCCTGCTTCATTTTTCAGTGCACGTGGATAACAATTGAGAAAGGAATGGAGAAACAGGACTCGTTATTGTTTACTTTCCGTGAAAATAATTTGTGTTGAATCTCAAATTATGGTGTCTTTCATCCACATGAGGATTAAACCACCCTAAAATGCAAAGAAATGTAATGAATAGGGAAGTTACCCCAATAGCTTCAGCCTCAGTCACCACATTATTATTTAATGTATCTCAGCTGAAATTTGTGCTGTTCTGGATGTCATTGTCTTGAAAATTATAGGTAATTAAAGATTTCATTTTGGAAACAGGCATACCAAATGAAAATACACTGCAGGATGTTGATAGCTGGAATAAAAATGTCTGCATAACTTCTGAATGCATTAATACATTTTGTTTTGTTTTGGTTTGGATTTTTTATGGAGGATTTTAGCTTAAGGAAGGATCTGTTTGTCTTGACATTTGGGTTTTGAGTAGGTAATTGTGGTCAAAGTGGAGAGGGGTTTGTTGTTAAAGTGTAGATAAAGCATGTTTTATGAATTTATGTGGTCATTTAAATAGGTAGATGAACCTGGACAGAGCCTGCTTTACTCGGCTTCAGCAAAGGAGGCAGTGAAAATCCAGACAGATTGTCCAGCTTGGGGTTGCTGGCCTCTCTCTCCACTGCCTACAAAGAGGCACCAAGAAAAAATTATCCTTCCTAGTTTAAACTGAGTCATTTTGAACTTGCCTTTATGCCACAAACCCCTCCCAGATCCGAGGCCATCTTGGGACTGTGGAAATTTTCGTAAGAAAGACACAGAACAGAAATACTTCAGGGGTTGCCTTGAAGCACTTCAAACATTAGATTTATTCTGACCTTGGTTGGTTTTCCTCCTGGCAGCTCTGGAACGAAGGGATTCCTCCCTCCTGGGCAGCCCAGACGTCGTGGACCCGGCCCCGAGGAGAAAACGAAGGCAAAGGACAGCAAAACCTGCAGGGACAGGAGCTAAGGCGGCTGCTTACGAGGCAGAGCTGCCAGCCCAGGAAAAGTAAGCAGGTTCTAAATGCATTGGAATGTTTTTTTATGTTCACAGACCTCATTGGGTTGGTGCTGCTCCAAACCCAGCTGGGCACGGACAACCTCCGGTTGAGGAGGTTCCAGCCTCACCACCCTGAGATTCTTTCTGCCTTTGGGATTCCAGTGGAAAGAAAGTCATCTCTCACTTCCACCTTTTAACAGATTTTTCTGCAAATGAAGTCTCCAGGCAGAATAAAATAGTTTGCTCTTAAAACACAAAGGGGGTCAAGATTTGTAACACTTGAAAGTATTTCTCTTACGTCCATTGCAACTTTTGGAAGTATTTCCACGTGTTGTGGGAGGTGCTTATGGCTGTGCATAGAGCTGCCTCAGAGCTGCAATGGGATTGGTAGTATTCTCTTCAAAAACCGATTTTTTTTTTCTAAATATATAGCAAATTTAATTTAAAAATGCATATTTTCCATTTTTATCTGTAATATTCCATGGATTGTAAATTCTTTAAACAGGCGTGGATACAAGTAGATTACAAAGACATCTCCTATGATTAGCAAAGATTTCTGTTTAAATCAGCAGGAGAATTATCTCGTTTTGACGTAAAAGTTGTGGTTTGACGCCAGCTAGGAATGTCTGAATTTGCAATACTGTTTTATTAGTTAAAAATTTGCTTTTTTTAGGGTGGTGTAGAAATCTGTCAGACCTTGTTTTTTTTGTTCTTTTAGATCCCATTCCATTGTGATAGAAAATACCCTTTCCCCATTTGTATCTTGTCAGTTTAATTTTAAGAGCCAGCCTGTGTTTGCCTGAAATTCAGGTCCATTTTGTTTAACATTGATTGCTGAAGGAAAACCTATGGAGGCAAAGAATTGCAAATATACAGAGTCCCTGGACTGAGCAATTGTCTGTTTATGAATATCTGAGTCCTGTGTGCAAGGGGACAACTAAGATGACAATGATACTTTTGTTTTAATTCTTTGAAATAAGGCAAATTTTAGTAGTAGAAACAGAGCAGCATTATGATTTTTGTAGGTGCAAAGGATTTCTGCTCTATTTACAGAGTCAGAGCTGAATCTAAACAGTGGCTCTTCTTACTGGCTATGCTTGTGTTTTTGAGACTGGCCATATGGGACATCCATTCTATCAGTCTCTATCTCCATTTTCCTTTTTTTGCACTTTATGTGGCAGTGGCAATTCTTGGATTAGATAAAAAGAGAGGAAATATCCCCTTTTACCTGAAGCATTGCAGAAGCTGAACTGAAATAATTTCCACTTTGCTGGTTATCTTTTTCAACGTGACTGAAGTTTCTGAGCTTTGTCTGAAGTCTTTTGCCAGCTGCTAATCAAGTTTTCAGTCAATTTGCTTGGCTAATAATTTTCAGTTCTCTTCAGCCTGTCAAAGTGGGGACATGTAGAATTAGCACCGTGTTCCAGTTCACAAATATAGATGTTCTTTTTATGGAGTAATTTTTAATTACTCCAGACGTTTGTGCTGATGGAGTGCCAAATCCTTGGTGCTTAAAAAAGTAAAATAAAGATAAACGGCTGTATCTTAAGCTGACAGCATGTTGGGGTCCTGCCCAAAATGTTTTCCAGTATTGTGTCACTGAGCAAAAAGAAAAAAAAAAATTAAAAATTACATATCCAAGCATAGGTATGGCAGTGGAGGAAATTAACCTGGAAATTCCTTCAGCTCTGGAAGTGCTCCATCCCAAACAGGGAGACGGAGAGCATGTTGTGGCATTCTGGGATCAAGATCTGATTTCCTGATCACGTCTGCAAATGCACCAGTGAGTCCTCCCTCGTTCCTGCTCAGACCTGCAGCCAGGGCTGGCTCCTTAATGTAAATACAGATGTAAATGTGGCCAAGCCACACAAAACCCTCTCCCACAGTTCTTGCTTTAGCAAATACAGCTTGCTTAGAGTTATTTCCCACGTGGAATTTTTGGTGACATCACCAGCGCCGCCACGAACCCAACACCACGAGCTTGATGCTGCCCTAGAGCTGAATCCTAAAGAAGATCCTAAAAAAGAGGGAGTTAAAAATACCTCTTTAACAAAGGGAAGCATCCAAGGTTTTCTTTTCCCCTGGCCTTTCAGACTGTTTTTTTGCACAGTGTTTTTTCAATGCAGGTGGTGTTATCACATAAGAAAAGCTGTGTCTTAAGTTTTAAGAAAAGTTATGTCTTAACTTTCATAAACTTCTCAAAAGACTTTACAGTATGCTAAGAAAGTAGTATTTATCTTAAACTCAATAGCATCTACAGTAAATACTAAGTTATCAAAACCTAAAGGATTCTATTCCTGCAAGTATTTTGGATTTATGGATGTTGAAGCTAGTTGTGTGGCAATTCTCTGCTCCTTGGAAGGAAAATATATTGGATATGACCAGAAATACTCAGAAGAATGCAAATAAAAAAATGTTTGACTCAGAAATTAGAGCAAAAGGAGTGCTGCCTTTCTCATGCTTTTTGTGTGGGTGCAGTGGCAGGAAAAGGAGTTGAATTGTATTTATCCATATAGACATCTAGCATTACTGTGGCAATTTATTCAAGGGCTAAATCAACATTTTTAATGAAACTTGGCAATGTGCTTTGGATAATATTAAGCTTAGTGAAAGTAGCCATGAGAGCAGCAAGGAACTGAACTAGGATTTGTGGAACAAGGTCGCGAAATGAACTGTTTAATTATTTGCTGAAATAAAGATGTACTTTGGGATAAAGTAGAAATTTAGAATAATTAGTGGGTCAGCCAGCTGCCAAGAATGAGGTTTATCCAGCTTTCTAGCAGGTTGTTAAGCCTGAGAGATCCACTGAAAGGAAATAACTTCTTTAGGCAGACAGATGTTACTTTTAGTTAATAACAGCTGACCTATGGCTCTTAATTTACACATTTTAAATATATGCAAAGACAAAAAGTAGATCTTGCTTTTTGAAACACAGCTGAGCCAGGAAGTAAAATAAAATTATTCTGATTCCAGTAAACTGTGATGGTCTTGGTGCAGCTCTAACTATAACCTAATATCTGGCAATTTCCTAAGGTGCAAGGCAGAGATAATATATAAGTCAAGTTAAGATGCAAATTCTACTTTTCACAATTTGCATTTCACAATTGGAGGAGAAAAAAAGAAATTAATAAGAGCATTCCCAATCCACAGTTAGAAGTTATGCTTATTGAGGCATTACCCAAATCTCTTCAGGGGCTGCATATGAATGGCACCATTAGCTGTGTGGAGTGTGCATTCAAATTAGAGCTTAGCTGTACGGCCTGTCAGCCTCAATCCTGTAAATAATTGGATGTTTCTATAATATTTTCACTTTAAAAATGTTGGGGCCTACTTGAGAGCAGATAGTACCTACCAAAGATGGGAAAATTTATAATATAATTTAAAAAACAAAGCGTAGTCATTGAACAAAACCTGCATACTAAAATAAAAATAAATGGGGAAAAAGCTTCCATTTCTAGTGCAACTTACATCTTTCCAATTTGATTTATCAAAATTGGGGTTTTTTTTAATGAGTTAAGAAAAACAGAACCCTTTTGTTCCTGTCTTTCATTTTCTTGCTAATAAAGGATCTTTTATGGTCCTTATTCACACACGTGTTTCCTAGGAGAAAGGCTTTGCTGGATAAGGCTCAAAATTTATTTAAGTTATTCTGTATATTTCAAAATATAATCTATTCCTTCTGCTCGAGGGTATTCATAATTTCTCTGCTATTTAATGCATGCCTACTGTTGAGTGGATATACAATTACAGAAGTGGTTTGGGGAAAGGCATCTTAAATACAGGAAAAACATTATTAGGATGCAAATATGCTGGATTCTCCTGAGAGTAAGACTAGAAAAATAATTTTTAAAAAGTTCTTACCGAGGAAGTGTTCCATAATTCTAAGAAGCAAGAGATACTCTTAATCCAAC
Source organism: Anthoscopus minutus (assembly GCA_013399455.1). Lineage (NCBI taxonomy): Eukaryota > Metazoa > Chordata > Aves > Passeriformes > Paridae > Anthoscopus > Anthoscopus minutus. The sequence goes on along the minus strand of VWYI01001157.1, from coordinate 22,201 downwards.
TGACTGAGAAGTAAACAGTATTGTTTTCTGGTCTTTTTTATTTTTAAGAAAAATTGCTTGTTTGCACCAAGCACTGTGACTCTGACTTGTTAGTTGTTCTGCATGCCAAAGATTTCAGTTTCATAAGTCTAGTTTAGTATATTTGATGCCACTACTACTGGCATTTTTTTTTGTTTGGTTCGAGTTTTTTGGCTTGTTTTTTGTTTGTTTTTTTTTTAATTGAAATTTCACTTTCTCTGGCTTGACACCTGTTGCTTGTGTGATAAAATGGAGTGACTGTCAGAATCAGGCCTAAATTTAAGTTGAAGGAAAGAGATGCTCTCCCTTACTTCACCGTGTTTGGCTTTGCTGAAGTTTCGAGATGCAGGTCAGTTTGATGGGACCTTTGCCACCAGTAATTAAATTATTTCTTTCCTTACACATAAACCCCGCTTTCCCAGAGAGCTCTAAAAGGGTTCCAGATATCTTTTCAGGAGCTCTCAGAAGCACCCAGGCAAATCAAAGGAGCATAATCAGTTTTCTGAGAGCGTGTTTGAAGGTGCCAGGCTTGTGCCCACCTGCATTGCTGTCCCTGGCCCCATCCGAGGCCAAACTGGGAATGTAATTTTTCCTTTAAACTCAATTGTTACGGTGCTCACACTCCCTGTTTGTTCTTGACTTCAGGGCCTGATTAAACTTAGTCATGTGTGTAATTGTGGGTAGAATGAGCTGCTGCATGGTTTTTACTTGTTAATGATAAATGTGGATATTTTTTTGCCTGATGGTTGTGCTCTCCTCCCTTTCTGTACCTTCAAAAGTTTGTGGGTTTTTTTCTGAGTCCTTGCAGGTACATGTAATTTGTTTGGGAAGCAATCCTTGGGCATTGTATCCCAATGCTGTAATGATCTGGACTTGTCTTTCTTTTGATAAACTTCCACCTCCTTAAAAGCACTTGGAGCCTGTGGTGAGCCCAGGGCTCCCTGGGGATCCTCTCTCTGCCTTTGTTTAATTCATTGCTTATGGTTCACATTTTTTGAAGCTCTAATGCAAAGTTTATTTAAAGTGTGGTCTGCCACCACCAGTGACTCAGGTAGGAGAAACCACAGATCTCTCCTGGGATCTGGCATTCTCAGAAGGTGACACATCAGACTTTGGGTTTTCTGTCTCACACAACAACTTTTTCTTCTCATAAAAGTTCAACCAGGCAAAAATTGGGAGCTGCTGAAAATGACACCAGAACCTTCCAGAAGGGGATGTGAAGTTTACACCACAATTACCCCTTTTTAGAGGAAGATGTACTTAGGAGCTCATGATGACCAGTCACTTTTGTATTATTCTAAGTGCATTTATTTAAGGCAATAGGAGAGAGCTGTCCTGGTTTGGCAAACACTGTGATCACCGTGATCTTTCAGTCAGTCAGGGCAGTGAATATGTACAGCAGTGAGAAGCTCATTCCTGCCATCATAAACTTATGGAATGCAATGTTTAGAAAGTTTTTGATGGTTACTCGTTCAGGCTGAAATGCAAACAAGTTAAGAAATCTATTAGAAGTGGATGGCTGGGCTGTATGAGCCTCTGAGGTGAGTTTTAAATCAAAAAAATGTCAGTAGTGAGTTAAGGCATCTTTGTGATTCATGCATGCTCAGCATTATCTTGTGCCTTTGTGTGGTTTCTTCCTTCCCCTTCCCCCTTCCACCTCCCCCTTCCTCTCCCACCTTGCCCTTACACCTTCCCTTTACCCCTACTCCTTCCCCCTTTTTCCATCTGTTTTTGCCCCTTCCTCCCCTGCTTTGCCATGCAATGTGCCATCAGTCACACCGGGCAGTTTTGCCCCACCTGAGCAAACACCAGAAATATCCCAGCACCTTTTTCTGGCCTGAGGGGAGCTTTGATGAGTGACCCTCATCACCTGGACACTCACCTGTGACTGTTCCAGTCTGGGAAGGAGATCTGTGCAACAATGGGGGGCTGTCAGAGGAAAAAAAAAAAAAAAAAAAAAAGGAAAAAAAAAAAAGGGATAAAGCCTTTGATGAAAATATTGCAAAAAATATTGCCCTGTATAAGGCATGAATCACTGGGGAGGAAGAAAATGGTTGCAAAAATCCAGAGGAATTCTTCATTCAGCTCGAATGAAGAAATAAATGCAACAAAGTGCAGCTGTTTTTCTCCTGGCAGTGGTACCTGTGCAGTGTCCTTTTTTTTAACTGAGCAGTAGATCCACGTGGTGCAGTGAGCACCATCCACGTGGGAAGGGGTGATTTATTTCCATGGGAAGTGGAAGGAATTGGGATCCACCACCACCACTTCTCCCAGGTC
>VWYI01001157.1:0-19880 GCA_013399455.1 Anthoscopus minutus | reverse complement strand
CCAGGGAAGGGTGGGATAATGTGAAGGCCCAGGGCAGGAAAAAATTGAACATTGTCTGCTGACCTCAGAGGCTGCCATTTCTCCCGAGGGAAGTCTCTCAGCTCTCCAGTTTGGAGCACATCTCACAGGTTTTTGTCACTGCTAACAGCCCAATAATTGACTGCTGATGGAGGAGTTATTACTCAGTAAGACTGACAGGACTCTACCCTCTGTTGTCTCGGGGCATGTTCCTTAGGTCAGGGTTTTATTGCTGTGACAAATCTGGTGAGATATGTGTCTCCAATGATTCATCTATAATGTATTTCACTGGAACATATCCAGAAAATTTATTTCATATTTCAGGCTGTGAGATTACAAGAGCAGAGCTTAAAAAAAATGGAAATGATACATTGAATGATACAAATGAAATTCTTCCTCCATTACCCTTTTCCCTTGCCTTTTAAACAAAGGTTTTAACTGGAGTGGTGTTTTACCTGAGCTTTATATTTTAAGCCCCTCTTAGGTAGGCTGTGAGCTGGAATACTTTAATTTACCACACTATGCATCAGTTTTGTAAAATACTGAGAACCTCGATGGGGTGTTTTAATGTGGGAGACAAAAGAATTTCTCCTCAGAGGTAAATTACACTAAGAAGGAGGGAAAATTGTGTGTGGCTGAGGCAGCCAGCAGTGCTGGAACAGCTGTTGGCTTTTGAAGCAGACCATGCTCCCACATTTTCAGCCTTTGAGGGTAAAGTGTGGGAAGCTAAGAAAAAGAGATTGCGCTAAAAGCAGCAGAGGAGGCAAAGTTTGAAATTCCACGTGCATGCTGGTGATCAGGGTGCAGGAGCAAACATGCACTTTCTGTGTGAGCAGTTCTGCAAAGGGCTCTTGATGGTGCCATTGAACCTCAATTTCCCAAAGCAGCTTTCCAGGCAGAATTATTTTCACATCACTTGAAATAGGAAGGAGTGGGTGATGTAGATGCCTGAGATTTTGATTAGGTGTTGGCAGCAGGTTGAGATTAGGCTGATGGAAAGCCCAAGTAACCTGCTTGCCACCTCAGCCCTGGTGTCAAAAATACCATGGCAGGGAATAGGAGGAGATCTTGGCTCCATTAATAAAGCTGCCTCAAGTGCCTGTTTCTGTTGTTCTTTGGACTGAACATGAAGTCTTCTTTACTGCATTAAATTGGAGAATTCTGTATTGCACAACTGTCTGGGAAGGCCTAAAACCATAATGGACCCCAGAAAACCTGCTGGAGTAAAGCCTGTGCACAGAAATACACTAAAACTCATGGTCTGGGAAAGGATTTCACAAACCCTTGCAAATGCTGCTTGCTCTGCTGAGGTGATTGCTCAGTTCAGTGCTCCTTTCAAAAGCCAGATTCACTGCATGAAGCTATTAATCTTTCTATTTTTATTTCTATTCATCCTTTTTTTCTTTACTTAACTTTTTACCACTTTCTTTTTTAACTCCCAGAAATGTCTCACCTCAGCAAAGCAGGGCTAAAAAGCTACCACTTCGATTTAGCAAGAATTTCCAATTTCTTTATGCTAAAATAAGTGCTTAATCCTCTGCTTAAAATCCATAGAACTAAATGCATGGGAATTATTTTTCCAGTGGTGACTTTCCTCCTCAAGCAGTGATGGCTGTGTCTAGATTGTCTGTTTTTCTTCACCTACTTAATTTCACTGATTACTGTTGATTGTGAAGACCTAGGCCCAGCCAATGAGAAATATTTTAATCAGATTTGGGTGTCCTTCTAGACCTCTTGGGTGTGATGCTTAAGGATGCTGCTGAAACTGAAAAGGATGCAGATGTTAGGAGATTTTCTGTTCCAGAATGCTTGAATTCTGGTGCAAAAACAGAGGAAAAGGGGGAAAAGGGCTTCTACTGAATTTATATTAATCCTATTCCTGCCTCAGAATGCCTTGGAGAGGGAGCAGGAGAAGGGTCTAGAGCACAGAAAAGGGTGAGAGGTGGCACTGGAGTGGAGACAGGAGAGGGAATGTGATGAGAGGCACTGATGATGCATTTGTTTTCCTATTTACCATGTATATGTGCCTCCCCAAAAGCAGTAAATCAAGCCCTTGACTTCCATGGCAATGAATTTCCAGTGATATTTAGAGCATCCCCAGATGTGGTCAGAGTGGATAAACACTGATAAATTTATACACTGTGACTAACACCTGTGGTCTGAGCAAATGCACTTTCATGGTTGGGTGAGGGCACTCATCTGTTTCTGTCAGCCAGTGTCAGGATTCCTGTGGCATCAGCCAGGACCCCTTTCTGATGAGTTCTGCCATCTGTAGCAGGGCACATAGCCCATGCTCGTGCACCAGTCCCAAAACTTTGAGAATCAGAGATGGAGTTGTGCAAATCAGGTCTCTCTTAAAATGATTTCACTACCTTGCAGTCTCCTCCAGCATAAATAAAAACGGCCTTATTAGAAGCTGCAGGAGGTGCAGAATTAGATTAATCTGAGCCCTGTTAACACAGAATATTGCTGACACACTCCCTTGATTGCTTAGTAACACTTAAAATAATTCCTTACTTTATTCATCTGTCAAACCATTCATAACAATTGTCATGTAGCTGTTGCATCACTCAAGCTTGAACATACAACCAGCAATTTGAGAGCTAATTACGTGCTTGTGTTTTCCTCAGATGGTTCTCTGAGTATCAGCTGTTATAAGTGGACTTGGGTGTAAAAATGAAGGAAAATGGTCAATATTCAAAAATGTTCGGCAACAGAGCCGACGTTGTAACGAATCTGAAGTAGCAGAAGTGAGATAAAATTAAAGGCTCTTTTCAAAACTATTTTGATGATTCAAAGTACTGAGGAGAATTGAAATCCAACAGTAGTGTAGCCACTGGCATCAGAGTTTCATCCTGTACATTTAGACTGAACACAGTTGACAGTGACTAAAACTGGGGAGATGGGACAAATGTGCAAGAATGCTCCACAGTTTGGTGAGGGTGAGATTCATTCCAGGCCTCATGCCAGAAAGAGATGAGATTTCTCATGTGCTTCTTTAAAAGATGTTAATTATTCAAGAGGGCAGAAATAAATATTTTATATTCCACTTATATAGGTCCCCCAAGGAGTATTTGACATCAAAGCAAGAGACCTGTCTGTTAAGTTAAGAAATGGTACCTCTGGCCTTGTGTTTATGTAGAAGAGATAAAGAAGGTATTTAACTTGAGAAAATAATTTATGGGAGGCTTGTTGGAAAAGGTGCTAATTGTAGAAAAAGCTTGAAAGAAATCTGTCTTATGTTGTAGAAGCTCACAGAGATGTGATTTTTCTAAAGACATCTCAGAGTACAGAGAATGTTCACTGAATTTAGCAAAAGTCTGAAAAAGATGACTTTTTGGGGTTTTTTTTAACATATTGGGTTCTGCACATATTAATTAAAACTACCAGGTTCTGAACTATGATTTGGCCACAGGAATAAACTTTTATCAACCCTTAGTTCATACTGTGATCTTTCCCACTCTCCAGATTCCTGAGCAACTCTATAAAATACTTTCAGAGAGGTTATTTTTTATTCACAAAGGAAAACGTTTCATTACTCATCACTTCAGTGTTTTGCCACAATGGGCTAAACCTTGAAGTTGCACATGTGTAAAACTGGAGTAAAGTGGTGATAAATCATTTGGTTTCTGCTGGGGATGTGAAGCATCCAGAGAGTTACTGCTTTAGTCCCCCAGGAGCTGATTCTTGGGTGACTACTGAACTACCTGTACAAAATGCTACTTTTATTAAGCTATTCTAGAAAAAATACATATATTTTATAGAGAAAACCTTCCATCCTCTAGGCTAAAACTCATCACAGAATAGGAAAACATTTCTACAAGGAGTTAACCTCCTGGATTTGCTGCTTGTCACAAGTACAAAATTATTTTTCTGTTCAAGTGCTTGTGTCGGTGTCAATCTCCTGGAACACCAGGTTAGGAAAAACTATATTAGTATCAAAACTCCACTCCAGTTGTATATCTGTGTGCCTACAGCATTGACTAAAAATGTTAAATGAAAAAGAAAAAAATCCAGATTATACCCAGTTGTGTTGACAAAACTGCTCAGAACCTGAGCAAGCATTTCAATTGAAGTAAAAACAGATTTGAAGGCACCAAACTGAAGATCTCAAAAAAAAAACCCAACACATTGTCAGGTTGTGGTGTGTTGCCTGTTGGCTCTTTAAATGATTCAAAATACTTTGTGAGCTCCAAGGTTTTAAAAAGGGGCAAAGTCACTAACTTCTCATTGTTGCTGAGAGCCATCCCAAAGCAAAGTATGCAAGCAAAATATCCAAACAAAATATCCAGACAAAATGTCCAAACCAGTATGCCCCAGCCAGTGATGATGGCAAGGGAGAGAAGCAAGGGGAAGAACAGGAGGGCAGGAGAGCAAAGCATTTTTTTTACAGAAACATGAAGCTTGTGCCGCTTCCCTTTGAGGTGAGTGTTGTCCTTCCCAAATCTGGGAACAACAGGGGATCATTTGGGACAACAAGCTCTGCCCGTGAGCAGGTGATGGCTGATTAAACATAGGGAATAACACAGCAGGAGGTTGGAGGAAATCATGTCAAGGCACTGGAGTAAGCAGGGATGGGATTGTAAGGGCTGGAGGGTTTGGGGTGACACGAAATTCAGTTTTGGAGGGATATGGTGTCTTCATGCACTCCTAAGTGTGAGACCTCTCAGTCTCCTGTTTGCCTTCCCACTTTGTGCCCTCCAGCACAGCCCTTGAGAGGCACAGAACAGTGGCCCCCTTCGTGCCTGATATGCATCTACACCTTTTCTGCTCGAACTGACACCAAATCAACCATCACATCTGAGGGCAGGAGGAGGAGGAACGCTTGTCAGGCTGCTCACTCAGCATGGCTGGGTGCAGGATGCTGCCAGAGACCACAGCCCTCCGTTCACAGCTTCTCTCATGCAATGGTTTGCAAGGTTGAGATGTTCCTGATGCTTTTACAAGCTTTCCTTGAGCTATATTTACAGGAAAAAAAGCCAGTTTTTCACGTTACCCCGAGGCAGTGCTAGTCAGACACTCCCCTTCTTCGTGGTTTTGTTCACACCACTCCCAACTCTGCACCAACTCCTGTGTCTTGATGTGTTCCCATTTAACCAGGCTAAAAAACACAGGTTCATTATTTCTGATTTTTCTGTTGTTGAGGTCCCTTTGCAAAACCAGCCCACAGCTGGGTAGATCCCACTGAAAAAGGTGACACATGTAATTTTCAGACACCACTGGAGTTTCATGATGCATCAACCAAGATATGTATTTCTGTTCTGACAGAAGAAACAGAGATATTTCTCTCTCCAATAAAGAAATACACAAATGAAAGAAAAAAAAAATCTAATTTGAGGGAAATTTGTATTAGTAAAGTTCATTACTGAGATGACAGAGAGTGAGCAGGCTTGGATGTTGTTGGACAGGTGAGTATGCATGTCCTATCCAAGCCTTTCAAATTACCTGAATCACCCTGAATCTAAGCTGGTTATTCATATTTTTATTTCTCACCTTCACTTTTTTTTTCTTTTTTTTTTTTTTTTTTTTTTTAAACCAGGCTTTCCTGTCTTCAGTAGTATTTAGTGCTGATTTTTAAGCGTTCACTTGATATTTATTTAAAGGCCATTACCTTGGCATCAGAACGTTTAGTCTCAGTTAGGGCTTCCAAATCATTAACCTCAAAACTTCTGTCACACCTGAAATTGCTGTTCCTTAGCAGGGCACCAACATTCCAAATGTAATTGAGTTCTCTGCTTTTACATATATTTCTTGGCCGAGTCATGTTGACAAGTGCTTTTCATCTTGAAAACTTTCCAGTTGTTAAGACTTAGCCAATTTGACATGGAATTCAGAAAATTAATCAAGGTAGATCCCGGTGCTGCCTGCATAAAGGTGCACCTGTGTGGAGGTTTACCTGCCATCACCTGACCTCTCCAAATATTATTCTTCCATTGTGTGTCCTCACAAAAGTAGGTTGTCTCATGTAACACAGTCTCCATTCTCCCCTGGAGCAAAACGTGACTGCCTTAATGTAGGTAAAGAGGAAGAAATCAGATTGTTTTCCTGAGCAATTTCACCTAAACATTGAGCTGATGGGGACAGAAACGTAGGGTCCACAGCTGTAGGGGTTTATTTGTTTATTTCTTGAGGCAGCTCATAACCTTGGCAGTTGCATCCTGGAATGGGTTTTGGAATCCAGTGTTCTCCGTGTGTGGAGTCTGGTTCAGGTCATTCCCTCACCCCAGGATTATGGGTTTAGTACCAACCTCAGGGTGCTGCAGGACTCACCTCAGTGGCAGACCGAGCTCATCTGGAGTTTTCAGCAGTTTCATGCTTTAATTTACAGTTTATTGGCTCCAATGTTGGTTGTGTCAAAACAGCACTGAACTACAAAATTCCAAATGAATAGTGGGGTTATTTATAAACTGTTGCAAGATCTATAGTCTTGAAAGCTTTGTGCTCTTCATACTTAAGACTGTAGAGAAGTTAATTAAGGACAAGAGAGTGACAGGACATCATCAGGGTCCTCAGACTTTAATAACTTCTTACAGACATTATTAACATGTCAGTTCCTCATCTGTGTTACTGTGGATCTGTTAATGGAGAAGAATTTGCAAGTCTTGGATGAGTAGGTAGATTGATTTTTGGGTTTTGTCTTGTTTTGCTTTGTTTTGTTTTGTTTTGTTTTTCTGTATTTTCCAAAGACAGTTTTGCGCTATACAAAATTAATTTTCAGTCAGCCAAGGAAGTAATCAGTGCTGCAGGACAGGATATTACAGGGGTATAATTGAAAAATTAAACTTCTATTATAAATGTGCAAGCAAGACACCTCTGTAGACTTCTGTCTTTTTCTTCTCAGCAGCAGGATAATTTTAATGTATACTGCTTTGTTGTACTTCCTTACTTTGTCTTGTTTTCAGTATAGTGCTATGTATATTTTCTCATTTTCCATCTTTCAACAAAATGAATTTTACTGCCAGTAACCAAGCTGTCAGATAAATTATAATAAAATTCACTTATTAACCTGAAAAATAATCTAAAGGAATAATCCACATTAAAGTATACAGTAGGAATTCCATATTCTATCTGTATATGAAGCTTGCAGGAAAATTTCTTGATAATGCCAACTCTGAAGATCCTGTTTTTTATTTTAACACTCCTTGATTTCACAAGAATTCTGCTGTGGATATTGTTGCCCACAAATTAAATGAAATACTGCAAGGCTTCTCCACTGGGCAAGTATTGAAGAAAAAAATAAAAGTAATATGTTGACAACAAATACCTTTTTAATTGGATAAATAAGACAAGCTCCTGGATGGATGATGACTGATAGGGGGTAGAGCTCTCTGGTGTTTAATTATAGATGAACTGACACCACGAGGATAGAGCAGATGTGTGAGAAGGGCTTAGGCAGCAGCTTCAGTTTTATTAAAAAGCACTTCAGGAGAAAACTCAGTTATACACAAGCAGTGGACGGGGGTAGGCAGGGCACAGAAAAATTCTTGGTCTGTTGAGAGATGGCTTTAAGCACAGGGCAGCAGGGCAGGGGTTTGGAGCCTGATGGTTTCCTGCTCCTTTCTGGGAGCTGAGGTTGTGTCTGGCTGCTGCCTGGGCCTCTCCATGCCTCTGTTCCCACCACCAGTTCCTGGCACAGCTTCCAAAACCTGGCTGTCAGGGTCCCCCCTCACTGGGAGCCTTCCAAAGGTACAAGTCATGACAAAATATGAGGTGTCCATCTTGTGCAAACTCATGTGTCACTAGTGGACACGAAATAGAAGCGTGGATCCACATCACAACAGCAAGGTTTGATCCCAATGAGGCAGAAGCCTTTATTTTAGGGTTTGCAACCCTTTTTATCAGGTGTTCCCATGTTAACAGGGAACATAACTGGCCAAAGGAACCACCTCTGGTCCCACTGGTGGAACAAGAGAAAAACCCATTCAGAACATGTGTGTGACATTGTTTTGAGAACCAAAACCTATTCACAAATAACAGTCCTTGAAAGAGAAGTTTCCCAAAAGATTTTCCTTGGGAACAGATGAACCCCTGCCAGGCTGAAAATCTCTCAGGCCCAGAAAATTCATGTGCACACTCATGCTTTCTGGTGCTGTGAAGAGGATATTAGGAATATGTGTAGGAATATTAGCCCAGTCTCCTTTTCCCAGCAGAATTCCTTCTCCTTCCTGACTGTTTCAGGCAGTATAAAGTATCATGTATCAACTGTAGGCTGTTTCCTGGAGTCCTTTGGTGCCAGAGGCCAGGATGATGAGCTCTGTGTGGTTGAAGAGACCAAGAAATGAGGACTGAGCTGAGCTATGGCTTGATTGTCTTCCTGCTTGCCAGATCAACTCAGGCTTGGATGATTTTGGGGGCCAGTGGCAGCTTTGGGCTGAGAAACTTGGGGTTGCTCAGCCTGGAGAAGACAAGTTTGTGTGGAGACCTCACAAGGGACCATGGAGAAGTGCCAGAGGGCAGGGCTGGATGGGAGCTTGGGCAGGAATTGTTCCCTGGCAGGGTGGGCAGGCCCTGGCACAGGTGCCCAGAGCAGCTGGGGCTGCCCCTGCATCCCTGGCAGTGCCCAAGGCCAGGCTGGAGCAGCCTGGGACACTGGCAGGGGACCCTGACATGGCAGGGTTGGCACTGGAGGGGCTTTGGGGTCCCTTCCAGCCCACACCAATTTGGGAGTCTGTGATTCTGTGAACTGTAGGGAAATAATCCACTCCACCTTTTGGATCTTTAGCTTATGCCAGTCGAGCCCTCCATCCATCCAGCTGGAAATAAAAAAGTCTGCTAGAGTACTTCTTAATTCTCAATGAAAATTTATTTTTAAACTGTGAAGCTGTCTCTAGAATGCTTATGTATTTTTTTTTTTTGGCTCGTAATCTATTAATTAACACTGTGCACTTTGAAACAGACACTTTTCTCTTGCTTTTCTATTTTAATCCTTATCTCTTCTTCCTCATACCTCCAGCCTGTTGAGTACACCCACTGCTTCCCCCTGAAGCTAATGCGAGAATTTAAAATTAAAATTCCTGACAGAAGTGGATTGCTGTTCAAACAAGGCATCTCAGTGTTCTCAAACACCTTGATGAATTATGCATTCAGAGGGCATTTGATCAATGAAATCTTTAGTGTGTTTTTATTTATAGTCTCTTTCCCATCAGTGGAGCTGCCTTCACCTTAATCTCCGAAGCCCAATCTGACAATTGCTGTGGTGTCTCTGGTATTTTATACACTTACCTCTGAAATACAAAGAACAGATTAATAAATACTGAATGCATGACATGTGGTCCCTGGACTTATTAATCAACAAGGAAGGTTAACTGCTTGTAATTCAGAAGCATTCAGAAAAACACAGATATTTTCCCTGAAAGGCCCTGAAGATATCTTGGATTTTATTGTTCCATGTATTCAACTGTTCTGTACAACTAGTCGTGATATTAAATGGTGGGAAGCTGTTTTAAAGGTGTCTTTATAGCTTTAACCAGAAAGAAAGATTTATTATGTATCCATTTGATGTCTTGGTAATTAAATTTAAGAAAAAAATCACATGCAGCTCATTATCTGAATAAAATATATTCTTAAAGAGAGTTCTAAGCAAAAGAGAATGAGTCTGTAGAAAGAGGATCACTTGGATTAGGGAAAAAATCCTTTTTAAAGGACACATGATCAATACAGTGTGATTAAATGGATGAGTATAGGTATCTACTGAGTCTGAAATAAATATTTCTATATATATGGGCCCAGCCTACACACTTAGTCTCATCAATTGCAAAAATCATTTGGAAGTGGGATATTTTTAGGCTTTGAAGGGTTTGTTTATACACTTATCAGTCAGGAGCTACTGCAGAGAGCTCACCTGCCAGAATCCTTCCACAGGGCCTGCAATTTCCTGCTTTTTTATTCACCTTGTGTCATTGTGTGTGAGGATTCCACTCAGAAACCAGGTGAGCCCAAAAGCACTTAATTGTGGCAGACTAAATTCCCTGATATTTCAAAGAGCAGCTCTGGTGTTGGGCAGCAGCTTTAAGTACATGGAGCTGCTGTATTTTTACTTTTGTGGGCTGAAACTTAAATTTCTTGTTGTACTTCCCACTGGGCTTGCTTTTGGCAAGTGGCTTTGCTGTGTGAGAAAACATCCAACCAAAACTGTCAGTCTGCAGATAAACTGCAGGGTTTTCCTCCTTTGGTAGGGATCACAGAATATCCTGAGCTGGAAGGGACCTGTCAGGATCATCAAGTCCAGCCCCTGGGCCTGCACAGACCCCCCAAAAATCCCATATTGTGCCTGAGAGCATTATCCAAACACTCCTGGAGCTCTTGGCAGCCTTTGCCCTGTTCAAATTCTAAGCAAAATTGCATCTGTATTTCTTTTATGTAGCATGAAATTTTTTTGTTGGGGAAATGAAAAAGACATTTTGCTCTCCGGCATGAAAGAATAATGATGGAAAATGGAATTACTGATCTCCCTCCCTGCCATCACAGCAATGATTAGGACTTGCATCACAACATAACTTTGTAAAGAGGCAGTCTGCAAAAGCTTAAAGCCAACCCAAAAGGTTGTTGCCCAAAGGCAACAACATAAATCCATGCTACCCTGGAATCTGGCCTGTGGCGTGCATTCAGGTGGATGGGAACAAGGGAACGTGAGAAACCCTGTGGCTCCCTGTAGGACTGAGAGGAGCCAGGGATGCAGGGTGCAGGTTTTGTCTCTGAGCAATTGTCTCCTGAGAAAAAAGCTGCCCTTCTCAGAAGGCTGAGCCGGGCAGGAATGTGTCTCCTTTCCAAGGGAAGGGGTTTTTTGGCAGAATTTTGAAGCACAGGCTGCGTTTTGTTGTGGGTGGGAGCAGCTGTGGTGACACCCAGGGCAGGAGGCTGGGATGGTGCATGGTGAGGGCATCAGCACCCTTGTGATGCCCTGCTGAACCCACCAGCTGGAGCTAAGCTGGGCTTAAATATTTGCATGGCTGCCTTGGGTTAGTGAAAGCAGAATGATACAGCAAGCAATGCACAAAAAAATGCTGATGACAGGCGGACAATGCTTGTGGTGCAGCTGTGAGGAAGTACTGAGTTCTCAAATATGGATTATCTTTGAATTTGTAATCCACTGTAATTCCCATTAAACAAGCACTGTGAACAGCCTGTTGTTTTTAGAGGAGTTAAACGAGGGCCTTAATTAATTAAAAATGTACCACATTTATCTGTGGAAGAAAAGATTTCATCTGCACTCCCTCAGGTCCCAGTGCCCTCCTGGGGAGAATGGTCACCTGCTGAATTGGCCAGAACAAAGTGCTGAAAATTGCTTGATAGGAGGAGAAGCAATTTTTCCCTCATCTGTTTCAGGCTTGCTAGAGGTGATTTCTCAGTCTGAGCCGTGGCTGCTGGAGCTCACAGGGATGGCAAGCAGAAATGGGCAGGTGGAATTATTCAGGATGAAACCTGCTGGCCAAGAGCTGCCTTCCTAGGAGGGAGGTTCTGTAGGGCAAAAGTGCTGTTTAGGCATGTATCTCCCCTTGGCTATCAGTGGAAGGAAGATGTGTAATCATCCATGGCTGGCAAAATTTAAAAAAAAAAATCCTCTCCCTTCACCTTCCGACCAAACTGTCGGAATAGGAAGTTTGAATTTCAGCAGAGTGAATATAATGAGGTCAGGGCAGCTGCAGAGCACTAATCATTCTTCAGAAAAAGGCCACTCTGTGCTCTCAGTGTGAAACATTTCCCGTCCTCAGACACGCATTTTATCCCCTTTTTGTCTGGCTTTTGCAAGTGGACGGCTCAGTCACCCTGGTATTAACAGTTCTTGTATTCTAGACCTTGCTATAAGCTTGATTACATAGGCAAATTATTGCAAAATAAGCTATTTGTTTAATCAGTGAATTTAAAGAGCAGTAGTATTGCACAAAGTCCCTGAATTACACTCTGACTCCACAGTTATCCCTTTTTATGCTCCAGCTCTCCCCAGCTCCAGAGGAGGCAAACCCAGACCCTGTGGATGCTCCTTTAGCACAGGAGTCTCCATCTGAGGAATTGTTCTCCTGTTGCTCTTCCTGGGTGTTTGAAAAACAGAAAAGTCCTGACTGTCTCAACATTTCTTAGGAAAATATTATTTTATCCAGCGCATGTCCTGCTCTATTAGCTTTCCAATACTGTTAATTTCTGGGGGGTAGTTCAGCCTTATCAGCTTGGAGACAAATTGTCTCTGTAGCAGAGAAAAGTGCTAATTTTTCTTGTTGGGGGCCAAAGTAATCTGATTTCAACTTTGCTTTTTCAGGGGCTGGGTAACGATAGTAAGTGCATCTGTTTTGTGCGTAAACCTTTACTATGTTTGGCATTCAGCTCTATCTGATTTTGTTGCTTTTTAATATTTCTGCAGCTTAGCCCACAGGATTGCAGCTCCAGCTAAAAGTGAGTAACGTTATAGGGCAGGATTTGTGGTGCTGCTCAGCCCGTACGCAGCACAGCTGGAAAATAATGCGAAAAGTATTGAAATTATTATGGAAAACATGAAGAGCTCTTATGAGAGCTGCAGGCTGCTGAGGCACAAGAAACTGTACCATATGTGAGGCTGGCAGAGAGAGGTTTTTGAGGGGAATGTAGTCCTTGGAGGAACTAGTCCTGACAGTTTATCAAAGGCATAAAGCAAGACAAACTGGGAAAAGTAAACGGAGCGACAGAGCCGCCTTTGTCAGGACAGGTTTGGGATACAATGGCTCGTGTTGTTGCTTCCTGAGTGATCCTGCCTCATCCCTGCCAGCCAGGAGCTTTTAGTGTGCCTGATTACCCCTCTTTCATCTCACTGCCCCTCTCCTCCCGTGGGGCGAGAAAGGGGCATGAAATATCAGAGCTCCCACCTGGAGCCGAGGCTGCTGCGCTGCGAGCTTTTCCATAAATTGTCCACTTTCTGTGCATTTGTCTCACAGGCATGCCAGAATTCTGGTCAGGAGCAGCAAAGCACGAGGTTCACCAGCCCCTTAAGAGTGGGTTTTAAATGGGGTTTTATTCCTGTGGACGCAGGGAGATGTTTTCTGGGATAGTTGTGTGTGCCTCGGCTCACGAATTCCCGGGGGGATGATTTGCTGTGCTCACTCAGCCTGTAAGGGAAGAAATAAACCTGCAACATCTGCAGAGTCGTAAACATCTTGAATAAAAAGCTGTGCTGCTAAGTATCAGGAGTGAAGGTTTTCTTCACTCCTCTAGGCCCTCATCTCACACAGAAATGACTATAAAGCCTTACATGCCCTGAGAAATGTGCCTGTGGTCTCTCGCAGCCTCTGCACACACATGCTGTAATGGTATCCATTATTAGAAATATTCTGTTTTCAATATAGAGAAATCCTTAAAGAGGCAGGATAGAGCAATTTTAGACAGGGAAAAAAAAATAAGCCAGCATACATTGCATATCATTTACAGATCATCTGGAATATCTTTGCTCTCTCCGGCAGGAGTTAAGAAATTTTCTTCCAGAATAATTTTGCTGTTGTAAGAATTCTTTCAGGCCATAAAAACCTTGAAAAGCTGCTTGTTCCTATTCTGCCTGCAGGCAAATTACAAAACTTGCTGCTCTGAAGAGAAAGAGGACCTGACACTTTCATACTTTCATGGCTTTGGTAATGGATTGTACGTGGGGGATTCAGGGAGGATAAAAAGAAGAGGTGCATTTCCATCTTTTCCAGCACATTGTAGAGGTGAAGGCAAAAATCTAACATTTTGAGGGTCTGCAAGGCAGTAAGCAAGCTGTAATTTTCTTTTTTATTATTATTCATTTACTTCATTACAAGCTGCAAGAGACCCACTGGAACTGTGGCTTGTGCCAGACTTCTTTGCAAGGAGAGCAGGGAGTGCAAGCCCTCAAAACCTGTAATCTTTGTCTTCTCTGTGGAAAGCTGCTTTGTTTTAGCTCTACTTTCCCCCACCCCCTTTCTTTTTTCTTCTTCTTTTTATTTTTTTTAATATATTGGCTTGACTATCACCAGCTAATTATAATTAAAAAGTCGTTTTTGCAAATGCAGTAAATTGAGTATAACCAGAAACTGCAGCTCTGGAGGGAGGACCAACCAAGCAGCAGCAACAACCACAAAGCCGAGCTGGGTGATGCTCCCGAGCCCTGTTCCTGTTTCCTGGCGGTGCAAGTGGAGGCTGGGAGCTGCCTGCTGCTCCTTTGCTTCTCTAAAGTGCAGCCCTGAGCTGTAAAACCGATCCAATGAAAGCCCTTAAGGTCTAGTGGGCAATCACCAAAACAAAAGGTACAGTTTCCTTTCAGCCCAACCAGCACAACGTTTCTTTGATTAGACAGCTGAACGTCCGAGTAAATAAAGGAAGAAGATCATCACTTGCTCTTACTTTGGGAGCAATTAATAGTCCTTTGATAACAGACTATTTCCTTTTTTCCGGCTTCTGCATTGCCCTTCCTCCCCTTTTGCTGGTTAAGCGCTCTCAATAGAGTTTCGTCTAAAATTGTGGGCAGTAGAAGTTGTGGTGATTTTTATCTTTTCCAGGTGATTAAGTTTGTTTAGTTTGGCTTTTTTTTCCCTCTCTTTTTTGTTGGGGTTTTTTTTTTTGTTTATGTGGGACACAAAGGTTACCTTTCTCAAAAGAAAAATGTGAAAGGTTTTCTCACGTTGTTTACTTCCCTCCCTACCTAACACAATTAGGCTGAAATGTCTTGTGTATCCCACATGGAAAATTCAGTAATTTCATTCTGTTCCATTAAGCATTTATTTTTTTTTCTTCTGACTGTTAGATAGTTCTTGTATATCTCAGTGGATTAAGGAAAAAACAGGTGGAGGTGAAGCAAGAGAAAATTCCAACTGGAAACATTTCTGGAATCAAGAATTACATGTTTTTTCTTCCCCATTGAATGATATTTTTTTGTTAAAACTGTGCTTAATATCATACATCAAAGATTTTCATCATTGCAAGCACCATAAAATTAGATAAATTGTTGTTCTCCTTATTACTGGTGATGATACTACTTTAGCAACAAAATTGATAGCTAGCAATCTCACATAATTGAATTTGTAAGTTTCACTCTGCAGCTGTGCATTTGTTTCCTGTCTTCCTGTCCCATTTAGATACCCGTTCCAGGATTTTTTTCTTTTGTTTTTTTGCTTGAAAACGTCGGAATTTTTTCTTCAATGTTTCAAATAACGCTAGAACTGACAAGTTTGCCCCTAATCCGTTTGCACACAGCTTAAAATGACTTGTGTGGTTTAGCCCTGGCCTAAGGGCTATTCTCCTCTCATGGTAATGGTGTAAAGTTATAAGCTTTTAATTTATTTCATTGTCTTACTGTTTTCCTAGGCTTTATTTATTTATTCATTCATTCATTCATTCATTTTTCTAGGCAGATAGCTCTGAATCTGCAGTTTCATGTAGGGTATATTTATAATCTGCAAAGACTTTGTGTTATGTATTATTATGTAGCCACACACTAAACCCCTCTCAGGTCTGTGCCTATGCTTGAGCAACGATAGAAGTGGCAGCCTGTTGATTGGAGAGAGGGAAATGCAAGTAAACAAGGCTCTTCAGAGGCAAACTAAACTGTGTTCCTGCCAAAATCCTGAAATTATGCACAGCAGGCCAGCCCTTGGGCTGCCAAGGGGCATTTTTGTCACCGTGCTCCGTTTCGCTCATCTCTTTCCTGCAAACGTGTGAATTTCTGGCCGTTCTCTCAGTGAGCTGTGCTCCAGGGCTGGAGTAAGGTTCCCTCACCCACCCTCCTGCAGTTCTTACCTTTCTTCAAAAGATGAAGTCACAGAAGCAGCCTTGTTTTCCAAATCAGTAAACATCCCTGCCGGCGTGCCAAGGCTTCACGCCCAGCGCTCGGCGCGCTCTGGAATCGGCACGAGGATCCACCCTGTTTAGCACAGTGTGAGGTTTTAGGTCTGGTGCAGCCATAACCAGGCTGACAGGTGATCCAGGTGTGGCTCCAGGCCTGTGGTCAGGTTTGAAGGTGTTCCCCTGCCCACTGTTTTTGTGAGGATGGGCCAAGCAGTCTGTTGAAAAAGGTTCATGTCACGCAATCAACATCGTTCCTCCTTCTTTGCTGCTTTATCTTTTTGTTTATCTATTTATTTTTTTTTAAATTTCTATTTCTTTGGCTTTCTGTCCTGATGGCAAAGAGTTTTTAATGTTCCATGGGTTCACTGCCATGGGATGACTCATGTTGGAGCAGTGCTGGGACCAGATCACCCACTTTGAGGGTAAAGCAGAAGGTGCCTCTCAGTCCCCCCTGCGCCAGCGTGGCGGGGCTTTGAGTCACCCTGACTCATCCTTCAGAAAGCCCAGACCTACAGCACAGGACAGGCAGAATTCCTCATTTGTTTCTTGTTTAATTCTCTTATTTATTTTATTTCTTCATTACTTATCAGGCCTAGAATTACTGGTCCCATAAAAATAATAATTATAAACAGATTTGTTTCTTCCCGCAGTGGCTACAGCAACCCCTGCTGCTGCCGCCCTCACCTTATGGCAGAGATTTAAAACCAAAATCAACACTGAGTCCTTCTGTTTGGAGGGGTGACTCCCACCCTGTCTCCTCCTTTCTCTGTGAGAGAACACAAGCCCTTGCTGATAGCCTTTATCAACTTCTAAAACCCTCTCCAAGCAGCTTGCCCTCTTTTTTTTCTTCTTCTTCTTTTTTTTTTCTTTTTTTTTTTTTTTGGTTTATTTTTTGTCTGTGTGTGTATGTTGGTTTTGCTGTTTCCTGGATTAAACCTTAGCCAGCAGCTTTCAACCAAAGCTCTGCTTCCCAAACACCGTAATTCACCAACTCATTGCAGTGACACTGATTTTGTCCTGTGTTTTTAATATTTCTTCTGTGAAACAAGGCTCAATTCTTGTTTCTCTTCCTGACAGGTAACATCTGATACCTTTAGGGAATGAAATGGTTCCCTTAATCAAGTGGAAGGAACATTTTTTTAACCACTGCCACAAAAACTGGGTCTTTAAAAGGATTGAATGCTTTAGGGAAATGCTGGAGCTGAAGGCATATATTTGAATGCCTGATGCTATTGAGTTACTGCTGGATGTTATAAATAGCATTTGTTTCAGTGTCCCAAGGTGTTACCCCAGCAGCAGTATTGGTGAGGAAAATTACTTTTTCTTCTAAACACTTGAGTATTTATGAAATAACTCACAGAGATCAATGTTGAAGAAATAATTAATTGCAAAGTTTTAAAACTTGAAACCTTGGCAAGGAGTTGATTGTTTATGTTAATAAGGACCTGGGGGTGCTGTTTGATTCATATTTCTGAATTTGGGCAAATTTAGGTTTTGCTGTTACAGTCGTGTTTTGATACGTTCCAGGAAAGACGCAAACTGTAAAAACTACTTTTGTGTTCCCAAATTTTGTGAAACAAGTTTAGCACCATGAGAAAAACCTGTCTTAGCAGAAACACACAAAGAGGACATGTTTCACCTGAGGTGTTCCTGTTCTTTATGGTGGTATCAATAAAGTCACCATAAAATCTCCCTATTAAAATTACATCGTTCTTACATGACTGCTTTTCTCTCAATTCCTCCCTGGGTTGTTCCCCAGTTCCACGTTAAAAAGTTAAGAAGAACATGCTTTCCTAGTCCATAAAAAGGGTAAAATACATCCAAAACTTTGGTTTGGTTTTTGTTTACTTATCAGGAAATCAGTAGGAATTAGTCCCGTCTAAGACTATCAAAAATACAAAAAGGAAAAACACTTGCATGGAGCTGTTAGAGGGAAGGGTTTCTGCACATTCACTGTATAACTGACAATTAATAAGGCTGTCCATAATATTTAAATTACAGCATGTAATTTATGTATAACCAGCGTGGTGGGCCTCTAGATGTAGCTTGTTTTTGTGAGAGTTTGGTTCTTGGTTTGCACTTCTCATTGCACTTTTCAGCAGGAAATAAACTTCCTGGGAAGTGACTCTTCACATCTCTAGCCCTTCCACTTCTCTGGCGTAATATCAGCATCAGGGAGTTTATTCCCATCAATGCTAGGAACCTTATCAGCAGCTTGTAGTTCTGCTTTTGTCATCACTGATATCTATTTTTTCTCATAGTTTTATTAGTGGAAAAGTCTGCAAAAGTAGGTCACTTCTTAGTGTCACAGTAAAAACTTTTTCATGAGCGTGTAAGAATTTAAAATAGGTTTTTCACTTTTCTAACAATGCCTTTCCATTTAAAGTGTTAAGCATTAGTGTAACTGTGGTGGTTCTTACCAGTATTTCGTATTTTTATGCTGAAAGATGAGAAGTATGGACTGCCTTAAAAGGCGAAATAAAGGTGTCAGCAATATTCATGTCAGTCTGCACAGGTCATTTGATTTTCAGAGTTGCCATGTTGATAACACAGGACATTTTGACTTAAATATAAGAAGAAAAAAATAAAAAAGAAAAGTCTGTTTTATTTCTGTGCCCTCACTGGACCTGATACTTCAGCTTATGTAAATGAGTAAAGCTGACAAGTATGTTAATTGGTATCAAATGAATGTTCTGACCTGAATCTTCAAATGATTTCTTTTTTTTTTTAAATAATGATGCAAGCAGGTAACACAACTTCCAGGCCATTTTAATTTCTTTTTTTTAACACCTTCAAAACGCCTTATGGCAAATGGAGATCCTCATGGCAGGCTCTTGGACTGAATAAGCTGAATAAAATTCCATTCCAAACCATTCCATAATTCTGTGATAAGTTATTCACAACATTACACACCTGGCAGCCAGTTCAGTTACTTTCAACAACAGAAAAGATAAAGGCATTAATTTTCTCTTTTTTTCTGCTGGAGCATTTCATTTCTCTGATCATTACTCTGCAAAGCATTATTAAAATTGTACTTATTCTCTGTGTGGTTCAATATCTGTGATCTAACTTGGCTTCTTTGTCAGTGAGGCAGCTCAGGTACACATTGAATTTTGGGGCTGTGCACCAAATTTTGTAGATTATCCCCATCCTTAAGGATATAAACTTAAATTTCAAGTGAGCAGTGTGGTCAGTGACTGTGACTGGCAACAGGAATTTTTCTGGTTTCTCCTAAGAGTGGAAATACCATTAATCAGGGAACATTATGTATTACAAGGAATTATTACTCTGTAATCTTTGCTGTCTCAATGTAATGCCATTGACTGTCTGCAGATGTTTTTGAGCATCATTTTCATCCTTCTGAGACCAAAATGTGGATTTCAGTGTGAACTAAGACAGCCTATATCCAATATAAAAATACTATTTAAGGAGAAATGGTGGTGTTGGTTTTTTTTGTTTTGTTCTTTTTTACCTTTAATTTCAATTACCGTTGTGCTTTTAATTTACATTTTTCTAGCATAGAAATATTCAACCATGCCTTCCAGGGTCATTAAGTTTGTATTTAGTAGGTGCACCTCTGGGATTGGGATGAGTGACAGCTCTTAAAATTCAGAGTCACTGGAGGCCTCTCTGTATGATTGACATGAAAAGCATTGAATTGGTTGATTTTTAAGAGTGTTTTTCGAGGCCCAAGGCATGAGGCTATGCATTTTTGAACTGGGTTCTTTGATACACTGTGTGAAATACTCTTATTTTCATTTCATACAATCATTTGTAGCCCTTGAAATAACTAATGGAAAGGATAAAAGGGGCGTACACTACACATATTTCCAGGGGGAATAGAGGGAAAAAAAAGAAGGGAAAGAAACTCCCCTGTGGAAAGTGCATTTTTTTTCCTTTTTTTTCTTTTTTTTTCATTATTCTAAAGTGGATAATTGTTTCATTAACCCAGTGCTGCAAGCTCTGTGCTTTGCTGGGAGTGCTGGGAGTGCAGGTGGGTGTGACACCTGAGGAGCCTCTGTGCCCCCAGCAGTGGCACAGCCTTGGTTCATCAGCAGGGAAAAAGAGATGTTGATGCCTTGGTATTTGAGGTTTTGTGT
>VWYI01001152.1:0-25743 GCA_013399455.1 Anthoscopus minutus | reverse complement strand
AAAAACTTTTGATCTAAATTGACTTTAGCTCACAGTGATGAATATTAAAAAAAAAACAAAACAAATCAAAGAATTCTTCAATCACCAGACAGTCACAAAGATGCTATAATAAATAAGCACAGTTTTCATGGCAGATTGTGTGAATAATTAAAATAATGGGACATAAAAGGAAAATAGCTTTCACTTAAACATGTAGAGATGATTCTATGTATGAAGAAACAGCTGAACACGATTGCTGTTCATCTGCTTAAAACATGATGTATGGGAAAGTCTGAATGAGAGCATTCTCTAGTTCTTATTTTCATGGCGGCAAAATTTTAATCTGTAATTTGAGATATGCATCCAAAGAAAAGCTGCTCTTTTGGAATATGTAACTTTTATATCTAATTCACAGACTTGAGCTTCATCATATTTTTATTCAATGCTAACCGTACAAAATATTCTTTCTCCCTACTAAGGAACTCTTGCTCTAGGCTGGACAAAGAAAAGTTAAAATCCTGTCAGAAATCAGTGAGACTTGTAAATTTCTGTACTAGCATATCAATCTGAATGGGATTAACATAAACATTTAACACCTTTAAATCTAAGCCATACAGAAGTCATGTTTTAAGAAAAATATTTGCTTTAAAAGATTGGAAAAAGGAGTTTGGGATTCATGGATTTTCCTTGGTTTCATTCCAGATTATTTCTGTTACCCTGCCATTATGGATATAGTAATATTAAATAATGTACATTTTCCTAATTTCTAAGATTTCTTTTCTACATTACAGAACTATCTAGCTACCGAGAGTAAGCAGTGAGATATATTGTGAATGAGATTCCACAGTAAGGGAAAATCTACACCGTGAGCTTCCTACAAGAAGATGAAACAATAATTTGTATGCCAGCCAAATATCTCCTACGTATAATGATATACAAGAACGTTTACAAATGCATATTCTTCTACAAATATGGTGCTCAGTGTCTACACATACAAATCTACAATTGCGTGTCTTCTGTTTTACATGGTAGTGTCATTCCATACCTAAATTTTTACTTTATTTATTAACCTGAATGGAAGTTTTTTTCCTATCAGAAGCTTCCACGGATGAAAATGCTTTCTGAAACAACTTCTGCTGCATTGTTTCTTTAATTTCTAAGTGTATGACGCTCATCTATACTTACATAGATGTTAGGTATTCTTTTGCCAACATAGAATAAGACTTTGTCCTTCAGTTTCAAAAGCTTTTTTTTTAATGTTTAAAGTACAAAATAGTAGTAAAATAAGTCTTTACGGCCTCTAATAGAATTTTAAAAGAATAACTCAAAAGCTGAGGCATTCTTCTCTTATGTTAAACAGCTCTGTCTCTAAAGGACTCTATCCATCAGGACACTGGATATCTCTAAATATACTTAAAAACTCCTGCAGGAGAGGTCTTGGTTTAGAATAATGTTGAGAAGTTTTGTTAATGCTTTCTACACAAAATACAAGATGTACTTGTACATCAATACAATGTAATTTGAAGATTATGCTGGAAGGACTGTTCTGTACATATGGAATATCATAAGTAACAATGATTCATTGCAGTAATTTATTACCATCACCAATATTACCACAAATAAATTATTGCTGAAGAATGTAGCTTGAAAGCTAATGTAATTAGGATGCTATTCAGTCACTATTTCACGTATTTTACAAACGAGTGAAGTTACTCAAACCATTCCTGCTACAAGTATCTAAATAAAATTTGCATAATCTGTTCAGAATTAAGTAATTAAAAATGTCTAGAGATTCAAACTCTTGACATAGCAATTTTTATGATAAGTGATTTAAACTCAAATCAAAATAGGAAAATTTTCTGTTAAAATGAGTTTTACAATCTCTATTTACTACCTTCTGGTAGTAAATAGTAAGTGTTTATCTAGGCATCACAGTAGATGGACATAACAGTAAAAAGCCCTCAGGAAAAGGGAGAACAGACCAATGGACAAGTTCAGCTTCCTGAAAGTCACATTTTTCTCAAGACAAAAGGAGCATAAAAAGGACTTTCCAGAAGTGTCTGGAAGAGCCCTATAGATCAATTATTCACACAGATTGGACAAATGCTTTAGACTGTATATTGCCCTTTACTGATAAAGAAATATGGTCACTGCAAGTGCCTATTAGATGATTCCTCTGAAATAAATATTTTGGGTTTTTTATTTCAAGAAGAATCAAAAATATTCAGAAGCAGGATAGGTATGAAGGGTATCTAAGTTGGAATTTCTGCAACATTTAGGTACAGAAAGTTCTGATCCTGAAATAATAGAGTTCTTTATTTAAATATCACAGCTGTCACAGATTGAACTTCTCCAGGATTACGTATGACATTTTCCACTGACCTTGGACTGCTCTCATCAATTTTGAAATACATGCAGGCAAAAGAACTGCTGCACTGCAAATTTTCCCTCCATGCTCTCTTTCTATGCTATCTGAGATTAAAGAAGGGTAAGGAAAAAGAATAATTTACCATGTCTGACGGTCTTTAGGAGAAGAAACTTATCTCCTATTTTGAGGAGGTATCTAAAATCAAGTACAGTATTCCAGATGCAGTTTAACAAATGGTATAAGTATCATTATCATGGAAAATTTTATAAATTAAACCACTGAACACATGATATTTCAAGCTACAGCCACAAGGTAGCAGAATAACTTTAATTTGAGTCACTTTTATGGTATAATGGATGTCCAAACAGATAAGAAAAGCATGTATTAAAAAAAAAGAAACAATCACACATAGCTCTCCCACTCTTAAAAACAGCCCCCAGGCATTCCTTAATGACATATGTGGTAGCATTCAGCTGTGTCCTGAAGTTCAGTGAAAGGAAAATTGGGGTAATGTGTAACACAATCTCATTAAAGATAAAGACTTAAAATTTATTTCACAACCCAGGAACTACAGTTCCCTCCTTAAACTCTTATGGGAGAAACAAAGATTTTGGAGCTGAATATCATTATCAAGCAATTTTGTTGCAGAGTTCTCATGGATGACAGCTACCTTACTGTCTGTACTTGTGCAATATATTGCAGAATGAAAAAATACTTTTGTTTAAATTCTTTTTTCTCCATTTTACCTTATGTTGCCACTTCACTTCAAGAATAGGCTTCCTCAAGGATTTAACCTCTCAGGCAATTCAGATCTTAAGTATTTATAGACAGATTCTAGTCCCTGTAGAGAACATTTTAAAATCCTTCACTTTCATGGACACAAGACAGTTCTATGACATATTAAAATCACGACATTTGATACAGGATTCCAAACTCTTAACCTGTAAACTTTTTAAACATTTTTTCCATATTTTACTAATTTCCTGGCATCTTCCCCAGTTCCCATGACCTGGAGTGAACAGGCCATTAGTTTCATTGTGTTATCAATCTCCATAGGGTCTGACAAACCTCTCACCTACAGCAAGAAAAAAATTGCTGAGAATTTTTTACTGATTATTTCTCATGTGCAGTCTTTGGTCATAGTCGAATGGGCCAATCCAGCCTGATGCTTGTGGTGTTGACATTTTATATGTGTTACACATAAGATAAAAATCCTTCCATGTTTTTGTTAATGTTCTACTTGCCATCATGCCCATGTTGTTTGGGTATGATGGCAAGTAGAGACACGGGGAGCAGAAGGGCAACAGGATGTAATTAAGGAACTCAAATGAGATTATCTCCAAGGAAAGTAACATTAATTTAATTTATTAATTGTCATATGTTAATTATTCCTGCAAGAGATAATTTCAAAACACATTTTTCTGTTTCTTTGTGTGATTTCCCATGGACATATGCATCTGTGTTTATCTACTGCTTACATGGAGGATGAGATTAAGCCCTTTTATGCCAAGTAGAAAGGAGAACATTAAGGGTTGAGAATCCTTTAAGACAAATTCATAAGTCTTGATACGTGGTAATGTCATTAATGCGTCAAAAGCCATGAAAACACTGCTCTTTTACAATTATAACTACAGTAAACTTAAATTAATACCTGAACTTAAATTTAGGCAATTTTAAATGTTTTCAAACTACTCTATGTTGCTGAGTCACTACTGTGCCAAGCTTCACAAAACTTCCAGAAAGAGTTGAAAAGTTTTGCTTAGTCATTTACTTTACTTATATTATCATTTCTTTACAGAAAAACAGATAAGTTTTATAAACACTGGCCACAAAAATAGAGGAGAAGGCTAGAAAACCTCCTTTTATTGACTGGTTGGCAGAGAAGAGAGAAAAAGTGGTGAGGGGTAATACTAAACAGTCTAGGAAACAGGGAAATAACTGTTTATTAAATACCGATGCTGAAGAAAAATGTCCCTGCTAATCACAACCACAGGATGCTGCTCTATGAAAGGAAAGAGTAAAGACATGACCACTGCTCACTCATCATTTAATTTACTGCCACATGATCCTTCATGCCTAAATACTACAGTGAAACAACTTCAGTATTCCACACATGTTTCTACACATAAACAGAATATTGCAAGGACAAAACGTAATTACCTATTTGTAATAAGAGAATAAAGAAAAAATAGAGAAATTAAGGTCATGAACAGCAGAACTCCAATAGACTTTAGACATTAATAATTGAAAAGAAGAATAAAAGAAATCAATTTAAACATGCAGAATGCAGAATAAGCATTAAAATAAAATTTTAAAGAGATCAACCTAAAACTAAAGTACAGAGTTAAATATAAAGTCTTGAATTATCACAGCCTGATTGTAATGGAGTCTATATTTACTTTATGATTACTAAAAGGCTGATCCAAGACTAACCAAGATCAAGTCAAAGTTCATTGATTTCAAGATGTTTGGACCAGGTTTCAGAAAACAGTCAGCACACATTTTATTGTAAGTTTCAAATATTAAAACTTGATTTTTCAATGTTTCAGAGCAGAAAGTGTAAAAAACACATGAGCTTTTCTAGAATTTGTTCTTCTGTATACTAAATGAACCAAATTAATTGGTCTTTTGAAATGCTCATAAATCAATGTGATTTCAATCCAAAATGCATGACACTCTTTTCCACACCAAGACAGAAAAGTTGCTAAAGGGTTTATGGATGCTATCAGAAAGGCATCCAAAACAATATATCACTGACCACATGTTTTCTGTTTGGAAAACCTTCAGTGTGTTGTTTATGGAGGCGGCAGGAATATTTTAAAATGGAATACTAATTCTTTTTAAATGAAGGACTATGCATAAGATATTCCATAGCTGAAAAATAAATATACAACATGCGGTACATGAAAATTATTTATTGTATTAGTAAATATTAAATTTCAATTTTGAAAATATAGGAACATTCATATTCATTCATATTCTGTATAACAGCAGTAGTCTGTTGAGCCCACAGTCTGGTCTCCAGTAGGGTTGACAGGCAAATACCTTAGTATAGGTAAGAGTTTGACAAGGATATACATTGACCCTCCATAAAACGTGAGAGTCATTCCAGCTCTTCGTGAGCTGGTTTCTATAAATTTTTTAATCTTCAATGAATTTCCATTCCATCAAATTTTTTCATTCTTCTCTTGAATCCATGTAGATTGTTTTATTATTCACAATATCCTTTGGCAGGGAGTTGCTCTCATCAGCTATTGTGTGAAGACCTCTCTTTAACTTGTTTGAAACTGAATCTAATTTGTTTCCATTTATTTTCTCTCTCTCCTTCCAATGCCTGCCCTACACCCTACAGTGTTATGTATATCATCATCTACAGTGTACTATAGATCAATTTGATAATTCAGTTTTGAATTCAATATTAATTGAATTAATTTGATCATTCAGTTCATTATCAAGACTGAATTAACAATACATATCATCACTGCACCACAATATTTAATTTTACATCAGCTCTTAAGGACAGATTGATCTCATCTTTTGGAGGTAGAAATCAAGATAACTCTATGCCAGTGTGCATATCTAAACATTCTAACTACCCCTAAAACTGGCTGCTTCTTGATCTATTCATATATATCATTTTGAAATATCTATAAAAAAGAAATGGCATATCCCCTTTGTCAGGAAAACTTCTGATTCTTTTTCACTTATCTCAACAGAAATATAAATGAAAATACTATAAGAGAATTCATTCTGTAAAAGTGAATGATGTAAGATCATTCAGTGAATGATGATCTTACTCCTCCAACCTAATCATTTATAGGAACAGCACTGTAAAACAGTGAAACAGAAGCCTGAGAGAAATGAATTTCTGTGATGAAGTGCTGAAATCTCCAAACCCAGTGTTACAGAGCCTGATAGACACTGAAAAAATTGGATCCTGCCAACAGTAGGACACTAAGCCAAAGGCCATATTCTTCAAGCTGATACTTCAGCCAAAAATCTATGATCATTTGGTTTGTTTCCCCAGAACTTAATGTTTCTATTTGAACCAAGATTTCTATGTTACTGTCGCATAAGAAATGTTCTGAGGACATTTCAGATCAAAAATGTATTTAACATATAATTTTCCTAATGTCTGGAAATATTCTCCGTTGTTTTTCAGGCCAACAAAACAGGGAGACATTTTCTATTTCTGAAAACAGCATTAACAGTGTAAATGGGGAAGGATAGCATAATATGCAAGTGAAGGAAGTGGGGGAGGAGGAAGCACAGAAGGAAATAATTTGCCACACTGTGAAACTAAAAGGCTCTTCCCAGTTTTATCATATCAAAATTGCTTACCTATGCAAATAGAAATCTACTTTTACAGTACCTGGCTAAGTGATACTTTCAATAACACTAGCTGTGGATTTGAGGCTTATTTTTGGCTTATTTTACTCTGTATGGTTTTGTTTCCATTTTACAAAATTCATAGATTTTGCCTAGGCTATCTAAACCACGTGGCTGCTTTCTAGCACACCTAGCTTAGAAATTTCTTGGTCTGATAGCATGGTAAGGACTGAAACTGCTTGATCTGGCAGTGATGGAAAATTTGCTTTAAAAAGAAGCAAAGATTAATTAGTCTGCTAGAGAAATCAGTGGCTACCTTCTCACACAAAGCTTCTTCCAACTCCTGTTTGGAGCCAATGAGAAACTCAAATTGCGTCAGCTGCAGAGAGATAAATCTGTCAAGTAAATCATCTGCTTTTGAATTTGTGTCTAAATATGGACTTCATGATGAGAAGAATGTCTCTGATGCTGAAATCTAACCAAATTCTCCCCACAGATAGAAGCAGAAAATTCTTAACAGTCTTTAAAATATCTAAATTCTAAGAAAGGATTAATGTCATTTAAAACCTTTTGTATGTCTTATTATAATAAAATTGCTTATGCTATTTTTCCCTAGGTCATAGCTGCCTTCACAGAGAGATTTTTGTCTTGATCTATCCCAAACTCACTAAAGCCATTGAAACAAACAGCTGTGTTATCTCTAAACTTTCCATTTAACTTTTTTACATCTTTTGTATTACAAAACATGACTCTATTCTGAATTATTCAGATGTACAGAGTACTCTCTGATGTCTTGGGGAAAAATTTCAGTTTATTACATTACTGTATTTTTGTCCATTTTTTTAAACCTGCTCTTGTAAAAATAATTAATGTGAAACCCCTAAACCAGCAGTACACATTTTCACAATGCAACTATTTATTTTATAACTAGCAGTAAACCCTCCATTTTTTATCAGAAATTATGAGTTCTGTCCAGAAACCCTGAATTCCAATATGAATTCTAAGTGTTCTCTGTGATGCCACCTATCCTTAAATCTACCAAATTTATATTTACAATTCATCTCCATCTTACAATTCATATTCACCTTTGTATTTTTTTATAGTCAGCATACTCTTTTTTATGTCATTATTTTTCTTATTGACTGCAGTAGTTCCAACTTGCTCTTCAGAAAACTAATCATAAGCTACCATGTGTCACTTCAGTAGTACTTACTCACTGTAATATCTTTGTCTTTACTATCTGTCCTTAAATAATTCACCCAGGATTTTTATTTTCTTCTATCAGTCATCACTCTCGGAATCTCCGATTGTATTAGCCTGAAATATAAAAACACAATTAGATTATTTACCTTTATTTAAGACAAGCTCACTGCTATTGTTCAAAATAACAGGTTATTCAAAAAAAAGAAAAAAAAGGGAGTCAACTCAGGTTAAGACCTTGGGAAAGCTATTTCAAAGAATGTTCTGTCTCCACTCCAAGACTAGAACAGGTCCCTGCGCAAATGTACAAATTACTCTGAGATTTATATATATGAGGTTTACGCATGCAAACCTCTGGAAGTTCAACAATGTAAAGCAAAAGAACCTGCACCTGGGTCAGGTCAAGCACAAATACAGTCTGGGTGAAGAATGGATTGTGAGCAGCTCTGAGGACAACTTGGGGGTGTTGTTGAGCAAGTCCAATACGACCCAGCAATGTGTACTCGCAGCCCAGAAAGAAAAACGCATCCTGGGCTGCACCCAAAGCAGTATGGCCAGCAGGGTGGGGGAGCCAATTCTGCCCCTCTGCTCTGTTCTGCTCTGGTGAGACCCCACCTGCAGTGCTGCTTCCAGGGCTGGGGCACTCGATGGAAGAAAGAAGGAGACCTATTAGTACAAGTCCAGAGGAGGCCATAAAAATTATCACAGGGCTGGAGCAAATACCCTGTGAAGGGAGGCTGAGTAGGGGCTGTTCAGCCTGGAGAAGACTCTGGAGAGACTTTATAAATGCCTTCCAGTACCTAAAGGGGGCCCACGAGAGAGCTGGAGAGGGATGTTTTACAAGGGCATGCAGTAATAGGACAAAGGGGAATGATTTCAAACTGAAAGAGGGAGGGTTTAGGTGATGTTCCAGTTGACTTTTATTGTTACTAAAGGTAAGGGAGAAAACTTTTTGAATCATCCCCAAATTTCTTTTTCGTCAAGAAAGCAAGGATAGGTACTAAATGGTAGACCACAGAGACAATTCACAAATTAAATAACCTTGTCATACTCTCAGCATGGTGACTATTAAGACCTGATTAGAGAGACCCACCTCTGCCTGAATAAAGGTGCAAAGCAGACCATATGCCAAATTATTAGTACAGATTTTGTTTAACAATAAAATGAGAGGTAGAGAAATAGAAATAGAGAAGAGACAAGGGAAGAGAGAGTAAGAGAGACACAGACCAACACAATTATGGATCCAGCAGTGTCGTATTGGTCCTTCTTTACTCAGGGCTTATCAGTAGCAGGGAACTTGAGACCTTGCAAAACTTTTCACAATATGTTTCAGCAAGCAAAGGAATTAATGATGGTTTGCTATAGAGTTCTCTTATTCTACCAGTTAAACTATTTCCTCTCCCCTAACCCAAATTAGTCCACACTGATTTGCTTAGTCTCTCCCTTCTTTTGAGTCTGTGGGATGTGAGTTGGTGGCCCATAAATTTTGTGTTGTTTGTGTCCATTATTAGTGATGTATCCTTTTCCCCCAGCTTTGATAACCTCACCTTAGGTCTGAGATAACACAGACAACAGCATCTCATTTTTCTTTTCTTAATATCCCTCTGTACTTATCCTACAGTCCAGGTTCCAGGCACACATGGAGGCTTATTTGGGGGGACTTCAGTCATTGGTGGTCACCCAAAGCACCTATCCCATAATGTGGGATGACCTTTTTTAGACCAGTAAGAGGCATACGAGCAGCTGCTGACTTTGAGTCAGCTCCTACTGGTCAGAAAAAAAAACCTAGTTTAAATTCTTTGAAAAACGTCTATCTCATGATTGTCTGACACGTAACATACCTTTTAAAAAAAAAAAAGAAACAAAGAATAAGTCATAAAACAAGCAAACACACACAAATAAAAGTGAGAAAAGAAATGGAACATAAAGGTATCTTAATAAATAAATTAATACCGTAATGTTACCAAAAATAATGTAATACTTGTAATGATGTACCAAAAGTATTACTCAGTCTTTCCTTTAGTTCTAATGTTCTTGAAGTAAATGTCAGCTGGACCATGGGCCTGAAGCAGATTATCTCCGTGTTATTAATGTACTCTTACATACTAAGATGCCTCACAGAAATTCTGAAACACCTATTGAAAAAATGTATCCAAAACATTATGTTGGAATATCTGCATCTTAACATAAGTGTGTCTCCAAATCAGGCAAAAATAGTCATCTGCATAACAAAGTTAATGCCTGCATAGTGGGCTTCAGTTCCCATTAACAGTTTGCAACTTTCCATCTTTTTTTACATTTAGACGTGGAACATGGTTTTCTAGATTACAATGACGTCAAACATGATCCCTTTCTTTCCTTTATTTTTAATATAAAACTATGATAATTATTATTTAAAATTTTGGTTCTTTCAATTTTTTCTTTGCAGACTCCCTTGATTGTTTTGTTTGTAAAAAACAAACAACCCCTTACTATAATTTGTTTATTCTGCTTTTTTATTGAATGCTGAAGTAGTCCATACTCAATTCATTTAATTTCCCACATTTTTTCAGAAAAGTGACTACTTTTGTTAATTATTAATATAAGACACTGCTAAATATAATTATTTAGTTTTGTTAATTATTAATATAAGACACTGCTAAATATAATTTTCTGACAACCATCTGCTTGCTTTAGACGATGCTTCCTTCCTGTGTTCTCTCACTGGATGTATTACCCCCTTATATCTTCACTTCCTTTCTCATTCATTAAAGACTATCTGCAGAGATTCCATCTACCTTTTAATTTGCTAAAAACCTCATGATTTTCATTTAGTTATTACCCTCAAAATAATTCAAGCAACTTCTAAACCACATGTTGGCCCCAAGTCCCTTCAGTGCAGAACTTTTAGCTTATTCATGCTGGTAACACTATTCACTTTATTACCAAAAAAAAAAAATAAGAGTAGGAAAAATATTCACTATTTTCTCCATTAAAGATAGAGTCAGCAACAAAAGTATTGCTACTGCATGCATTATTTTGTTATTGCTTGGTGCTGTTGCTGTTTACCAGCTCTTAAGAGCCCTGCTGGAGTCCCAGTTCTATGTTGTTTACAAACACAGAAGAAAATTATGATCCAGACTGAAAATGTCTGGCAGTCTACAGGAATCAACAGATGAAAAGAGCCAGATGAAGCAGTACAGGCAACAAAGATACTTTTTTATCATCTTAATATTCTGCACATCAGTAACCTAACTATTGCAGAAGATTTTGGAAGCATCACAGATGAAAAAAATAAATGTATTTGGCTGGAGAGAGACACATTGTAACCTAGGGAATCTTCTTCCAAATGCAAGAAGAAGGATGGAGAAAGATCTAAGTGTTTAGAAGGCATATTGGGATAATGGCAGCCAATAGAGCATGTAAAGGTGGGGAGAAATGCCTCAACTCTAAAAAAGATAAAATAACTGACAAAATGATGTATGGTGGTGCAGGTGTACCAGTCTGTCATTCAAGCAACTGAAACTCAAATGCCTAATGAAAAACTTATGTTATTCTGCTTTTCTTCTAGAGGTTGTAAGTACTAGTTCCATAAGCAAGGTAATGATTAAATATGCTATTCACACTTCATATGCAGTCATGTCTTATTAGCTCTTGAAGAATTCAGTTGTACATAAATTTAATATATACATCATAATGGCAGAAACAACACTAACAAGTAACACAGGGTTCATCACCTCCCAGTGCTTCATGTTAAGAAAGGACAAGTTTTCACACTGCAGACAGTGTTTACTTTCAGAATGGATTTGCTCTTATGTGTTTCATGCAATATTTACTTGCTTCTTGTGTCCACCCTTTTCCAGTAAGCATTTTTATATTTCCTCTTTCTTCATGAATCGCTTGTCACGCCATAGCATTTTTTTATTTCAATTTAAACAAAGTCATACAATTTCACCCTGCTTAACTCACCTTGTGATGGGTTGACCTCACCTGGACACCAGGTGCCATCTTCGGCTACTATATCATTTCACTCCTCAGCAAGGCAGAGGAGAGAAAATATAACTAAAGTCCCAGGGTCAAGATAAGGACAGGGAGAGATCACCCAACAATTACCAAAAGTGGGAAAACAGATTCTACTTGGGGAAAATTAATTTCATTTACACCAATAAACTCAGAGTAGGATAATGAGAAAATAAGAACTTAATCTAAAAGCACTTTCCCCTCCCTCTTTTAGGGTTCAGCTTTGCTCTGATTTTCTTAACTCCTCCCTCCACAGCAGTGCAGGGCTTTAGGGACTGGGGGCTGCAAACAATTGCAGTCAGACATATTGTCTCTGCTGCTCCTTCATCCTCAGAGGGAGCACTCCTCACACTCTTACTCTGCTCCAGCTTGGGGTTCCAACCACAGGAGTTCTCTATTAACTTCTCCTTATAATGAGTCCTTCCCACAGGCTGCAATGCTTCATGAACTACCCCAGCATGAGTCCCTTCAACAGACTGCAGTCTTTCAGGAACACCAAAAGTCCTCTGTGGGGTAATAAGTAATGCTAAAAAAACCTGCTTCACAAAATTACTCTCTCCAAGGGTCCACAGGTTCTTCCAGGAGCCTGCCCCAGCATGATCTTTCCACAGAGTCTTCACGGGCTGCAATGGAGCTTTGCTCCCTTGTGATCCTTCCTGTGCTGCAGGGGCACAGCAGCCTCACTGCGGCCTTCACCACGGGCTGCAGGGGAATCTCTGCTCCTGCACCTGGAGCACATCCTCACCCCGCTCTGCACTGACCTTGTCTGCAGTTGTTTCGCTGATTCTCATTCATCACTTCTGACTGCTGCCACTGGCATGGGACTGGGGTTCTTCCTCCTTCTTAAATATCCCAGAGGTGTTACCACCACCACTGGTGGCTGAGCCGGGACCCATGGCCTGGTTTCGGAGCCAGCTAGCATTGGCTTTATCAGACACAGGGGAAACTTCTAGAAGCTTCTCACAGAAGCCACACTTTTCGCCTTCCTGCTATCAAGACCTTGCCACAAAATTCCAGTGTGCTCACCACACCATGAACTGGTTAGGATTATCATGACTACTCTTTGTGTTCAGTAATCTGTGAAATATTTTACATACAGAGACTTCATATGTACCTGAAACTCTAAGAAGTTTTAGGAATACATACCTCTCCTAGTCTGTCATTCAGAAAAGAAGTCTTCTTTTTATGAATCATATGTTCATGAGATTTAAGTTAATTTGCTGAACTTTCTGCTTGCAATGCAATGGTCAGTATTCATAGCAATTTTTTTCTTCCCCTCCTCATGACCCCAGTATTAGAAACTAGATGGCAGCTTTCTGTGTGAGCAGGTCATTGTCCAATAAATTGTATCATACAGTTTCTCAGACAAATCTCCTTTAGAGTGTTTGAACTGGCAACAATTTTCTGATATTCTATCAGAAACAATTTCCCTGATGATCTGTTTTGTTTTTATTTTGGGAGGGCCTTGATGTTATTTAATCTTAAAAATCTACAAGGAGATTATTTCATAATAGGAACGTGTGTGATTACTCCTGAGGCTTCTCTCCAGGGATAATCGTCTGTGCAAGTTTATTCGATATCTCCATGTCTGAATGGTTTGCTCTGCAACTGATTGCCTGGGATCACTTTGACATCAGTCTGTAGCTGATATCCATAGGATTTTGCTGTGTCCCTGCACAGAAAAGCAAATCTTGTCTCCACCTCTCTTCATTTGGAATCACTGAGAAGAACCCTCTATTAGATTTTGCAGAGATTTCCTTACTCATTATGCTTCTCTGCGGGTTTTCCTGTAGGAGAGGTCCTCAGATTCACTTCTTTCTGGTTTTAGTCAAGCCATCTGTAACAATAGCAGAAAGTTGATGAAAAAGCTGAGAGTGGGGAATGACTGCTGTTTGTTTAGTTTTCTGGCCTGTTACAGTATTTCCTGCACAACATTAATCTTATGTTTCCAAGATACGTAACACAGAACAGCATGGTCATGTAAGCACAAAGATTTTTCCCACAAGATGTTCAGCTGGTATCGGTGTCTTCAAAAGGTCCAGGCTGCATGCTTTCAATTTCTGCTGTGTTTGGTTGGAGATGAAAGAATTCTGCACCCTTTTATTCTGCTAACTAAAATCAATACTGCAGTAGAAGAGGTCTTGAACAAAAATAATTTTGAACCTCACACCATTGGCTGTCAGAACTTGAAATGGATATGAGGTGGTCATATAGCAGCTGCAAACTAGAACATATTCACCAGTGACTGTAAAAGGAAGATATTCAACATGCCATTCTCAAGAGGTTCCAGCACATTTAACTCCCAGGACTTTTATCTGAACTCCACCCATACTATCCCAAACAAATGTAAATGGATCTTCCAAGCCTCTCTTAAGTTCTTGTGAACTGGGATCTAAATTACAGCCTACCACTATGCCAATACTGAGAATGTGTTTTCCACCACTTTCCACATTTTCCACTCCATCTACTAATTTAGGTGTTTTATATGACCATAAAATGTTGTTTTCTTGTTACCATCTAAATAGTAAGTCTTCAGTGTTATTCAAAGAGTAATTATAAATATTTATTTCCTTGATATTTACCCTCATTTTTCCTCAATGTATTTACATGGACCAAAATTTTGGAGTATGAAATAATTTTATTTTGAAGCTAATTTAATTTTTATCATGCTTTTTCCCTTCTTCTTTCTGTGATACAGCCTTATCAACCTTGATTCCAGCCCCTAAAATACTGACTGATGCACTGTTATGGAGAAAAGTGTTTTTAGGCAGACATATCCTCATGATAAAAATCAATCTTAGCTTTTAAGCTACATTCATTGTCACATTTTTGAAGTTGAAAGAAAATGGCTAGACCAGATGTAGCTAAAGTTTTGGTCATAAAGTCTATAGCACAGGCCGTGAGGAACAGTCTTTCTTATGTTTTCATATTTTGAAGAAATCATGTTAAAGTGTTTACAGAGTTATCTGAAGTGTCTTAAGGCATCATCTCTTGATGCACTACTGCAATAAAGCATATGTTTAGTTTATGAAGTAATGCTATTTGTTAGGTTTAGCAGTGTCACGCAATTTAAACACAGTGAACTTACCAGGTGCAGTTTGGAGAGAATCTTCTCATGGAAATGGAAGCTGCATCCTGATTACTGAGAAGTGTCTAAAGCTTCCTTCAGTAACGTGAAGTATGTGCAGCACACTGACATGTCTACTGAGAAAATATCTGAGCCAGTTGGAGGCATGTCCTCACTCACAAAGGTCAGCCAATGTGAAGTGTAACAGCTATTATTTTGGGCTTTCAAAGACTGGGAAGTCTGTACTCTGTTTTTTCCCTTCTCTCCCTAGAGAAAGGATAAATACCAAATGGGCCCAGCTGAGATCTGCAAACTTAACAGCTAGATATGGAGAATAAACCATTTCAGATCAGTAGTCACCACAGATTTTTGCTTTAAGATTAATATAGGGGCAACTCTTCATGTCAGCCTGTTTTTCTTTCTCTTTTTCCCCAAAGGAATATTCAGCTATGGGATTGTACGTGGCCTCTTGCCCTGCATTTAATATCATCTCTCTGTCTTTTTTTTTTTCTTTTAATCAGAGAAACAACTTTAAATTCCTTTTATATCTTAATTTCAGCCTTGTTTGTAGAAGCCTTGTGGCCATGACAGAGAATGAACACATCTCATACCACAGTAAAGCCCAGAGTCTGCCCTCAGTCTGAGGCTGCAGTAGCTGCGATCACTCTCAAGATTCTATTCACATCAGAACACAAGATATGTCTTCTTACATTCAGGATGTGCTTAATTCTATAATTTCTTGGCCCTTGAAGTAATTCTGGCATTAGGCAAATCTTGAAGGGTAGGTGAGTTCCATTGCCCTCTTACTATTCAAGAAAAATGCTGCAGTAGGTGGTCCTGAGTCTCTATTTTGGCATGCCTTGGGGCTGATATTCTCATAAATCTTGCAGAAGTAATTTGTTATGGAGACACTATTTTAGCTCTAAACTAGACACTATTTCCATGTAAACTCAGGAATAAGCATTTAATGCAAAATCAGGTTTACAAGCAAGGTAAAGAATTTTTGTGCTTTTCCAAATGGATATACAAGTGACACACTTGTATACAAGTGACAGAACTTTTGTTTCTGTCATTATTTAGACACACCTTCCAACAAAATGAATCAGAAAGTAAGACTTAGCTGTGTAAACTACACCTCCAAGACCCAATAAAGCGTCTTAAAGAAAAATCAAGATATTAAACAGGGTAAACAATGCATATTCAGTCAGAAAGAAAAAATACATTCAATGTATGATTCATATTACAATGGAAATGTTATTCCTGATTTAGTGGCTTAGAAATATGTTTTTAAGTCATTTTCCCAACATTCTACCTCTACAGCATTGTCTACTTGAGACTTTTAACTGAAAAATTCTTGTACGATGTGAAACTCTTCTTCACAGTAATTGTCTTAGAAAATTATGACTACTTCATATCATACTTATGTATCAATGCTGTGTTGGGCAAGGACCTACCTAAGTACCCTAGCACTTTAAGATAACCTTTCAAACAGAATTCCATAAGGATAGAGGTAAGCAACTGCTATTTGCCCGAGACATGGGATTTTACCCTGAGGCACCGAGCTGGCATTTTATTCCATTTCTTTAGGCTTTGCCACATAGATCACTCAGTGACTTTGATCTGGAAGCCATTGCATAAAAGACAATTTTTCTGGGATTGTTATCGTGAAAAAGCATAGGTTATTGCTGTTAGCAGAGATAACTTCCAATGGAGTAGGAAAGACAGACAGCTGTGGATTTCCAAATCTCTCACAACCATCTCAGAAACCGTGTGACACGTTGAAGGGAAAGGCATGTGCTTTTCAAAAGCACAAAGACTCTCATCCTGTAACAGTGAAAAAATTTCTGTCTACTTAGTGCATAGGTAGTCATTATGAAGCTAAATACTTATAATAGCTTCATAAAACAATTACATTGTGTTATTGCTACCAAGTGATTTCAAGGATTTCAAAGAATGAAAAAAAAACTTACTCAAATGCAAGCTCAATCACTTTTTATAACAAAAAGCACCATGCAATTTATATTCATATGTATTTCTTACCTGTCATTCCTTCAGCTTGATGGCTGTCAGAATACTACATTTTTAGTAGACTTGCAATTGCTGGAGAACTTAAATACACCCTATGATTATATGCCGCAGGGCCGACAGCTGAAATGTCAAATGGTCAGTGCAATGCTCCTGGCAACAGTCTTCTGCCTTTGTGGCAGAAATTCAGGTGCTTTTCTTTAGCTGCAATTAGCATTTGATGTCTGGAATAGGCTTTGGATTCTCCCTCCCTCTCCTATTTTTTTTCTCTCTTTTCAGGCCTACTGAGACAGACTGCATAAATTATCTTTCCAGCCAGGTCAGAAAGCAGGTTTCCTACTACATTATACAATGTTAAGAAATTGTTGATCTTTTTTGTATTGAGAGAGAGTATTACAAACTTTTCAAACACACAATCTTACAAAGGTATCTAGGAAGTACCTAGATATCTAGATGCCAAGATACCTAAGAAGATATCTAGGCAGTGTATAAAAGTTAAAGTCTGGCATTTATATTTGATCACTTATCAGAGCACCATTATAATTACCAGTAATGGCATGACTAAAAATAAAATGTTGCAGAATCTTATTACCCCAGATTAAGCATATTTTATAGCTCTATATTGAAGATATAATGAAAATTATTAAATATTTTCTACTTACAACCTCTACAAGTTACTACACAGAATATCTACAGAGAAAAAGAAAGTTATTTATAAGTAAAAGGAGGACCAGTAGATGCCAAAATAAGCACCTGTGGTATCTGTATCTTTGTATTTAAAGATGTTACATGGACCCTTGAATCTGAAGAAATAAACAGTCTTTGATTTTCAGCTTAATTCCTTGGAGATACACGAATTGCATTCTGGCATGGCACTTCAGGGTGACCAGAAATGTCACTCCTGGACAAGCCACATGGTGCCACAATGGTATGTAGAACCAGCCACACCAAGCACAGAGATGTTAGAGCTGTTCCATTGCCATTTGGACAGACACTAATGAACTCTAGAAGTCCCTTTCACAATCTTGTGCACATTCTTGGAATTTCTGTGTGCCATATCAACTGACTGAAACCTGAATTATATCAATTACATATCTAATTCTATAAACCTAATCAGATTAGACAAACATGTCTAATCAGAAACTCAACAGTGTTTTACTGTTTGCTGGTCTGACAGCAGGTCTAGAATATTTTAGCGCTCTGAGAGCACCTGCATGTGGTAGCTAATCATTTCCTAAGTCTAGGAAAAACACAATAAGCCTAATACCATTATGATTGCTCTGCCACATCCATTCTCACATTCTTTTTAATGGAAAAGCTAAAATAAGAAAACAATGCCATGTAGAGTGTGAGTGTTTAAAATACAACTGTCAACTGTAAAGCACAGACTAACATCAACTATGAGTTTTAAGATGTGATGAGACACAAACAGTCAAGATGAGGTCATAAACATAATCTTCTGTAGTTTTATGTGTCCCAGATTCAACCAGTTGGTTTTAATTAGAGACTGAACAGTGACATGGATACAGTGGAGCGCTGGTGTTATTTAGCATGATGGCTCCCACGTTCATTCTTCTGGTTTCCTGAAAGGCTGAGAATAAAAATTGTAATAGTTCCTGGGGATCTGTATAAAAACAAACACAATTATGCACGACATGAAAAATCAGGGCCTCTTCTAACATTTAAAAAAATAATTGCTTTAGAGTAATTTTTTCTTACAAAATAGGGTTCCTGTGTAGGATAAAAGAGATAAGCTTACCTCAAAAAAGAACAAAAAACCCAAAAAAACCAAAACTAAAACAACAAAAAAATCAATAGAGTAATAGCAATGGTCTAGCACACGTGTAGGATGGGCAATGGATTGGCAAGAGCCATTTTTTCTTAAAAATCCCTGCTGAAGTTGATGTCAGTTTGAATAAAGAGTACTGCAGAGCCAGTAATAATATTCCCACTATATTAAGTCTTTTAGATATACTGTATGTATCAGTATGAAATCTAGATGTATCACATAGTTGCTCAAAGCACTCCTATTCCAGGTGCTTTTAGTCTAGTCCGTATTCAAAGCTGCAAGTTACTAGTCAGCCAAGCAAAGCTGAAAGACCAATAGGTATTTGTGACCTATCTGTCGTCTCCTGTTTTCATGGTATGATTAACAGAATTCCTGAAGATACTCTTACTGTGAAAAAAAACACATATTAAGATCAAATAAAATCTTATCAACGGTTAAAAACAGTACCTGAAAATCTTACAACAATTTGACTCCCAGACTTTTCCACAGGAAGGTCTGCTGCTGCTGCCCATGGTCTGCATCAGTATCTTGGTATAACAGGTTTAGGAGGGAGATATCTAAGTCATATTTTCTACAAAATCCAAGACTGTCCCACCACAGCCACTGAGGCCACTTATCAACAGAGAGATATTTAAAGGCAAAAGATGAGCCCATAATACTATTCCTTTGAGTAGTTTCATACCTGTATTTTCTTTGCATCCCCCAGAAATGAAACTCAAATTCATATCCAAGTACTTTCCTGCATCAAGGCACATGATGTGGCTGCACTTGGTGCAGTGTTTTAAAAATAAGGGTAGAATATTAAGTAAAAAAATGACATACTTTCTGAAACACACTCAGCTGCAGTTTTAGGTAGACACATCAGTGCCTTCATTGTTATTCCAGGGTAACACAATGCTACTGAAGTCCCAATCAGCCTCTTTGTTTGTTTTGCATTAGGTTTTATGTCTACAACTCAGAAATTTTCTTGCAACATCTACAGAGAAAGGACAAAATATTGTACCTACAGCTTCTCTGATGTAAAGTGTGGAAGAAAGCCAGTTAAAAGTAGGTATACTTCTGAGCTCTCTTTTCTGATGTAATTTGCAGAGGAATTCAAATGAAAAGTAATAACTGGGCTTTGTTGTTTAGAATATAGGTTTCCATCTTCATGTTATACTTTAACTCATTTCTAAATAAGACAAATTTCATGAGGCTGCATTGCGAAAAATATCTAAAACTCCTTTGAATTTTCATTCATTTTAATACAGGTTTAAAATGGGTACCAAGAACATGGAAGCGTGAACAGACCATTGCACAATACAAATGCACAATACACCAGAAAAATACTTCATATGTTTTTCTTGTTTAGCATTGCTATGCCTCAGCACAGTGAAAATATTTTGCCTTATCACATAGCAAGACCATTCAAAAATTAGCTGGGTATTGACTTCTGTTCCTCAGAGTCATTCTGGCTACAAGCCTTTAAGTAAGAAGTCTCTTCTGAGGCAGGGATTAAAAAAAATATATATTCCATTAAACAGTAAAACAAATTCCATTTTCTGTTTTGTTTAGTATGGTAATAGCTATTGTAACTCCCAGTAGAATCCCCTTGTCTTATGTTTTCCAATTCCTAAAGGCCAGGAAGCACTTGTAAAAAATTTAATATTTCCTGCAGTCTTCAAACTGTTATTCAATCCAAGTTTATTTATACATTCCAGTATATTGCTCTTTAAACTTTGATACCTGAACAGAACTACTCCCCTGTTCAGGAGCACAGTATTTTTGTACAAGTATCTGGGAGGTGTCCAGGAAGTCCTGGAGGTGGGCAGGAGTCTGAGAAACGTTGGTGGGAGTTTTAGTAGGTTCGTATAGTTCAGTGGAAGTCAGAGTAAAGAAAAGAGCTGGGAAAGCTTGAGGGTGCCTCTGGGTGCTCAAGATGGGGATAAGAGACAGCCCAGTGTCAGAATGTCTCCCTAGAAGGATGGGGAAGAACAGAAATTATTGCATGAGAATGTCAGAAAGAAGTGGGCTTTGTTAGGGGTGTCAGAGAATACCATATAGGTCACTCAGTGCTCAGCATCACTCACCTGTGCCTAAGCCTGCCCCTAGATAATACATGAGTTAAAGTACTTAGGTAATACATAAGTATGAGCAATAATGCAAAAAAATAATATTGGTGTTTAAGACATTTACAAATTTGTTTTCCTAACATATTTGTTGTTCATAATGGAAGTGAACATCATCTGGCAAGTGAGCATAGAAACTCCTAGATTTTATAACTGAAGCTAAAGGCAAATT
This sequence comes from Anthoscopus minutus, assembly GCA_013399455.1. NCBI lineage: Eukaryota > Metazoa > Chordata > Aves > Passeriformes > Paridae > Anthoscopus > Anthoscopus minutus. The sequence continues at coordinate 4,707 of VWYI01001152.1, read as the reverse complement.
AAGCCATATGCAAAAAAATAAAGACAATGAAGTAATGAAAAATATCTTTGTTTATAAAAGCCAACTCTCCCACTAGCAACAAAAACAAGAGTTAGTACAACTCAGCAGGCATTCACAGTTACATTATATTCCTCTCTTAAATTACAGTCATCATCCAATAGACAGTTTTTGCCAGTGGGAAAGGAATAGAACAGATTTCCTAGATGCTGACAATATTGGTTTCAGGCCTATATTGTGTTATTTTTCTGGGAATTCACTGTCAACAGAGAGTGCAGAAGAAATAAAGAAAAATAAGTTTTGTTACTTTGTTGATTTAACTGGAGATATATTCAGATTTGCATAGCAGAACTGGAAAGAAACAAATCCACAGACTTCATCAATCAATATAGTTCCCACTAATGTCATTGATTAGAAAATGTTAATAATCATTGTCAATGATTATTAACATTTTCTAAGAAACTGGCCTGAGACCACATAGAAGTGACAAAAAATTTGACTTGCTAAAAACACTGCTTACATTCTAACAGCAATAATGATAGTAATTTTCCTGAAATTATTTAAAGGATTGCTCTTCACTAATTCTCAGCTTCATTGGTATCTATATTTTAAACCTTATTATGTATTCTTGTATCTCAAGTAGTCTGCCTATGACTTGAAACAGCTAAAAATAAATTACACTTCCATTTAAAAAGGTAAAACCAAAAAGCAGTGGACAAGCATTCACTTCTAAGTCTTGCAATCCAACCCACATGACCTGTCGTTACTTTTATTAGCAGCACTGTTCCTGCCCAGGTCAAAAGATGACAGATTAAAGCACTCCTGCTGCATGGTCCTCACACTGGGCTTTTTTTGGATTGGTTAGTCTCATCTCGTTTGGTTGGTGTTTTTCTGGTTTACAGGGCATCTGGGCTCTGAAGCTTCCCTGGGCCCAGAAAGGAAGTATTAATATTTCTCCCAGCAGACTTGCACCTGTGCCTTCACAGAAGGGGGGACTCCACTGCCCACTGGAATATGCCCTTTCTCATATAGTCTACAATGTCAGCAGTTTGCACTTAGAATTTAATAAACGGGACCATAAAGCATATAGCACCATATAGCATGCTTCATTTTGGCTTCTAAAACAAATTTAATTTCCCATTAATTTATATTTTAAAAAACCCTCATGGTAACCCATTTCTCTGCTTTCTTTACCTACCATACTAAAAGAAATACGGGGGGTGGGGGGGAGCATGAAAATCTCCAGAGGAGTGGTTTGTGATGGGGAGGATGGAACAATGCCCATGGCATCTCCCCAGAATTCTGTCTCACTTCTCTCTCTCTATCTTTCTCGTTGCTGCCCTCCTGACTCCCCACACACCCCACACATCCCCCAATCTTTTATTCCTTAAGTCTCCATCTGTCAGTGGAACAACTTCTGCACAACTACATCATATAGCATTCCGATCTTTTTCTGATTATACGGCTTTATGATTTATATTTGTAGGTACAGATATCAGTCTTGTCAGTTCATAGTTGATTTAGATATTAAAGCCTTTCATAATATGTCTGTCATAATATCAATTAGAATCTCCTAATAGAGTCCTTGAAGTACAACAGGTTACTTTAAGTTAAAGGAAATGGATGGAATGGCTATTCATCTCTGAGCTGAGGGAGAGACAAAGACGGCACACAGTCTTTGTTATAATAATTTCTAACACCCATACCCAGAAATACAACAAAAATTTTGCAACAGATTTAATCCAACGGAACAGAACTGGACACAATCACTATTGTCACAATGGCTGTCCTCAGGCTTGGTACCTGCACAACTCATGGGAGTCAAAACACTGTATTTTATTCAAAACACTCTCTTTTATTCAGAATGGTATTTTAATGACAAAGATATCTGGCAAAGGACAGAGTGCTTTGTGGTTTTGTTTTCACTTAAACCTAGCTAAACTAGAAACAGCCTGGCTGTCCTTTAGCTTCTGATCTGTTTTTTGGTAGCTAAATCCTAGATTTATGATTTCTTCTCATTAAAATTGCCCTCTGGTTTTTATCAGCAATATCTAGAGCTATGTATCAAGGACTGAAAAATTTTACAATGTTATGGGAAGGGGGTTGCGAAAACAGGGATTGCTTCCTTGTTTCAAGTTACTCCACAAACTACAGGGGAAAATATAAATAGTACATTGCATATTTCTTAATTTAATACTTGTATTCTTCACTACAATGATGCTGCCAGCCCTTACAGTTAGTTTCAAAAACACATTTAATTACACTTTCCATCATTCCAACTGACGCTGTTAGTTCTGTCAGTGTCCTGCCAGAAGTAAAACCAAGAGCAAAAAAGCAATACAAAAAACCTAGCAAGTATATTACTCTCAGAGAAAACCAAAGAGGAATCAGAATCCTGCATTACATATAGAGAGCTCTGGCAAGCTTACTTTATCTTCTCATCCCAGCAACCAATTTTTAAATGCAAATGAGAGCCCTCAGCACATAGTGAATATTAATTCAGGAAGCACTCAGGGAATTGTTGTATCAGTTTTGTCCCTTAGACAGATCACATATCAATACAAATTTGGTCATAACTGAACAGAGAGTATAATCAATCAGTTCTGTCTCTTGGACGAGCTGCCATCTTTCCCAGTACTCAGCCTGCTACTTATTCAGAGTGCCTAGAGCAAGAAGTGAAGCTGGAAGTTCAGGACTGAAAACATCCCAAATGAAAATTCCATTGTCTTTTTCTTCACTCTCTACCTTCTCAGTGCACCTGCAGCAGGAGTAGTATAGCCTTGCTGTACTGTACTGCACTAAAGTACAGTACCTGGTATGGTCTTACTCGATTTGGAGCAGTCCGTTGCAATGGAAAGCCCCATCTTCCTCTATGTCCACAAGCTCCTTCTCTTCTCTTTGCATCTGAAAAAGGATTCTCCACATGAGGCTTCATTACTCTTGGTTCTTTCAGGTTCTAAGCTGATGGGATAAGAAATCACATTTTGGGAGCATCTGTACATAAAGTCTCTGGAAAGGAAGTAATTAGTCTTGATAGCTCTCAAGATCCTGTATATGTCAGTATGCTATATTTCTACCCATTAGCTATAAACTCTAATCTTAAGACCAAAGCTAAGTGAAGCAATCAGAAGAGTAAAAGCTACAATAGTGCTGAGACCACCAGAGTGGGAAAAACTGAGGAAAAGACGTGTCATATGAAGATTGTCCCTAAGCACTCTCTACTTGGAGGGGCATGAAACCAACATGTCAATGAGCATTGACTAAAAAGATGATTTATCACTCAGGATCTGGCAACTCATATTCATCCCACTTCATTACAAGCTCCTTTGGGGTCAAATCATTGACAGTGAACATCACAGTTAAAAAATAACCTCTCCTATTTGGATAACTCTTAATTGAGGACAACCGTGGCTGATGGTGCTTCCCTGACAGAGAAATTCTGCTTTTTGCCATACAAAACCACTTCTGGTTTCGTTTCCTATTAGCTTCCTATTCTTGACATTATAGCAGAAGTGACTAGGGGGCTTCAGGAAGCATAATGCAAACAATAACTGGTAAAGTTCAGTTTCCAAGATTTTCCAAGGCTAAAAGCACATGCTCAATTAAAAAACCAAACAAACCAAACCAAAACCAAAACCCTAAAAAATAAACCTACCATGAAGATGGGAACAAAAAAAAAAAAAAAGGCAGCCAAAATACAAAATGGAGAGGAGAATATATTATTAGAGCATATGTTCTAGACATCTGATATATATTTTAAGAGTCCTGGCTCCCAGAAGTTCACTTCATGCCTCTTCCTTGGATTTCATTCCTTTTGAATCTTTTAATAGAGACAGTTCGTATTCTGGTTTTCCTCTGTATTCCCTGCAGAGGAATATTGGTCTCAGGGATCATCCAACAATCTTCCTCACACAAGCACCGATATACTCCACTCTCACAGATGTAGCTGCCTGTTATGGTAGATGGGTTCTCCTTTGATTTCTGACTGATTTTGTTGCCCTCAATTTTCCTCCCAACATACGGCCTGAAATTAATCAGATGACTCCAAAGGACACTATTTCACTCAGAGCACAAAATGTCAACATGTTCCTAAAGCTTAAAAATAACTTTCTATCCAAGTATTTCTGCCCACATTGAAATATATCTATAGTCTCCACCTGGGATGAGAAAAACCCTTGGGAATTGCAACTTATGATTCTGCAGTGTCAGACTTCACCTCCAAATAAGAAGCAATCATTTTTGCCAGCATTACTGAATCCAACTGTTCCAGTATAAGACTGGAATGGTTGCTGGCTTGAAATATTTCAGGAAGGCAGGGCAGGTCAGGCCTTGCTCTCATGAGGTGGTGAACTGCTCCATACACCCTAGCCCAGGAGTGTACCCCAGCCCCACCAGCCATTGGCATAATGAAGACAATGCTCCACATCCCACCTCTGAAGCCTCTCATCCAGCTCCTAAGTGGCCACTAGACCAGAAATCCCACCTTGGGAAAGGACCCGGGAAAACTAAAGAGTATGTAACCTAAAATGCAAGAAAAAGCATGTGTCTTGACCCTACATCTTCTTAGTGTTTCTGTCAGCTGAACACTGCTGGCACCAGGAGTGGGAGTGTCTTGGTTTGGAAGACAGGTGTCTGCTAGGGAAGGCAGGAGCCTCCCTTGGAATGAAAAATGTAAAAGCCCTCCCTCCAAATTATCATAATTTTGAAATC
>VWYI01001103.1:0-38481 GCA_013399455.1 Anthoscopus minutus | reverse complement strand
GACCCCCCGTCTCTCCGACATAAGTACATATTCCATACGTGTGAATAAACCTTTCCCACAGGCGTTGTACAGTAAAGGGAAGAAAAGTTTGGGCTCCTCTCAGTGCAAAGCGGCTGCAGATTTGTGTGCGTTTAAGCATAAAGGGACGGGGGGAGGGCGAGAAGGGGTGGGGGAGGGAGTTGTGGTCGGTTTGTGTATGGGCTCCACAATGACTCTATTTATTCGCTGCAACCAGCCTGGGCAGATTGAATAGGCGAGAGAGAGACACTCAGCCTTCCCAACGCGTGGGCTTTGTGGGATCCAGTCCCCACGAGCAGATTTCGACTGCTAATTTCCCATTCTCAGGGGTCTCCTGCGTGCCCATCAACCGCGGCTCCCCCAAACACTCTCCGTGTTTCTAGTCCTTAACCTCTCTGCTTACAAGTTTAACGTCAGGAGAAGTTTAATCATTTATTGTTTCTTTGCTGCATCTCCGGCAATGTTTCTGTGGATTAAAATAAAATAAAATAGCCAAATATTTTATTTGACTATATGTTTATGCGCACACACATACACTATTGTCAAGTGAGGGAAAAGAAACTCCTTTAATATGGGAAAGAAACCCAGGGATTTTTTTCCCCCCGATTGTTATAAATAATTATGGATGAAAAGAAAACTCACTTATTATGCACTTCTAATACTGTGACTGCACAAGAGAGCAAGGGGTCCAAACCAGTGATTAATTAATATCGCACTGGCGTAGCTATTTTCTCGCAAAAGGCCTTTCCCCCCTCGCTGCTGCTGAGTTATCATTCCAGCTCGAGTCATGTGTAGCCAGGAAGGGATCTTGTTTATAAATTTATATGACGACCTTTTCTTTGTGTGTGCTCTAAAGTTGATATGGACAAATTGCAGAGGTATACAATTTAAGTAGATGCACTTTTAATCACCGATCATTAAAATGGTTATGTTAAATATACTCAATTACATGCATGACTTCACCCTAACAGTACTTTCTATTCTCCCAGCTGCTCACGTATTCCTTAACTATAGTCAGCAGAAGAAACTCGATTATGCTGAATCCATACATTTCTATGGATTTCATCAGCCTAATTAATGCTTCAGTGTGGTCCATGTGTCTGAATGGTCCCTTTGCTATTACTTGGGTAAGGAGGCAGTGCTGGAATGCAGAGGGTCTTTCTTTCAAAGATACCCATGGGGGTCACTCTAGGACTCTAATGGCAAAGGTAGCAAGTGTTAAATAGCAGAAACATGCAGAGAAAGGGAAGGCAGCGATGTAAAAGGGATATTGATACTGTAGGTATGCCCAACAGGTCAGTGATGATAATTAAAACGCTTAAAGAAGAAAAGGTAAATGGAAAGCTTCCACAATTCGCAGCATGCCTGGTTAAAAGCAAACGAATCAGCGCAAGGAAACGCACCTCGCTGATCCTGACGGGGGAAAAAAATTTTAAAAAGTTGACAGCAGATTTTTAGACTAAATAACTACGAGGGCAGCCTCTTCTGTGAACACCGCGTTTGAATGCTCCGTCCCTTATCTAATTTTTTCGTTGTCGAAATACAACGTGTCAGGGAGAGGATGCCCGGCCGGGCAGAGCGGGCGCTCCCACGCTGCCGGTCCTGGCACCACCGGGGCTTCCCGCAGTCCCCCGTCACTGCAGATGCACGGGAGCTGGGGGAAGGAGCTCTCCCCCTCCTCTCCACAGCTTTCTTCCGAAACGAAGAAGCGATTTAAATGAAGGGGATGTTGCAGCCTTGGGGGAAACAGCCAATGGCTGCTTTTATAACACATCTTCCCATCTTAGCATTTAGCGGGATATAAAAGGCACGCGTCCTGCTCTTCCAGCATCATTTTAATCGAGTAGAAATGCATCGAGACTTTTTTTCCCCTTTTTTTGGCTCCCACCTGTTGTAGTAGAAGACCATCTGATCACACCTTTCTTTGGCTGCTGGGAGATGTGAGAGAAAATCAGAAATCTTTCTTGTCACCCACTGCACTGCCAAAAAGGTGGTGTTGGAGCCCGCATCTCTTCCCTGTTTCTCCACCCAACAATCGACAGCACAATTGTCCTAACTTCGAGTCGATGCCTCGCTTTAGCCTTCATCCTTCAAGTGGAGAGAGAAAGCAGGGAAGATTTCAGATCTATAACCAAATTATAACCTAGGAACTTTATGCTTGTCATGCTAATTTAATGACTTTTATAGTAAGTGTAGACTTTCTGTCTTTTGAAATTAGCTCTTCAAAACGCTTTGTGTAATGACAGGCACTAGACACAAGAGACAAATGCACAAGCAATAGTGGGATAATAATCTGGCAAACACTGCACCATTTAATATTAAAATGGAGAACAAAGTGCGTTAAATTTCAGTGTAGGGGTGCATCAATGTCTGATGCCATTGGCGCACACCTGGGCTCCAGAGTGACCCGAGAAGTGAGAGTCCTCCAACAGCCGCCGTGCCTGGGTTCACCTGGAAAATGAGCAAATACCAGATGTGCAGTACAAAATAGCCCTTCACCTAATGCCGAGTCCCTTTGCTTTCTGGTGTTCACACGTGCCTGAGTGCTGCAAACACCCTGATTTCGACAGGCTGGTTCTGCTGGGCCCAGCCTCCCGCTCGGTTCCCAGCGGGGGTGTGTGGGAGGGTGAACGCGCTGCGCTCGCACTGCAGGGCTCTGAACGTACACATCCCCTCCCTCCTTAAGAGAGTTTCTGTGCTCACATGCTATGAGTGGTCCAGAAATCTGTCCAAGAGATGGTGTCGATAACAAAGGGAGGAGTAAACCCAAAGCTATAGGTGTATTACAATCTGGGCGACTCACTCATTGCCTATAATTGTAAATAAGGTAAGTTCACACGACGATCGAGTATCGAGGGAACAAGAGCCACATTTTAATCAGGTGGTTATCTCTCCTTGGTGGAGATCAGAGCTCCACTGCTCCTGGCCTTCTTATTGTGCCCTTCTGCTGGAAATGACAGCTCCTTCAGAAATAACCAACTTGGTCCCTGGATGGGATTTCAGCTCTTTTGCACTACACATGTAACAATTGTCATTTTACAGCCACAGCGAAACCCCTAAATTATATAAGTGTATAAACTCAGCCTCATTAAATCCCTTCTTTTGGATAGCCTCAAGGTTGGAGAGTATATTACTGCAAGCCAGAGAAAAATTAAATCCGAATGGGGATTGAAATGTAGTGGCACTTAGGCACACTTCTTGTCTCAGCTACAGAGGTTTCATTTTTCCCCTTTAGAGTCTTATAATATTACAAATGCAAAGTTTCCTTATGTCAAATCAAACTATCTGAAATCCCGTTTCTTCACTGAGCCTCCGGGGCCCTTTTTGGTGAGGACAAAATCACAAAGATATGATCAAACATCATAGCCTGACCAAAGCGGAGTTTATCGTTCATCTGAGAGAGCTTCCTAATTTGAAACTAAAGCTTTCCCCTCCCAGAGAGCATCTGAACACGCAGGGTGAGTTGTTTTCCTGCGCATGTGTGCGGGTAAATCGGGGTGCGCAGTAGGGACAGGGGGCCGAGGGCAGTGTTTACCCCGCGGCTTAAAGCACACCCCTGCCCACGGGTTGGTGTTTCCATCCAAGCCGATACGAAAATAACCATTTCGGAGGGAACCTCGTACCCACGGGAGCCGCCACTGCCGCCCTCCCTGCCGCCCAGGGGCATGGCAGGGCCAGGGACTCTGCCCGGGGGTAGAGTCCCTCATCCCCGCGTGGGGCTCCCCGAAATGGGAGCGCTGAGTCCCTTTTTGGGCAGTGCTGCCAGCTCCAAAAGGGGCACGGCCTCCGCAGGGATCGCCCTGCAGAGCCCCGCGCCAAGCCCCCCAAAGCTGGGTTTGTCGGGAGGGGGCCGCCTTCCCCCCTTCTCCAGCCCTCGCAAGAGGGTCAGTGGTTTAACCAGGCGTCACCAGGACTTCTTTTTATCCCCGGTCCACTGAAGCGTGTGGCTTTTAGTGACTGATGGCCGCTGTGGCTATACGCGGCACAGTTGCTCTCACGGTGCGTGCTCCAGATGGGCACGTCCCGCAGGCTCGGGGCGGGGGGGCACGGCCGCTTTGGAAAGGCCAGCGAGACACTGAGATTTGTTCTGGGTCAACCCTCCCCTAACGCCAAAGTTGGGAAACAACTTTCGCAGCGTGTGTCGGGAAGGGAGGGAGCGGCAGTGGAGCGGCAGCGGGTGCCGCGGTGCGGGGCTCCGGCACTTGGGGCTGCCGAGGCCGGGGGCCGCCGTGGCTGGAGGCTGTGCCCCCACCCGCCCCGGCGCATCGCCCCCGTCCTTTCTCCTCCCCGAGCCCCGGACGCGCAGACAGCACGTTTCCAAACTTTGAAATGCCAAATCACGTTACTGCTGTGGCAGGAGGCTGCTTTCGTATCTGTGACAGCTGAGTTTTCTCCATCGATTATGTGACACTGCAGTTCATTTACACAGCTCAAAAGCTTAAAGACACTGGAGGAGCCCCCGGTTTAACCCGAAATCCTAACAGAAAGTGAATCAACTTTCTGGCCAGTGTTTAAACTGATAGATCAAAACTTAATTTGGAGAGACAGAAAGGGAGAGAAACGACAGCACGGATTTATCTTGCCCAGCGTCCTTCGCTGAAACTTTAGAAACTGCGGCGTGGAAAATCCAGGGCCGAGATGCTAATGAGAAGGAGCGCGTTGGGTGTTCAGGGATGTTACAGATTTCAGAACGCGGATTACAGCGCCTGATTTTTTTGAGCGGGCGCATGAAATAGGTGCTTGGCCTGAGGCTGCCGGGTGGCACCGGGCTCCGGGGCGTCCCTGCCCGCGGGGTCGGGCAGAAGTTCTCGGCCGGGCAGGAGCCTCCAGGGCTCGCCCATCCGGAGCACCCCGGCCCCTCCAGCGAGGGGCAAGGAAGGGCTTGGAGAAGGGCGGGGGTGGTGGTGGGAGGGTGGCATTTTCCTCTCTCCCATGGGGATGGGATCGTCCCTCTTATGCTGCCGCGTTCTTCCCTGGGCTTCTTTTAGTGGAGGCTTTCCAGGAGCCAACTCAGCGCCTGGTCCTTGCCGCTCCCTCCCTCAACCTCGCCGAGGTTTCATTACTTGCTGTTAGAGCCTGGAAACAATAAAGGATGTGGGACTGGGCTTTTATTGATTATTTGTCACCCTGTATTTGTCAGTTTCAATAACTTTTCCTGAAGTTTTACTTACGGGCACTTGAGCTTTCGGATTAGGCCAGCTCTGCGGATTGCAGTGAGGGGTAATTATCCGCTGGCCTGCTTCCCTGCAGCCGGAGAGAAAAGAGCATTAACGTATAGAATGGGCAGGATCCGGCCTGAGCCCCCCCTAAAGCGCTGCCCGGGCGAGAGGCGGGAGCAGCCAGGAGCAGCCGCGGCCCTGCCAGCTGCCCCCGGCCCCCCCGCCGCCCCCCGCCCCGGGGGGGAGCGAGCCCTCGCCCTGCCTCCCCGGNGTGCAGCGAGCCCTCGCTCTGCCTCCCGGGGGCCCGGGCCGGGGGGCCCCTCCAGGCCGCCGGAGCCCCCCCTTCCCTCGGTTTAGCGGCGAGAGATCAGCCCTCCAGAGACGGTCCCGCTCTCGGGAGGGGGCACCCACGGCGCTGGGGCCCGAACCGGGGCTCTCGGCTGCGGCCAAATCCCCGGGATTCAATTAAAAAGCTGGCTCGCGCCGCTGGCGGGGAGGCGAAGCCGGGNGAACTGCCCGCCTAGCAGCGCGGCCGCGCTCCCGCGGGCCGAGGGGACCCGGCTGCCCCGGGCGCCCCGGGCAGAGCCCCCGGGAGCGGCAGCGGAGCCGCGCCGGGGGCTGCGGGGACCTGGGGAAAGCGCGCTGGGCAGCGGCCCCCGCCTCTCTCGCAGCGTTTTCAGAGAGGGGAGTCAAACCTTCCTCGAGAGAAAAGACCTTATCCCTGGCCATCTTCCTCCTCTAATAAGTTTCCTACGTCTCCCAAGCGCTGCCCGCTGCTCCAAACGCGCTCCAACCATACACGCTGCATGCACGCTAAAGGAGAGCATCATCGTTCCGCGGGCTGGCAGGGTGCCTATCGCGGCGAGGATAGCGTTTGATGTGCCGTATCTCATGCCACTGCAAGCTAAGAGACAAGCGAACACAGAGTGCCCAGTTACACGGAATTTAATTACAGCGGAATGCATTCTCCATGCTGATTAGGAGCAAAATCAATCCGAGGTTATTTGCGACAATGAACCAATAAAAACCCAATTTATTAAAGCAATAATCTCAGCCCCAAATGGTCTAAATATTATTGTTTCAATGGCATTGAGGGAATTCAGAGTGAAAATGTTACACAGAGATCAGGGAGTCCTACTACATGAATTCAGTAGGAGTTTCTAATCCTGCTCCAGAAGTTCTCTGGGAGAAGGGGGCCAAGTTTCCCCATTTCAGGTCCAGGTGTCAGGGTCACTCTAGTACCAACAAGGCAAGATGGTCCATGGTCTAGAGCTGCCTGCACTGAGGCAAACATGGCAAAGAACTTCCTACCAGGTCTTAAGGATTTCCTGCTTTCCAGTGATTTATATGTGAAATTCCTGGAGGAGGGAAGGCCACACAAAGATCCTCAAGCTATAGGCCGACATAAAAGCCTTGTGATATTGTTAGGAAAACACCACACAATGTGCCAAAAACTTCTCTGCTAAACATGAGGGAGAAAAGGATTCCCTCAGGAGGGTGCTGAGCGCCAGGCTGGGGCACATGGGGATGCTGGGGGAGCGTGGTGCCCTCTGTTCCCCTCTGCCACCTGAGAGCGGTCCCATGCCACCCCACAGTGTGCAGGACGCTGCCCGGGAGGCTGGAGGGGTGGGGCACAGGCAGTGCCGGCGGGCCAGGTCACCCTGGGAACTGCGGGGTCCAGCAGAGCTTGAAGTCTGTGACTCAGGAGATGCTGATTTTGCTTTACAGCTTTCTGCAACTCCAGTCGTGTCTGTCCCAAACCGGAGAGGACCTCATTTCCTGCTCAGTGCTGTGCCAGCCACAAGGTCTTTTCATAAGGCTGCCAGGGGTGCCTGGCTGCGGGAAGGACAGTCAGTGTTTGTCACCAGGGAATGAGCTGGCATCATAGCTCTAATCTGAGTCAACAACCTGGCTAGCCCTGAGCATGACTTCATAAATCATGGTATCTAATTGAAAGGCACATGCTTATATATAGAGTGTTGTTCAAAAAGAAAGGAAAGAAATAGAATTTAACAAACACTTTTTGATTCCCACTAGCCTGTTGATCAGTCACCTGATTGTTTCAATTTACATTATTTCATGCAGAGAAAAAAAGAAAAAGTACAAAAACATCTTATATAGCCATAACAAAAACACAAATGAAAAAATTCATCTCCTAATGAAAGGCGTAGCCTTTTTCTAACACTTCCTTAATAATAGGGGAAACAATCTTTAAGTGTTTTTAATTTAAATTGTTTTCATGTTTAATTCACTGTTGCTAAATAATATTATTAAGTGTCTATGTATCTATTTAGCATTGAGGAATATGATATTTCAAAGCAATTGAACCAGTTTTGAAAGGAGAAAGAGTCCTGTACTGTGCCTGCATTCACTTTTTAAAAAAATATTAGTTAACACATGTATGCTGGACTGCCTTTTTCCCCTCCTTCCAGCAGAAATGAAAAGTAAGTCTGGAACAAAAGGTCAGTTATGTGTTTTCTGCTTCCCACACCCAAACCTCCTGCTATATTTTTGTATCCATAGGGTATGTGCGATCTCCTCCCATGAGAGGCAACTCAGCAGCTCGGTCTCCTCTGCCATCTCAGCACTGCCAGTGGAGAAGCCCAGGAGGAGCAGAGCAGTGGCTGAGCAGCAATTTGAATATCCATATTTAACTCTTCAAACAACAGAAGACACTTCAGAACCATGTGTGAGACAAAATGCCATTAAAGTTTCAATCACTAAACCTCTGTTTAGCTGTACTCCAGAAATGAGCGGTTCATAACAAGCGGGGAATACTGATTGACAGTTTGCCATCAGGAGCCCTTAAGTAGGATTTTTCCAGCTATAATGCAGTGTACTCTTCTGTGCTTCCCTTTCCAAGATGCTATGTCAAGTAGAGGAGCATGAGGAAAATTTACATAAAAGCTTTGTATGTAACATGTGATTGATCTGAAATTAAGAAGCACCAGTTTTTCCCTTACTGTTTTAGAAATGAAGAGTGCACCTTGTTTTCTTGTTTACTTAGCATGCTCTGTGATCCCTTGATGTGTTTCAAAGTGTTTTCTGTCAGCATCATGAGACCTTGCTTACCTGCTAAATTTTATGTGTGAAGTGATTAGTGTTCAAAGTGCCTGAAAAAACCAGCACTAACGATGTCTGACAACTTTTGGGATTTTTGTTGTTTTTTCCTCTTAAATAATATTTCATGGTACATTAAATAGGTTATACCGTCTCTTCTGAGAGACCAAAGCAATGTATTGCTGCATAATTAATGTTTCACCAAGCAGATAGATTTTAAAAGGAAAAAAACCCAAAGGCATCATAGAATCCTTTCCCTGAGCCTTGTCTCGGCTTCTTCTCAATTTAATAAGAAATGGTACTAATTTGGAGTAAGACACAGAAAGAAAAATGAATATTATATCACAATAAACCTCTTAATGTGTCACTTGTGATCACCAGCAGATATTAGAAATGTTTCTTGTTAAATTCACTGAGCATTATTTCTTCACAAGCTGAAATATTTTTAGCCAAACTGTTTTCTCGATGTTCACATCAGATGTACCACTTAGAGCCAGCAGCCCAAGAGAGAAGCAAACAATTAACACTTTTACATATTTGATTCTTGATAGACATCCCTCCGAGGTAGGTCTTAACGTACATTTTTTTCTTCTTAATTTTTCTTCTTTTTTTTTTTTTCCTTTTTTCTTTTTTTTTTTTTTTTTTCAGTAAGAAGGATAAGCTTGGAGTGCCCAGTCACCGTGGTAACTGCCAGAAAAATTCTCCTGAAGTTTGAAGAGGTCAGCTAACGGGGTCAACAACTCTGGCCTCTCTCTGAGCTGGGCCTGGCAGGCTCCATCCTGCGGTTGGGGTGTTAGCGCAGGCTGAGCCCTGGGAGGTGGACCATTCCATCTCTGATATAAATTTTTTGAGTCAGTTCACGGCCTGGACTCTCCAGGTGGCCTCCAAAATCGATTGTGACCTTGTGACCCTGTCTAACGGAGGCATAGCATCCAACCTAAGTAAGGATTTAGCCAGGAACGACAGCTTTCCACTGAGTGTTATTGGGGACAGTACAAACAGTTTGGGAAGCAAGGAGGTAGGTATGAGGAGTAGAGATCATTAAAAGCATATTAAAAAACAATTTAAAAAATCCTTTTTAGCTGAAAGTTTTTATTTGCAGTAGCCATTCCTTAAATAAACCCTTCTGGTTACTATTTTTTCCTTCCATAATAACATTGTATCAAGTGTTTCAGTGCAAAAATATACGAAAAATCGACACTTTGCATATTACAAACCAAACTAATATTTTATCTACCTCTGGATTTTGAACTTGTAAATGAAGCTGACTGACATATGTTAAACTAGATGTCTGTGAACTGTTTGTTCTCCCTTAATATCATACAAACTAGGAGACTGCTTATTAAAGCAGGCTATGTATTTTAGGTAGTAATTTCCTTAATATGTGCATTCTTTCTGGAGTCAAAAGTCTTTTAATCCCTGTAAATCTATTTTTAAACTGGGAATTCAGGTAGCATTCAGAATAGTGTGAAATGAAAATGTGAAAGTTTCACAGAGTTTTCCTTTACTGGTTTGCAGTACAAATAGAAAAGCTACAAAACTAACAATGTATTTTTATAGGAAAAAAATTGATCATGCTATGACCATATTCATAGAGAACAGGGTATTTTTTTCCTTTAAGATTTTAAGCAACAAACTATGTGAGGGAGGGAGGGGCTGTTGCAGGGCTCTGATTTTGTTGTTGAATCTAGAAACTTGCCCTTCTGAGCAAGTGGATTTGCTCTTGTGCTTTACTCCCACTGCTACAAGACCTCGTGCATTGCTCACATGAGTAATTGGCAGTTGTCAGATGAGTAAGTGGAACTACACTGAGGAATAAAGTCCAGTTTCCGAGCTGGAAAGTGCTATTAGACTTTAAGTGACTTTAAAGCTGCTCAGAAGGAAGAAAATTGCCTTAATATTTGTTGCCAGTCTTAGAGAAATGGTGCAGTGAGTACCTTGCCCAAACACTTCTTGTGCTTGCCAGGGCCTGGCTCTGACATTTTTCTTCCCAGCCCCTTCCCAGCTGAGCAGTTTCCCTGGGGCTGGAGGAGCTGCACAGGGACAGGGCCATAAAATACAGCTCAGGAAAAGCATCTGAGCTGTGCTAAACATCACTGCACTGATGAGAAGTCCCACAGGTTGCAACAGCAAGAATATCTAACTTTTACTTGCAGTAACACCTTACTCTGTAGAAGGCCCCCCAAAACCCATGGTTATCTATTGGCCAAGGTCCTGCCTCTTATAGGGCCATCATAATCTGCTCCAGTGGGAGCAGGTTTGAAGACTAGAGGGCAAGAAACTGGGCTGAATTTTGCCATAAAATAATTTAAAGCCCACACCTGCACATTCAGCTATCCATGGCGACACTATTTAATTCTACCATGAATACTAATAACAGTTTGGTTTTGGTGGTCACTTTTAACAGAGCTCTGCTGAAAAGAATTTATTCCCACGAGGAAGCATGTTGATTCAGGGGTGTGGCTTCTGTGATTGAGTTTGGGGGGATGAAACTTACAGCCCTCGGTGAGAAGCAGAATATTTGCCTGTTTTTCAGAAAAAAAAATATTAAAAATAGGACTGTAAATAGCTGCATGGTGAATCTTCAATATTTTCAAAAACATCTGGGTAATTTTTGACATATACAAAAAATATATACTTTTATCTTCTTTGTATTGTCAACACTCAAAGACCAAGTTCTACCTGACAAACAGGATCACTTCTGAAAACAGATAGAACTATTCCACTGGAACTTTTGGACCAGAAATGTCCCAGATTTGCCCTAAAGTCTCCAGCTTGGAATGAGAAATTGTTGGCAGAGGCAACAACAGGGAGATCTCAAGAGCTTTAACTTCCTGCAAATTCTTTAGCATTGACTTCTGTAGATCTTAATGAATTTATAATCAGCTGCAAACCTACAAATGTCACTCAGAACAGGTCCTGGTCTTGCATGTTTTGTACCTCTTCACTTTTCAGTTCATCACATCCAAGCACTTGGAGTGCCTAGAGGTGCCTGTGTTAGCAGTAGCTGCAGTGGACAATTATTTCTTCTTTCCCATCAGTGCAATGAAGTGCTCACTCAGCTTCATTTGACTCCTTGGAAAGCTCCCTGAAGTGCAGGCTCTTTGAGTTTCACCAAAGGGGTGAATGTGAATGGCTTAGTGCTGTATCAGAGATAAACCAGCAGAATCACCAAAGCCTGTGGTGGTTCCCAGCCCCTGTCCTAGGGACCACTGATAACCCATGAGGCCTTTAAAAGTTCACTGTGGCTGGTCAATGGAATTGCATTAAATAGCAATGTCCATAATCTTTAATTAAAATTTTTAATTATATGAGTATGTGGCAGTCTGAAAGAAAATCTGAGGTCTGAGGGTAATCCGCTATCTGAAAGCTCAGAGGATGTTTGCTGTACAGGAATGTGTCTCAGGTCATGGGCCATGAGGTGTTGGGAGGTATTTTGTCAATGTTTTCAACTTAAACACATGCCCAGTTAAATGAATGTATTTTATTACTCATGCAAACAAACAAAACAACAACAAAAAATCCACTTCAAAATAAGACAAAGAAAATAAAAGTGATAAATGGACACTGAATCTTCAGCCTAGTTCATGTTTTCTTGTGTTCAAAGCCTGCATTCCCAGTGCTCTGCAGAGCCACAGCAGCTCAGCTTGAAGAGCAGCACATTGCCATGGCCTGGATCAGGGCTGGCAAAGCTCTCTGGGTTCTGGAGGAAGCAGGGAGGGCAAATGAGCACTGGCACTTACAGGTGTGCTGCCAAAAGGTCCTAAATAAGTGCTGTGCTTCCGTCTGCTTTTACTTCCTCTCTGCCTTGAGAGCATGTGGCTGGTGTCCAGAGGAAAAGTCAAACTAATTCTGATGCTTTTTCCTATTCTGAGTGGACTAATTCAGAGAGGGTACTTATGGCTGCCTTTGTGGAAGGGTTACAATATAGGTTGATACTTTAGGAGCTATAGGAAGTTCTTAATCCTTCCCTGCCTATGGGGCTGTCATTTATAGACCCGCTATTGTCTCATTTTTTATAAGGATGTTTCCTTACATTAAGGTTCCAAGAGCAATGGGACTTTGCCATTGTTCACAGCTATTTCTGTTTGTGGCTTAATGCACATCTAGTATTCTGTTTATGCTTTCACTGCTCTCCTACGCAGCAGACTGTACCTACACACCAGCTTAGGTGGCATCACTCTCAAAGCATTCATTTCTGTTGATGCCTCTTTTTTATGTCTCCTGATTTGTCTGTACATCTTGATTTTGCATTAGCCTAGTTTATTATAGGCAATCTGATAAAGTACATGGAACTTCATGCACTTAGTTGTCATTTCATCTTCATTTCTTGTTTGATAAACTTGCTTATAAAAAAAGCTTTCAGGTGGTTTTTTTTTTTATAACAGCAAAACGCCTCTTACTACATAAGAAGAATGTAGCAATTTTCAGCCATGAGCAGAAAAAAATTGAAGCATAGCTCATTTTGAATGCGTAAAATTTAGCTTGATGTTAATGGTGGTTTAATTACTGGATTTTTTTTGTTGTTATGGCTATTCATAAAGACATCCATTGTTTTCTGCTTTGATTTATGTCCAGATTAGCCCCCTTCAGAACCTCATTTCTGGCAATCTCACCAACACATGAGGGCCTGGCAGCTTGTGCAGACATTGCCATCTTCCCTCACTGCTCCTTTGCCTGAGCTGTTCCACCAGCTCCGCAGCCTGCCATTCCTCAGGAGCCCTCAATGATGTCTCTCCTCCATCATCTGCTCCATGCCCTTCCAGAAACAGGTGCTTTTGTCAAAGTTTTCAAACTAATATAGAAATAGATACTGAAATAAAGGCAGGTGGTGGTGGTGGGATGACATTGTGTCACTGCCTTCCTGTCCCGCAGGGGAAGATTACAGAGCTTCTCCAGAGCTCAGCTCTATTACAATACAATGAGAATGATAAAAGCAACGTCTTTGCAAACTGCTTATATGTCTGAAAAATTTGATGCTAATTTAAAGCTACCTAGGTTTGTAAACCTCACTCTACCCAGCACTTCACCTTCTCCACTGCCCTCAGCTGCTCAAGACTTGCCAATAAACCTTCTAGAGCCACTGCTTTTGCATCATGTCTTGCAAAATGTGACATTTGGGCTTTTTAACCACCTTTCTGTCATAACATACAAAGCAACACTAATATATCCTTTTCCCACATGCATCCTCACTTTGCTGAAAAAAAATTCTCAGTGCAAAACAAACTACAAACAGCCTGATGATGCAGGGTGAGGAACCTTTGGGTGCTCAAGGCTCAGCTTTATCCTGGCCATCAGTGGGACAGTGCACATGGAAATGTGTGATCTATTCCTTCCTGAGCCCCAGTGATGCCTTGCTTTGCAGTTCCTCTCACTGGTGAGTCGCTCTTGTAATTTCCAGTTATGTAACCCATCTCATTTTGTGAATATGTGAATTTAACAGCTGTCAGTGTCAGCAGCGCCTGGGAGGGGTGTGTGCTTTTTTTTTTTTTTTTTTGGCAAGCTGGCATTACTCATCAGTCTCATGGCAGTTTTGTTTGAAAAATGCTTGTGTTAGAAAAAGTGGATTTATCAGCTCAGCACTGTATGGTGCTAGCATGCAGCTCAACAAAAGACAAGTGCTCATTTCAGTAATGCTTGCAGCATTTCATGGGGCCCCCAAATAGGCTGAACAAGACTTCTCTGGCAACTAACCCCAAGTACAGTGGGAAACTATTAAAGTGGCAGTGTCACTGCTTGGAAAAGGGATTTAGTTTTCTTCCATAATTTATTGCTGTAGGTTTTTTTGTTTGTTCATTTGTTTGTTTGATTTTTTTTTTTATTAAAGACAATGAACTATATTAGGAATTTCCCTGGATATTGGAGAATAAAGAGGCTTTACTGAAAATTAGTAAAAAATTTGCTCCTAGAAGTGATTTTTTTTCTCTCATGGCTTCTTGGAAGGTAGATCAAACTGTCAGTCTGCCCTTCCTGAAGTGGATCTGTTTTATGCAGAAAAATAAGATACTTGCATCTTTTTCAAGTAATACTACAAAGTCAGTGGTGCTGTAGCTTTTCAGGGAGAACTCATTCTCTGTTCAAAACAGTTTATTTTCAGAATGATTTGCTGCACTTACACTTTCTTTTGTAGCTGCTCTTCCAGAATGCAAATACAACCTAGAGAATTTTCTGTATTTAATTGTATGTGTCAGGTGGTTGAAATCATGTTTTAAAACCAGTATTACATATTGCAAATGTGTCAAACCCTTTGTTCACATTATTTAAAACAAATGTATTTTTCAGTATTTGTTTATTTATTCTCCCTGTTTACATTTCACACAGATGGTAAAGATAAAGCAGTGGGTTTAATTTTTGCTGAAAAATTGCCTTTTACATTTTTAGGTTCTCATATCCTGGCAAGATGCTTCAAACTCCATGTGACAAAAATCAGAGGGAAATACTTGAAGAAACCCCTGCCATTAGCTGTGCTGTAAGTTTTATAGAAGGTTCAATTTCATAAAATGCAAATTCTGGACTAACAGTTCCTCTGCAAGCCTTAGTGGTCTCTGAGCTGCATAGTTAATCTACTACCTGCCTCTACTCATGTATCCAACAGAATTCAGAGCTGGGTAAAACATGCCTTCACACATCAGTTATATCTATTTTAACTTTTCTTTTGACAAGTTCTGCTGATTGTTTACCATAACTTGCATCCAGACAAATGGATTTGGACTTGCATACTCTTTAAGCTGCACAACAGACAAGCACATCCTCCGTGGGGACAGCCACCCACAAAAACATTTCCATGGGTTCACCTCCCATGCATGGGTGTGCTCCAGATGCTGCCATGGTTGGAGGCAAGAATGGGAGGTTGGACTTCCTGAGTCCTCTTCTGTTTCCCCTTGGAGAGAGGTGGCTACAGGGAACTGTCTGCTGTCTGCAGGGACAGAGGGCTGTGGTTATCCACAGCTCCTCAGAGCTGTAGAGGCCAGAAACGTGAATGCACTGCAGTGTGCCTGCACACACACCATGCACCCCTGCACCTGCAGGGTCCTGCAGCCACCTTGGGGCACCAGGAGCTCACTGTGATCTGCACTCTGCCTTTCCAACACAGGTGAAGACAACATTGAGGTAGCAGGTCAGACACTCATATCTTGGTACTCAGAAAACTGGGTTCTTGCTGCAGTGTTTCTGTAGTGTGGACAAATCAGAGACCCTGGGCCTTTAGTCAGACCAGGCACAGGTCAGGGACTGAAATCTTTATCCCACACCTACCACAGTGAAGTTGTGCTTGCTGACTTGAGTGACAGGGGAATAGAGGACTGGGATATCTCAGCCCAAAGTCCCTTAAGCCTTGGCTTGATGGGTGAGATCTTGAACACAGCCAGAGCCTATGACATTAAAGGCTTTATAAAAGCAACAGTGCCAGTTTAAAATCAACCTCCCACATTACCAGCAGCTCCAGCAGGTGTAACGTGATCCAGGTAGCCCAAGCCAGTGAGTAAACAAACTGCTGCTTTCTGAATGAGCTGCTTCAGAGAAATGTTTCTAACTGGGAATTACAGTGGCTATTTGCAATAAGTGAGCTGTGCAAATGAACAGGCTCCTATGATTCTAACTCTGTAAAAATGAGTGGGCTCCTATTATTCTAATTCCTATTCTGCACAGATTTTCCCCTCTACACCCAAAATGAAGTAGGGAAAAGTGGTAGAGAAAAACTTCCCTGATAAGCCTGGAAAGTTTAGTGAGGTTGGGCCTGATCTAGCTGCTTGAACTTCAGTGGGGTCTGTTGCTGGGTTTCTCTAAGCCACAGAAAACAATCCTGCTGCTTCCAAACTGCCAAGTCAGTCAGAGGAATTTAATATTGTCCCTAAAGAAGCTGCTTTGCTGCTCTTCTGCTGGGTTCCCAGTTCCAGTAAGCAGTATTAACTTAGGGGCTTTTTACTTGGCTACAACCTTGCTCACTTTTTTCTCCTTCAGCTCCAGCTTTTAATCCTATATAGAGCCTTGCTGTGTAGACCAGCTGAACAGTGACTGAATGCACCATTTGAGGTCC
This sequence comes from Anthoscopus minutus, assembly GCA_013399455.1. Lineage (NCBI taxonomy): Eukaryota > Metazoa > Chordata > Aves > Passeriformes > Paridae > Anthoscopus > Anthoscopus minutus. The sequence continues at coordinate 22,209 of VWYI01001103.1, read as the reverse complement.
TCTGGGTCCTACTGCCTGTTTCCCTAACTGGAGAAGTGCATAAAAGCAAAGAAGGTGGATCTGTCCAAGTAGAGCCTGGACCTTGACAAGTCTCACGGGCTTGGCAGGGTCTAAGACTCACTGTGGAGTCCTTGGAATGTACAGACTGAGGGTACATCACGCTGAACACCCTGCAGCCCAGCTCTGCTCCAGTGTTTCTGCCTCCCAGTCTGGGTCCATCCTGCCCCAGAGAGCCTCTCCACCCTCCCCTGCCCACGCTCCACTTGTTCATGAGTTATGATAACATATAAGCAGCTTAGAGAATTCTTATCGGAATAAGTTGAGCACAAAGCAACATTTAACTCTTAATGACAGCCACCTCTGACTGTGAGTGACATGTTATAAATTATGTTTGAACTGGATTTCTTTTTTTCTTCAGAGGCAGATATTCCTTCTGCCACCCAGTCAGCCCTGTAACGTTGCACTTGTGGCCTTAATCCCACTTGGATGTGTGCCCTGCTGCCTCCACTTTCCGTCACTTGGGTACTTTAGTATTCTTGAACAAGTGAACAATCTTTGTTTCTGTACCTTATTAGGCCAAAGACCATAGCAGCGAGTGATGGCATCAGCAGGCCCTGCAGGCAGGATTCTCTGCAGACACAGCCAACCTCCAACAAACCCCTTTTTATCCTCCTGTTTCTAGGAAGAATTATGATGGTGGTGCCCTGCTGTTGATCAGTCAAATCTGTGGTAGGCCTAGAGATAAGTCCTGTAAGTGTGGTGTACTGTAAAACAGCGGCTTCCATTCATTAGTAGCTTGTGTGTAATAAACCACCCAAAGGAGGGGGGTGGGGAGGGAGAGGGACGAGCAGCTGCAGTGTGCAGGAACAAACAACACAACTCATTCTTGGGAGCCAAAACTTTCTAATTTTCTGCTGGGCTGTTGGGAGCACTCAAATTCTTTCTGATAATACGCTCGTGTCCTCAGTGTCTCTCCTGGTGTTTCCCAAGTCCTGCTCTCTCAAGGTCCCTGAGTCTGGTTTCACTTTGAACTCAAAACACAGAGGAGAGCAGAGTGGGGAGGAGGGGAGCACATCAGTGCCCAGTGTTTGCAGACTCTGGCATAAGAAAGCCTGGACTCCCAATCATTCTGCTGGGAATGGCTGGTGCACGGATCTGGTAGTGCAGTGAGTAAACAAAGCATCACATGGGCTGCAGAGCAAGCAGGAGACTGGGAGCAAACCCAGGGCTATCTGGGCATACACAAGGATTGAGTATCTCAGGTGTGTTACTGACTTAGAGCCTGCTGGAATATTTAGGAACCTCTGTCTCTCAAGAGGTAAAAACCTCAAGCAAATCTCAAATGAATAATAGCTGAAAAATTATTTGGCTTAATCTGCTCTAGTTTTGTTCACAGGTTCTGATAAATCTTTATAGCTTGTAGGCAGATGAATTTAAATGCAGTCTGCTAAATATAATGTAAGATGTTGCATGTGTTGAGACATCAGTAGTTCCTAATATTTGCATAGCTGTGAATACAGTGGTGCTTTTGGATCTCAGCCTTGTACCTTCCAACTGCCTTTGGAACATTTCAGACCAGGATGTGAAATTATTGAGTATTGCACAACTGCTCTCATAGACCAGGCCTTTGTGCTGATGTTTGTATTATGACAGGAAAATGAAATTATTTTCAGATAGCTGCTGCTCTGGAGGAGAGCTGTACCCTCACAGGAGATGACAGTGACTGCTTTTTCCAGGGATGTACCAGGCTGTGATGGTGCTTGGACTGTCTCTTAACATTTGTATAGACAAGGGCTACATTAATGGCAAATTCAGACTTGGGCCAAAATGCAAGCACTGTTTCTGTAGACAAGGCAAAATTGCAGATCTGAGGTTTTCCACTCTCCTGGAGGAGATCCATATCCCTGGCCTCTCTGGGAGGAGCTGTGCTGTGAGTTTTAAACTCTGAAATGAGAGGGGCTTCTGCCAGGTTGCTGCTTGGTAAAGTTACCCAGTGGGCTGAGATGAAAACACCCTGAAAAGCACCCACAAAACTGTGTTAACTAAACCTGGGAACAAAATGTTTTTTTAATCTTCTGAAAGTTCAGGTAGTACAGCCTAGGTAGTTCTGACTGGTATTTTTGAACAAAGGCAAAATAACTTGACATTTTGGTTTTCCTTTCCCAGACTTAGGTAGGTAGGGAAGTTGATAGCCTTATAACCAAAATTGGCTGCTCATTGCCCATTCCCAGCACAGAGCCTGACTTCTCTAGGCCATTTCCAGGATTTTTAACTAGAATTGCAACAAGGAGCATTTTATGGGAATCTCTCCATGACTTTTCAGAGCAAATTGCAAAGGTAACACCTCTGGTAATGGCTGCACTGTATAAGTAGAGAACCATCAATTGGAAATCTCCAGCCCTGGTCAGACTGCCCTGCTCCCTGACAGCACACAGCAGGTACCTACCTATGGTCCTGTTGTCAACAGGTTCCAAGTTATAGATGAGACCAGCAAATTGAGTGAGTGTTCTGGGTAGCTGTGAAATCGAGGGGTGGAGGGTTTTGTTTCAGAGGGTTTGAGCCCCATCTCCAGCACAAGCAAAGCCATGTAATCCTTTCTTTTGCAATTAGAGCTGAAAAATAGCCCCGGGCCAGAGCACTTGCACAAGGAACAATTAGACAAGCTAGACACTGGGAAAAGCTAAAAATAGTAGATAATCTGCCTCCACAAAAATACCTTGAATCATTAGAAAAGGACATTTTATGAATTTCCTGGGAATCATTTAGTACTTTAATATGTTCACAGTGCTCTGCCTGAAGGGGCTGTATTCCAACTGCTGCTTGGCAGAGGCAAGCATGAGTAACATGACTCTCTTCTTACACTTGAGACATTGAAAAAATCTGAGTAAAGTCCTGAGATTTTCATACCTAGCCAATTGAAATTGTGATAGTAAGTGGATTCATATTGAACTGAGAAAAAATATGCCCTACTGCTCTTTTAAGGTAAAAAGTCTAATAGTTTGGGGGTAAAAATGACTTATTTTTGGTTATTTAATGGCTCAGCCCAGTTTTCTTTGAAAAAGAATGTATGAATCAGTGATATTCATCCATTAGCTGAACCCAAACTATTATGAAAACTCTCCTTTTAGAAAGTATATTATTTGAAATAAAGGATGACAACTGCTGACTTATTTTGCAGCACTCCTGAGCTGGATGAAATGTATAAACAAAGAAACCGAACTACAGCTGAATATTTTTAGTCCTTTGCAGGGACTGCATATGATGCTATTTGATTAAGAATGCCTCAAAAAGGATGATTTGACTGTTTCTGGTTAAGCTTCTGATGCAGGCTTTAAAAAATGTAACAAAACTCAGACCTGAGGCTTGCAGGCAACCAACCAGAATTTAGTTGTTTGCTAATATATGTGAGAAGGGGGTTGCAGGTTCCTACAACATTTGGGGGATTTTTTTGCTGGTAACTTGTGTAATACTGTTTGAAAAATGTTGTGAACATTAAATCACATTCTGTTCTGTCTTCTTTATTTACAGGAGATAATTCAAGAGGAAAGCAGCTATAAAATGAAACAGCAAACTGTGAGCAGCTCTGGGTGCTGGAATTGCCAGGATCCAGCCCCTCCCTTCAGCTCCATGCAATCCCCAGCCTGTGGGAAACTGCACAAAGTTTCTCCTAAATGTGAATTTAAAACGCTTTTAAATTGACAATCTCCTTTTAAATAAAAACATTTATGTTAAGCAAAAGGCATGTTTGCTTCTACAAATAAATGGAATTATGGTTCTAAGATCTGACTTAATCCTGAAGTTCTTAGACTTCACAGTAAGTAGAAAAGAAAGAGGATTGCTTGGAGGAGCAGGGGTTAGCAGGATCAGGCTCCATCTTACATATTCTTGCTCATTTTTGTTCTGGCATTTAATATACCTTTCTCAGAACTACCACTGGATGTTTATAACAAAGGCAAAGTAACTTCACATCTATTACCTAATTGAAAATAACAAGGGATGGTACAGAGTGTGTCTATCCAGCTTTTCTGCTGGAAAAATGTGAGGATTCCTAAACAAACAAAAAATGCTCTTCCTCCAAATGTATTCTTATGCTAAAGTCATGTCCTTTTGAAATTAATTTCAGGACTTTTCTCAAATGCATTGTAATTCTTTGTTCTTTTTCTACACTGTTTCCTTTGTGAAAATGTATTTAAAAATCTGCATTGAGGTTTCAAAGGGTCTCAGGGAAGATGTTTACAGAGTAATAATGCCATTTGTATCTATTATATTTCTGAAAATGGAATTCTAATCAGACAACATTAAAATACTTTTGTATTATTTTTGTGTGGTTTCATGACATTTGTATGCTTCCAGCTCTGATTTTGGTACCCATGTAGCCAGGCTAATTAGGAAAGCAGGATCATAAGTTTTATTGTTACTCCATCCAAGTCAATCTGTTCTATAACCTCACTTCTGGTCTCAGTCATTTGCTTTTAATTTTTTTTCTGCTGAAGCCCTGAAGTACCTGTATTACAGTTGGGAAATTTCATATTCAGGACAGTTAAAGCTGAAAGAAGCCTGGCCAAGAAGAGAGATTTGTGTAGTAGATGTGTTCAAGTGAGTCTCTGCCAAAGACTAAGTTTGATACTGAATGAAATGTATTGTGGCAATGCTTCTTTTGGGGACTGCAGAGAAACATCTGCCCAGAATTGGACCTGCAAGTCCCTGTTCCCTCATCCCTCCCAGCACCTTCCTATCATTCCCTCTGTCCCACAGAACAAGGGAATGGCTTTCTGCCACTCAGTGGGGACCTGGCTGGGGCTGACACCTGCTGCAGCCCGTGGAGATCCCAGGGGACTCCAGGGCTGCTTGGGCTGACCCAGCTGGTGAGACCCCTCATTGCCATGGAGATTGGGTGGGCAGTGCTGCTCTGCAGCAGCCCACATCCTGCCTGATCCTTCCTGCCTGGGGTGGGCTTGGGTACACATCACTTGTTTGAAACAAATTTATTGGCTCTGGTGCCTGGTTTTTGTGCACAAGGACAAATTGAGCCAGAAATTCAGGGGATTTCCAAGCTGAATCTCCACCCCGTTGCAGGGTCTGACTCTTGCTGTAACTCTGAAGTAAAAGAAACTGTCTGTTGCCATGAAATAAAGCAGTGTTTTAATGTTTTGCCACTGAACATTTTCAAAAGCAACGTTTTGATTTAAAAAAAAAAGGTGCCTTTTTTTTTCCTCATGAACATGCAGCATGAAACATTTTAGCCAGTTCCAGGTTGAACCCAGCTCACTTTATCTTTTTAGATTCAAATTTAAACCAGTTTCTATTCAAAGTTTTTAAAGGGACACACACAACGTCATTCTTCAGCGTGACATTTGAGTCTCACCCCCTGCCAGGAGGGATACCTTAACCTCCCTGTTACTGAAAGGACCAGAGACAGAAAAATAGCTTGGTTTTTTTGTACATCCCTTCACATGGCCACTTGCTACTACTTGGAGTAAAGTGAGTTCATTGTAACTCCTCTCTTTTGTGTTTCACCTTCAGTTTGTATGGGACTTTCTGTAGCTGTACAGACATGGACATAGGAAAAATGAAAAAGCAATTTCTGTCTGCCCTCAGGAAAATCATTATGCGGATTATAAGGGCTGCATGGACTAGACACAGGGAGAATAAGTGAAAAAAAGATTGTTTTGTTGGTGATTTTGGGGACCACCAGTTTATTAATGTCTCCCAAAAAGAAATATTAAAAAGTCAAGCTAAACCATCCCAGTGTGTCAGTGGAACTGTACTACAGACTGTTTTTGCAGAAAATGCTCTAGACATAGCTCTGAAACTGATAAATCTGAAGATATTTTTCATATAAGTTTTTGTCAGCAGAAATCAGAGAAGGTTTTTTTATTTGTTTGTTTTGTGACAGGGAAACAGACCACAGATATGCAAAACAAATATATTTTTAAAGTGCTTCCTACATATCTCCCTATCTTTCTCAAACCATTCCATCCAAAAGCTTTTGTAAGCATGTGGGGGCAGCACTGACCTTTTAATTCTGTTTATATGATGACTAGAAAAAAGAAATCCCTGGTCGAGGAGGGCCTGTACTCCTAAGAGTTGCCTCAAGACGTTTGAACCAACTTCAACTCGAGGTGTTTCTGCAGGCAGCAGCTCTGGCACGGCCGCTGCGGGGCTGTCACTGCGCCAGGGGAGACACAGGGACACTGACACTTGTCCCAGGACTCTTAGGAGATGGACAGTGCTCAGGTGCTGTGCCTGTGAGCAGGACCTCAATCCTCGGGAAGTCCTGGCTCAGAAGCCTGTCGCAGTTTGCTTTGTGGCAGTGCCGGGGCTGCTGCCCGGGCTGGGCTTCCTGGGGTGCTCTCGGCAGGCTGAGCTGTTCGGGGGGTGCTCGCTGGATGCAGAGCAGCCCGTGGGGCTGCCCCAGGCTCAGGGCAGTGGCTCCAGGCTGGAAGCACGGAGGTTTGCAGGATGGATGTTTGGGAAGCACCCTGTGCTGCACCAGGCACCCTCCCTCCGCCAGCCCTCCCAGCTGTGCCGTGCGGGAGGAGAATCCCCGTGTCCCCGGCGCGACTCGCCCGTGACCCGGGGCTCAGCACGGGGATGTTCCGAGGTCTGGTTGATCTCCAGCTGCCCTCAGGCTGGGGCTCTCCAGCCCCACGGCCCCCACTCAGAGCTCGCTTTCAGAGGGTTTTGCTCCCCAAAGCAGATTTTGGGGAGCCTCTCCCCCAGGAGACATCTGCGTCTGCGTTGCAAATCCGGATCCAGGGAGGGCGAGGATGCAAAGTTAATACCCAGCAGCAAAGGAAAAAGAGGGAAAGACAATGTTGCACTTGTGAGATGAGGGACGGCAAGGCAGTCCATGGGCAGGCAGGAGCGGGGCCATGTTGGTCTCAGTCCCATAAGTCTAACAGCAGCTTCCAACACATACATGCTTTTTCTTCCTTTTTATTTTTAAATTTTGTACATTTAATTCTTTTCCTCAGGCGCTTGCTCCTACATCGGTGGACGAAGATGGGGGTCACAACCCCTCTCCAGAGATGTGATCCTGTGTGGTGCTGAGCCGCTGGACAGAGCCAGCCCGTGCCCGCTGTTGCCGTCGGTGCCGGGGGAATTAAGGGCATTTCACAGCTTTCAGGCACAGAAACAAATTGTAAACTGTAGTGTTGCATCCATGTGTGAACACACACACACACACACACAGAATGCCGCCAGCAGCTGATGCTTCACTCTAATCACTCTTATAAATGCCTCTAATTAGACTTATAAATACTTCTAACTTTCCAACTGGGAACAAAATGCCCAACGGGCTTCGTGTAAACTGAGGGAGGGGGGAGGAAAAATAGTTAAAAAGATGAGTAAAAGCTGTTTTTAAAGGTGACAAATCCTACACCGGCACTTCAGGCCCCGAAATCGCAGAGCCCCACGTCCCGGAGCCCCCCAGGCTGCGGCAGGAGGGGGAGCGCAGCGCGGGGGCAGCGCCGGGGAGGGGCTGCAGCCCCCGGCCTTTGTAGGCGGAGGGGGAACATCGGGACCCTGCCGAGAGGGAACACAGAAACCCTCCCGGCGGCGAGAAATGGGCCCAGACAAAAGCCCGTTACATGGTTGCAAATCACCCCGCTGCTGTTATTTTATTTACCGCTGCCCGCGGGAGGATTGTTTGCTCTTGCAAAATTTTAAGCTTCCCCCCGCGCCTCCCCTTTTCCTTCCTTTTTCCCTCGGTGCTGGCAGCAGCGGTCCCTGGTCCCACAGTGCCGCGTACAGACCGAACCCCCTGCGCTCCCGGCCGGGGGGGCTGCGGCTGGGCCTCCCACCATTCCTGCTTGGATGGAAAAAGAAACCCTTTTCCCAGGAAACAGCCCATGAAAGGCTTATTTTGATGTCGGGGTGAGGAGCACAGCCCAGCCAAGCCACCCTGTGTGTTTGCTGCTGACGGGCACAGGCTCTCGCTCCCCCATGGCGTTCCCTGCTGTGGCAGGAAAAATTTCCAGCGCTTATCAGAAAACTTTCTTCATTTATCTTTTTTTTTTCAAAGGATCTCTGTATTATTTTTTTTTTTGAGGGTGCAAGACAGAGGAATAAAGGCCTCTGGAGCACCACATTTATTTCTTGGATATTTGCTTGGAAGATAAATTTCTCTTTCAGTGACTCTGAAGGCTCAGGGATCCCCACTCACCTTCCCCATAGGAAAGGAAAGGAAAGGAAAGGAAAGGAAAGGAAAGGAAAGGAAAGGAAAGGAAAGGAAAGGAAAGCTCTGAGCCGGGAGCCAAGCTCTTCCTCCTCTGACAGGTATTTACAAGGGGGTTGAACAGGTAATTAGCGCCCAATCCTGGCTGCGGGAAACCCTCCTGGTCATCCCGCCCAGCACGGGCAGTGACTGGAGCGCCGATTTTCGACGGCTGATTGAGCCTGAACAAAGGCCCCAAACAGCACCGAGTGCCCGACCCGGGGATGGTAACTTTAGAGCCAATGGGCTCCTTTCCCATCAGTTTATAGCAGTGTTATTTTTTTTCAAGCTGATAACATTTTAAACATATTGCAAGACAGAATTTTCCTGGGAAGCATGGAAACCCTTGAATTTGCTATAAAAGAAACTTCTGTGAATAAGGAAACCCGTTCTGTGAATTCACCTGTTGCCAGCCAAAGAGAAATGTTTGGTGTTTTATTTCAATCAAGAATTTGCTGTGTATCTGGTGCTTTATCTAACCTCACTCTTTGAAAGGTTTGATGTAATGCTTGGCAGAGCTCTTAGGTTCAAGCTGCTTTATTATGCTGTGGTCTACAAGTTTTAACATTTTAGACTGATGGTATTAAGGGAATAAAAATATAGCCTGAAATCCTCATAGAATGGGTAAGGTGCACTTCACATGGCCCAAATGAATCTTGAATTTTTTGATCATGAAATTATATAAGCACTCAATGAAAAAAATAAACCCCACCACTTCTCTGCTATAAGCAAAATCTTAGAAGTGAGCACATCTGTGGTTATCAGGATGATCATTTTTGGCCCTGAACAGCAGCTACATCACCTGCATGTATTTCTCTGCATGTGCAGAAACCCAACACACCCTTTGTTAGCAGTCTCCAGCTGAGGAAATTTGCCATGGTGCTATTAGTATAAAACATTTCTATACTGTCAGTGTTGGTTTAAACTCTGTCAGTTCAGAGCAGGTCTCCTGAAGTTTGGGCAAATCCAGCTACTTCAAGTGAAACACAAGGATGGATGACGTCAGGCAGAGCCATTTGCCTCACCTCCCATTTTTATCAAGCCTTGTCTCCCAGCCTTTATTTTTTAACTGTAGCAGAAGAATTTGTTGTGGAGTCTCAGCTCCTCAGTATCTGTTTAATGCCAGTATCTACATGGATCAGCATCTCCAGTCTGGACCACTTTTTTAAAATTTTATTTGAGGGTTATCTCTTGTCTTTGAGCCAGGTACAGGAAGGGAAATTGCCTCAGAAATCTTTTAGTGTTTTAGAGCTGTGTTTGGGGATACTCAAAATATGTCTTTAAACAAATCACCTCCTGGTTTACTCATACTACCCTCACTCCTTCGTCTGGTCAGGATCATACCAAATGTTAATGTCCTTTTCCTGCAATAAGGAAGAGACTAGAGAAAGAGTCAAACATTGTATAGAAATGGATTTTGGATCTTCATATGTGTGGGACTTAATATTTTTTGTGATGGCTTTAATTATGACTTATGTGATGCTATAAAAAATGCAGTCATAACTGTGCTAAGAGTTCAAGAAATAGAAAAAACATTTGACTCACAGGAAGGTTTTAAATATCTTGCTGAAAGCTCCTGGACCTGGGCTCCCAGATCTCTCTCTGCAGAGCACACTTCATCTTTGGACATACCTTTAAAGACTTTAAACAGCTTGAGACTTGTAGTTTGCCACAGGAGCTTAGAGAAAATTCCTGTTTCTAGATTTTAAACCCTGAGCTGGAGTACAAGAGCCCTGCTCAGGAAGGTAAGGAAAGGTATAATAAGGTCATTTTGAACCACATACATTCAGGCTGTACTTTCAAAGTCAATTCTAAATTTAATTGAAAGCTGAGGGCAAGGGAGGAAGGGTAGCACTGATGTGCTGGCTTATTTTGAAGTGTGTGAGGAGCTATGCTGTTGAGTCCTCAATGAGCTGCAGTCTTCATAAAATGGCACAGGGAAGGCTGGCAGGATAGGGGCTGGGTGAGCTGAAGGAGGAGTTTTGGGGTGGTGCCTGGTGAAGTCCATCTATGCAGGCTTTGCCTGGGATCTGGTGTTTTCTCAAGCTGATGGCAGCCCTTGACCATGTGAATGATGGTGATAAAGTTGCCTGTTTGACCAGAACCTCCAAAAGAATTTTGTGGGGGATTTATTGTGCTGGCAAAGTGATGAATGAACAGAACCAACCAGATGTGGCTATTTGAAAATGGAATTGGAAAATGGAATAATTTCACTGAATTTTTGTGCAGCAAATAAAACTTATCCCATCCATTTCTGAGATGCTCAACAGATACACTGGACACAAGGAGGTGACAAGGCTTTACCCTTGTTATAGCTGGAAGTGCTGAGGAGTAGGGGAGTGCAGTGTTGTCTCTCATCATCCACAGGCCAGGGGCAGCCTGGAAAAGTCCTCCTGCTCAGGCTTTTTTAGTAATAATAGCTGATACTGATCTGATCAAAGAGCCTCTACTAAGGGAATTATGGTTCTTGGTGGCATCAGCAATGATTCCCTCTGCTAATTGTTCCATACCAGAATAATAAACTCTTTGCAAAGTTTACCTCCCTTTGCCAAGGGAGCTGCCCAGGCAATGCTCATTCCAGCCAGGTGCATCCAGGCTGATCTCCCAGAGCCTGGGGCTCCAGTCCATGCTGCGCTCGAGGTGGAGGCGTAACCAACGTGAACTTTTCCTCTTCTCTAGAACTGTGCCTTTCCCCCCTTAGTCTCACTCCTTCAATGAGGGAAGTAATGTTACCCATGGTGGCTTTACTGGCTGACAAAAACTTGCATCATGCTGCTGAAGAAAAAGAAGAGTATTGTGGTCTTTTCTGCATGAGCTTGTCATTGCTTCAACTGCCTTTCTGGGCTAATCTATGGCTGACCAGTGGTCTACAATATAAAGCCTTGCTCTGCTGAAATATGAGACAGAATTTGCTTAGAAATCTGACAAATAAGAACTGAAACCCTGAAGAGAAATATATCTTATAGTACATGGCTGTCATTGTAAGCCCTTGATATTTTCAGCTGTCAGCTGTTACATTTATTAAGTTGCTTGAGGGTCTAGGAAATAATGTATTTAGGAGTGTAGTGATATCCACTGTTTTTTACTGTGATTTTACCAGCAAGTTTCCTGTTCTCCCTGTTATTTAAAAATGAGAAATGAGTGGAATTCATAAAGGATATTTTCTAGTCATAAGGTAAATATTTTTAATCTGTGCATCACAGACATGCAGTTACTCTCCATCTGAGTGCAGTCTTTGATTGTTTGTTTCAGAAAAGCTCTGAAGAGCCACCACCACCCATCCCAAAATAGAGTGCAGTTGCCTCCTCTAGTTTAAAGTTTCTGAAAGCTGGTTCCCAAGCCAATCTCATTATTTATGGAAGATAATTAGTCCTCTCACCTGCATTACATATTCATTCCTCAGTCTATTTAAGAGGAGATTTGTATGAGCTGTTAGTCATGTGTTGACCACTTGCACCATGTCTAGACCCAAATTATGGGGAATTAGCTGAAATGCGTCAGGCTTTTAAAGCATAGGTTTTCACATGAGAAATTAAATTGCATTGAGTGCAAAGATTTTGTGCTGGATGTTCCCAAGCATTGATAAAAAGGGATAGGAGTATGATCTCCTGTCATAATTTCCTGCAACACTTGGCATCTTCTTGCAAATTTTTTACTTGTCTTTTTTTCCTTTGGAGTTTAACTGCAGTTCCTACATTAACATTCTTTGTGCAGGGTTTTTTCTTCTTTTTTTTTCTTACCTGTGTTTCTTCCCCATTATATATGTGTAAACCAAAGTCTTACTATTCTAGTACAGAAATATAGAAAATTGCACTAGACAGGTATTTAAGACTGCCCTTGTGGGGCAGCTTTTGGTGTTATCACACTACAAAATGAAAAATGCAGTTGAAATAAGTATTCTGATTTGCCTGTCATTGATCCAGCTGCTCTAACGACTTTGCCCTGGGAAAGTTACAATATGTATTTTTGTATAGTTTTCTTCTAGCAGTGATTTGTATCTGTTTTCCACACCCTCCAAATTGTTGACAGTTATAATATCTCAGGATAATGTAATGGGGCTGGTTCCTGTTGCACTAGAGTCACCGAAAGCCAAAAGTCTGCAAAGCTGTCCCACAGCCAGAAAGGCACCCAAATGTGAAGACAACCACACTCATTTTTGTGAAATTGTCTTGCTGTTATCAGTCTTGAAAATCAAATTCGTCCAATTCTGCACTTTCTGAACATATTCCTGTGAACTTCTGCTTAATGAAGTACATTATTCTATTGGAAACAGAGGGGAATGTTTCTGTTCTTACTGAAGTATTTAAATACAGGTGTGACTGTTTTGGAAATATTGAAGACAGCTTAAACTACGATTTTTTTTTTCCTATAAAGCATAAATCATTATAACAAGATTAGCCTTTTACTACCTCTCTCCCAATTTCTCCCTAAGGCATCTTTTATTGTCACTTTTGGGCAGAGCTGTCATGTAAAATCCGCTGCTCTTCATCTTGCTAATGTATATGCTTAATCATCCGTATTTGAAGTTTGGAGTATGAATTAAGGGAATATTTAACTCTGTTGAATAAGTTAAGTTACCCAGTGGTACCACTGATGTAACAGTTTCCTTTCTGTTGATCCTTTTCTTTCATTGTGATCCAATACTTCTTAAATCAGAGTAAATTAATTTGTTTAATACCTTAATTAATACATTTTTCAGTGACTAAATATGCAATTCTTCAGGCTTCTGGTGACCTAACCAGGAAAATGTGTTTTTCTTATCTTGAAAAATACCTGTGAGATTCTGTATTCTGCCAATTTAAGAATATAGTCTAGCATGTTTATTTGAAAAAATATCTTCAGTAAAAAAGTTTTGGCAATGTTCTTGGAAATAGCTGGGTATATATATATGCTTAAAGCTATAGTGCTACTTGAGCTAGAGAACACCTGGACTATGCAGGAGATCAAGGGAGCTGAGAGCCAAACTTTCCAATGGCATGGTTGTGTGGTTGTTTTTTTTGGTGTGGGGAGGCTAAAGAAGCCTGGTGGGAATCAGGTTCCATTATTTTCTAAAACCCATTAATGAATTAGCCCCAAATTCACGCTCGTTCCTAGAACTCAGAAGGATTGAGAGGAACTGATGCAGGTTTTATCTGGCTGATGTTCTGGCCCTTGTCAGCTAGAGCAGGTGAAAAATATTGTCTGAAGGAAAGCTATTTTTGTCTCCTGTGGGTGTTACAGCCTGACAGAACGTGACACTTGTGCTCTGGGGCTGTGAGGAGCAGGGAAGGCGGCTCTGCCCACAGAGAGCTGAGCCAAGCAAAGAACGTGCATCTGGGCTCAGTGCCTTGATGCTTCACAGTCACCTACAGGCAAATCTGAATGTTTTAAACTTTAGATTAATAAATCAGGTTTTCAGGATTCTTTGCTTTTATGGTGCACAGTGGGGGAAATCCTGAAGAGATTTATATCAATTCTCGCGATATGGTGTTGGTACCCACCACGTCACCTCAGTTTATTCCATGTGGTGAAATGGTCCAGCAACAAGGAAGTGAAAACTTGAATCAAAGCTGTGATAAGAACCAGTAGCTATTCCAGGCACAATATTCTCATCTAACAAGGGATCAAGGATTGTTTCTCCATTTGAAAAACATCAGCCTGACTAATTATATTCAGTCTACAAGTTGTATTTTTGGGTTTGCCAATTAATAAAGTACTACCAACTAAGGTAATACCAGACATCTAGAGTTGCCTACCTATGGTTTATAGGGTACCTTTATCCCTTCATTACTTATGGAATTTTTTTTTTTGGTGATAAGTGCTGTGATCTTTTCTTTGGTTTTCTTGTCTCTGATACTGCCAAGCTAATTAATATTTGCGGTGTTCTTTAATGATCAAATGGGGTTGCAATCATAAGCACATTCTTAAACCTCTTAGTGCTGAAAGGAAGACCTAAATAACTTTTAAATCTGTGAGACAATGTCAAGAAATGTACTTGCTTAAATTTAATCCATCACTTTGTGCCAGCAACACATATAGCTGAAAGGTCAGAGAATCATTGAGAGGGAGAAAAACAATTAATTTGGTATCAAAAAGGTAATAGGATAAGGCCTTGCCAACCCTCAGCTATTGTTCTGCTGCATTAACTTCGGCAGGTCAGATGCCACTGGTCATTGACCTCAGGCTAAACAGGGTCAGCCCAGGCTGATTACAAAAGAGATGTGTTTGCACTTACCCAAGTGTCTCTCAAAAATCCTGAACCCACATCTGTGTTGTTCCTGGGGAGGAACACACAGAGGGTAAACATTTTTCAATGCAAATATCATTTAGAGAATCTTCTGCATGAAGAACTGCATCCCCAGCCTGGCATGGTTCCTGTGTATGAGCCCTTCCCACCACTGGGACAGGTTGTGGCCCCAGGCCTGGCACTAGCTGTGTGCCAGAGAACTGGTGAGGCACTGGGAAAACTTGCCATGAGAGGAAGCAGGAAAAGCAGTTGTATTTTTTTTCTCAGCTCTGCTGCACACGTCGTTTCAGTAGAAAGTCTTTTCCAAGAGGAGCTGCTGATGTTAATAAAACAGAAGGTGCCAGTGAGTTTAGATCACTCTCTCAGAGGGGGGAGGATAATGTCCCAAAGTATTTTATGCCTAAATAAATATTTTTATGCAAATATTCAGTAAACCTCATCAGTGTAGTGGGTAAGATCTAGGCCTCATCGTATCTTTGAAATTCACTTGTCTATGTCCTTGAGGGTAGGCATTGTCTCGCCCTGCTCTGTGCTCCTCTGGGGTGAGTGGTGCTCAAGTCATCCCACTTCTTTAGGTGCTTTTCTATAAGGGGGAATGACTTTCTGTTGGTGCTGGATTGGCTTTGCCAGGGCCATGTTGACCACAAATTGGCTTTTGAGTGCAGCTCTGTGCAGTCAAGGCCCAGGTGAGGATACTGACAGTCTGTCTCTCAGCAAATTCTGATGCTCTTGGTTGACTTCAGCCAAAACCAAGCATCTGGTAGAGAGCTGCAAGTTTCCACAAGATTTATGGCTGCAAACTGTGAGTAGGGCAGAGAGACTCTGGAAGTTTCCTAAGCAGAGGTGGTAAAAGCCATGTAATATCACTTTGCTTTTATGGTGAAGTGACTTGGGGGGTGGTGGTGCAGAGAGAAACTGTGGCTGAGAGATCCTGATTAAATACAAGTGCCTTGTTTTTGTACCTTGTGGCAGACTGCCCCATCCAAGCCATCCAGCTTGTAGCTCTGTAGTTCAGATAATTTTAATAATTACAAAGCTGTAAATATTCCAGCTGACAGATGTGAACTGGAGTACTACTGTGTTGTAAAAACATTTGAGACTCTAGCTCTGGGCTAGAAACAGTTAGCTAATTAAAAAAAAAACCCTCTCTCTTACATATGCTGTCTAACTGCTAAAGTTTTAATGAGGCTGCTCCCCTAAATATGCTCATCTATCTATGGATGAGACATTTTGAAAACAGTTGCATTTGTGTTACCTTTATTGTTGGGCTCAGTTCTGTGAAGTTCTGGGCCTTCCCCACTTCTGCTAGGGAGCAGGGGCTATAGGTTTGATTTTGAACACCAATGTTTCTAATAGAGATGCTGAAGACTCCTAATTCTACAACTTTTACTAGGAAAGTGAAAAAGGACTCTGATTACTGCTAATAAATATATAATATTTAGTAAAGACTGGGTCCAATGAAAGGAGAAATCAAACTCTTTTAAACAGGAACCATTTGCCTGTTTAAAAATACTTAACTGCAAGAATGTCCTTTTGCTTTGGATCATGCTGGCAAAAAGCATTAATTGTGAAGGTTTTTCATTTATTCTAGAGGGTTGCTGAGCTTTATTTTTCATTGACCAAGAGCCCTCTCTGCTGTTCCCACATTTAAAGCCTTCCCTCACGCAGCGCTTCCACATTTGAACATTGACTGGTCAAGAAGATAACACTGGAATTGTCCCAGGGCTGTGCCAGTGGGGGTTGTCCCACTGGGCTGGGGGCACCCAGGTGTAAGTATTTCCTCATCATGAAAAAGCAAAGCACATATATGTGCATAGGCTCTGCTCAGATGCCTCAGGAAAAAAAAAAGGCAAAGGTTGGGAAATTAAAGTGCTGAATGAAGAATATGTTAGATAAGTGGAAAAGTAAAGGAGGATTTTTCCAAGCTGAGACTGTCCTGTGGTGTCTGTCACTTAGAAACCCAATTGCACGGTCAACTGCAATAGCATGAAAGCCCATCAGCCCAGTAATCTCCAGCTTGTAATTGATTCTGTTTCTACAAATGTTAGCTAAAGCAAAAATCTGCATTAAGGTAAGTGCTAAACATCCATCAGTCTGACTGATTAGCCAAAGCAGGAATTGCTGGAGAAATGCATGTTATTTGCCGTCAGATTAAGTGAAGTTTTGCTTCCACAGTTGGAGAGCTGATAATTTGCTTGTGATGGGATCAGTTCAGTTTTCAGCTCCACTTGCTGTACAAACCTCAGTATTTAAGGGCACACCTTAAGCCAGATAGGCAAAATAAAAAATATCTTCTGATTAAATAGATATAAAAACATGTTGAAGAAAAGCTTGAATTGTAAAAATTTAACACCTAAAATAGACAATGAACAGGCCAAACTCTTTATATAAAAAAGCTAAAATTGATTATTCATGGATTATCTAAATCTTCTTTGATATTACTTCTTTTGTCCTATATTTGTTTTTCTCTGCTGTTTTCTTTTCTTGAAGCTTGATCACTGATATTAGTTTCCATGGATTCATTAAGGTAACCATGCTTTTGTGAGCTGAGCAATTACATTCCATAACTAAGAATGCATCCAGGGTCTATATGCCTTTACAATATAATAATTATATTGACTTAGCGAAGAGATAATACTGAGTTTGAGAAACTCTTATTTTTTTAAAGAATTCTGCAATGATTATGTGTGTCCATAGGAAAATTATTCCTGGTCTGGACAAAATCCGTCATTTGCTGATGCTGAGCAATTACATGGCAGATGGTATTAGTTTCCTTTCTAGCTTATGTAACTCTACCAGACATCATGAATTATGAGTTTTATAATATTCTGTTCATACTTTAATTGAACATTTTGGTGCTTAAACTCAAAATTCACTTATAAAAATGTTCTCTACTAATCATAGTACTCTAAAGCTTAGCAAAAATTAATGCAAAAGCGTTATAAAGAGATTAAAACTTGGTTTCCTTTGTATTCAAGCAAGTACTTTTGAATAATTTTTTCTCTGCTTGCTTGTCTCCGAGGTAAGCATCTGGCATGTGCCTCACCAAGAAATCCCTCACAGAACAAGTCTTTAGTTCATGGAAAAGTGCCCTGGGATTGTTAGGGGCTGCTGGTGGCCAAGACTCTGCTTTTGCCACCCCTAAAATTGATGTTGGGTGTGCCAGGCTGACAGGTGGGATGGAAACAGAGCACAGTTCACAGTTACCTGAATCAGTGGTTTGATGCTCCATCCTCAAATTACTCAATGCTTAATCACCTTGGAAAGCCCTTTTGTTCCCAAGTTCTCAGAAAACATCCTCCCCTACCTCCTGATGTCTGGCCAGGTGATCCCTGAGAGCTGTGTTATTTATCAGCAGAATGGGGGAGCTGGCCTGGCTGTGATCCCATGGGGCCAAGCCATGGTGATGCTGAGATCCTAATAAATGTTTGAAGATATTTATTGATTAGCCAGATATTGCCCCAGATGCATCATGACTTGGCAAGCTCCAGGCCTAGGGAGATCAATGAAGCAAAAAGAGCATCTCCACAAGCAGAAGGAATCTTGAACAGATATTCCTGTCTTGGTGAGACTCCTGTGGGAGCCTCTATCAAAACCCTTCTTTCAGTCAGTTTGAGTTCTTTGCTGAGCAGGTGCTGTGGTTCATTTTCCTTTTACATCCTTTCTGTCTGCTGGGGCCACTCCTTTTATTGGACCTGTCTGCTCCCCAGAAACCTGTAAGGCTGCTGTTTCCACAGAACTCTCAAAATTAGTTGAAAAAGCTCCTCAGGCTTGTAAAGAGCAGATGACAACAGGAAGGCCCAGCTGGGTTCCACCTGCTTGTTTGTGATCTCTTGCACATCTGGCAGTGTTGTTTCACCTCAGGCTTGCAAACCAATTCTCTTCACCAGGGCTTTCCCTTCCCTCACGTGTAATTTGCATCTCATGTGTGGCTGGTCAAGCCAAGTGGGAGCAGGGAAATGCAGTGGCAGGAATTGTGTTTGTGATGGTTCTGTCTGCGCCAGAAGTGGAAAGAGCTGTATCCTCAGTGGGGTAATTCTCTTTGGTGAGAATTACAGCTAATTTTTCTGGCCCAAAAATGTTGATGAGACTTTGTGTAAGTACCTAAACATTTGGATATGTGTGAAATAAATAAAGCCACCAAACCACGTGCAGTTTATTTGAGGTTACAATAGCTTAATTTCTTAAGCATTTTTATTAAACAATGGGGAACAATTCAGCCTTTAATACAAAGTGGAACTGTGATTCATAGTTGGTGGTAGGAGAAAGCAGTGAACTAATTGCTTGGGTCTGGTCAGCAGAGAGTGAAGCAGCTCCCTTGTCTGTGATACCATGCCCCTTCCCTGTCTGATTATTCTCCAGCAAACATCCTACAGCCCCATTCATAAAGTCCAGTAATGACACAAGAAATGTCAGGAGTATCTGCTGAAGGAGTGGGAGGCTGACAGAGCAGCACATTGTGAGCCTGCAGAGCAGCTCTGCGTTTCCTCTGGCGTTGTTTTCAGTTCTTTTGTCAGCTGATTACATGGTCTTTTATAATTTCTAATCTACAGAATAGAGCTATTTGCTTGTGGATTATGTGAAAGTCGCAGGCTTATGCAAAAGAAAAACAAAATAATCTGAAAGTGGATTCTCTTGGCAAAAGCTAAGCTTCATTTAGGTGTTTTTTATCTAAAGGGGACTTTAATCTAAGGGTGTGCAGGAAAAAACCCCAAACTTCTGTCAGCCTTTGAAATTTCATCTTTGTGATGTTAATTCACCAGGGCCCTCATGGATGAGACTTAAATTACTTGTCTTTATTCAGCAAAATGTATTTTGTGCTCAAAGTTGTGCAAAATGTAAATGTGCTTAAAGTTGTGTTGGTTTTTATCTGTTTTGTTGAATAAGAATACAGTTAAGTAGTGCTAAAGTACTTGTAGAAGCACCAAATCATGGTGCAAGGCTGTTACATTTACTGTCTCCTTTATTTGTTGATGAGAATAGCACATACATATCTGGATTATTTTTTTACGTCGTTCTGTGGAAGTGAGCATGGGGTCTTTGCAGAAGAAGGAACTGTGAGACTGGGATATAAACAATGTGAGATGTCTTTATATTGCTCCCCAAAATTGTCCTGATAGATTTGCATTTTCAGTCTTGAGACAGAAGTCTTGGTAGAATGTATGTGTGTATAAATACAGAAGAGGATGTGGTGAAATAAGATGAAAATGAACATCAGAAGTAACAGAGTTTCTCATGGGTCTCAAGGTTGAAAGAAGGGCCTTGAGATGAGACCTGGTGGAGACAAATGAGGTTCTTGGTAAGGTAAGAGCTGAACTAGCATGAGGGAACTGAAATTCCAGCATGGATGGAGGAGGGAAGGCTTTGCTCAGCTGTATGTAAACCCTCCCTGAGCTGCTGGCGAGGGCTGCAGATGTGACGAGGTGTGTGCAGATGGCCGGTGTGATACGCTCACCATTTATCAATATGAACTTTGGAAGCTGGCTTAAATCCCTCTCCTAAGCACCTGCAGCAGGCCCCCTGCTATCTGCTGTGCAAAGTGGGCAGATGTATATCCAAGAGCCACACTTTATTTTTCTTGGGTCAACATTTCACATGGAGTTGTAGCAGCGCAGTTTTGTTTGGTTTTCATTGAGCCCCTTATTATTAGCACACTTCTTTTGGGGGGTGAATAATAATGCCACAATAATGGGATCTGCAGTGGAGGGCTGGGACCACTGAGTTTGGCCTCCCAATAAACCATTCTTGTGCTCCTGCAAGGCCAGTGTCAGAAGAGAGTAAACCTACCCAGAAAAAAGCAAGTTTTTTGAGTTTTTTGAAAGTGCATGATGAGCCAGTGTAAAAGCAAATGGTCTTAGGGATAGAATTTGGATCTGTAACTAGACTGAATGGACCCCAACCCCAAATATTCAGATATATTTCTTTTCTCTAAAATCATTAAAAGTTAGAGAGGAAGTCTTGTTGGTTTGATAACTCTAAATGAGGTGTCTCAAAAGACATTTCTCCTTGTTGGATTGATGTATTTTGGGGCATTAAAGAAACTGCTGTATGGCAAAACTTAATTTGAGAAAAATTCTCGATTCTGGTTTAAGAGTTTTGACTTGGACAGGAGTTAAGTTTGCCAGGTTTGTGCTTCTTGTTACAAAAGAAGTACTGCCTACTTAATATCGATTTTGCCTGTAGATTATCCAGAATAAATTTTCTCGTGTCACTAAAATATGAATTTGATAGTTCTTTGAATAGTTCTATTACTCTGGAAGTAGGGGATCTGCCCAAGCCATGCCTGTCCCACTTGTGCATTAATCCAGCATTCCAACAAGAATGTGATTCAACATAAAGAAATATTTACCTTGTACAAATATTGTACAAAACTTCTTCCATGAGAGCACTTGGGACAAAGAAGGATCTGCTTGCTTGGGGATGCACATAACTTCCTTCACCCAGTTACAATGGGATGTTTGACTTCTGAAGGCACAAAAAAAAAATCTGTCATGTATGTTCTGCTTGCACTAAATTTTAAATGCTTCTCTCGGAGTTTATCACTTATGCTTAATAGCAGGTTCTTCTCTCCAAGATTACTAAGTGGTTTACAGACTGTTTATGTAGGGATTACTGTATTTATTCCTGAGTTGATTCTCAGAATTTGACAACTGTGTTCCACTGTAATGCATAACTGTTTTTGCTAAAAATTAAGCTGCATTATGAGGATCTAGTTCAGAAATCCAGATTTGCTAATGTTTATATGAAGTCATGTATTTGGATAGAAGCTTAGACTTGAGCCTGGAGCAGAGAAGTCTATGCATGTTTTGTCCCAAGAAGTGAATTATTAAACTGTGGGAGGTTTTTTTGGTTTGGTTTTGTTGTTATTTTCTCCCACTCCCACACAGTGGGGCTGGACAAGGTGTAGCTGTGTAAGACCAGATGCACCATGGTCTCTGACAGACACTTTGGACCTGATTCCTTCCTCAGTGCTCTGTGGATCCTGAGTCTGACTGGCAGCCACCTGTGGCTGGGAAATGCCCTGTCCAGGAGACTCAGCTTTTGTGACTGTTCAGGGTAGACAGTTTTTGTAATTGTCTGTCTGCAAGACAAGAAATGCACATTTCATTCTTGGCTTAAAGATAGATCACAAGTAACAATGCACCATTGCAACCAACCCTGGAAATTTGGAAGCAAGCTGAAAAGTAGTAGAGACTTCAGATCTTTTTGTCCCTGTGACCTTACTGGCTTTGCTTCTGACTCATATAGTCTGACTTGCATCTTAATTTTTATACAGAGCTAAACTAAAACCAGAAGAGCAAGAGAGTTAAGAATTTACCTTGTTGGTCCTCACGATGCTCATATTGCCACGTCTTGTCACTTTATACTGAATTATTGTGGTGAGGAAGATCACCAGTCAGACCTTTAATGGCAAGTTAATTTGATATTCAAGTAATTTAGAGCTTCAAAATATCGGCATATTTATATACATACACTTATATATACCCTTAGTGTTCTTTTCCTTCCCCCTAGTCACCATACCAGGTTGCTTCTTCTGCTCAGGGTTGGTTCCAGCCCTTGTTTTCTGTCCTACCAGCCAGCTCTGTCTCCTCACTGGTCACATCTGCGGGAGCCTGTTTTGTTCCTACAGAAAACCTCCCCTCATCAGAGAGGGGAAAAGCTTGCCCTGCTTAGCAGAAGCTGCTCTGCCCTTGCTTTCGTTGGGACTTGTCCTCGAAATCCAAGAGCAATCAAAGGTTTCCCCCATGTGATGGAGGCTCCCTGG
>VWYI01001096.1:0-14417 GCA_013399455.1 Anthoscopus minutus | reverse complement strand
GCACTGGAAGGGTTAACATTTCACCCAGGTGTTGGTGGNCAGTTCTCAGAACTAGACAGGCATTGGCCTTTTCTATGGAGCCTCTCTCAGGAAAACCATTTCTGTGAATGGTTTTCTTCCTTATTCCTAAATATCAACCAGCATCAAACCAACACTGGTAGTGTATGTGCCTGTGGCTGCAGATGCTGCTCACAGTCCCAGGCGACTGAGGGAGGCATTCCCTTAGCCAGCATATCATTGTTTAGGTCTCTGTAAGCTGATGCATTTTATTGCCTTTCTCTCTTTCAAAGATTCTTTTGAAATTTTCCTGCTGCATTTATGCAGAAAGGAGCAACATACGCCATCGTTTGGTGAGGATGGACCATGTGCATGTGTAATTTGAAGGCTGAGCCAGTGCTGCAGACCAGACTCAGGTTCAAATGCAAATTGAGGGTAGGAAAGAACTCCCCATGTAATAAAATTCCATTTATCCCTGAAACTGCAAGGCAAGGCTGTTTTAATGATGCTAGGAGATCCCGGCATGGATCAGTTTCTTTAGAATGTACCCTGTGCTGGTCCAGCTGCCCTCTGACTAGTAAACTCGAGGAATTTTTTGAAATCTGGTGTCAAGACTTGAGTTTTGATATTTTTTTCAGAGATAAACATTAAAAAAAAAAAGAAAAAAAAAGAAAAACAGTTTTATTTAAGAAATGCCCCTTGAAATTCTTCCATTGACCTGAAATGATACAATTTTTGATTATAAGATAAAGCTTTATTTTAAATTTATTTCCTATTTCAAACAAAAAAAATATTACTTTAATGCAAAACAAGCAAGAAAATGTTTTTAATTAAAATTTGCTCTGACTTAGAAAACTGTGATGGCAATAAAATTATAGCTGTATTAATTTTTTCCACCACTGAAATTGTTACCTAAATTAAACCCAAACTGATTATTAATTTGAGATCTCTGAAGCTCCCTTTTTTACCCAGAAAATTAATTATTTTTTTCAGTACTCTGCGCTTTATTTAGAAAATTCATGGGGCACAGATATGTAACTCTAAAAAAGAAGGATGGTATCCACCCTATTTCATCCTTGTTCCCAGCAGAAATACTTGGGTAAACATTTGTGGTAATGTAATTTCTATCCCAGTTTCTTTCCCTAACTTGCCACAGGTCTCTTTTATGGAGTGGTAAAACCAGGTTTTGTATGTGCAATCTTTAAAATAACAAACCAAAAAACTAAAGTTCCACAATTGATTGAGAATCAGTATAATGTGCAGCTAAAATTAATTATTCTGATTAATCTTGTAAATTCATACAATTGTCTTACTGAGAGCTATTGTCTTTGTGTTTTGTTCTCTTTTGTTAAAATCAAACAAAGAATGAAAACTCTCCAGTGCCTTTTTGGTGCTCCTCTAGTTACAAAAAGGAATTGCATATTAATTTTATTGCAGGGTCTTGAATATATTCTCACCCAGCTTTGGATGGTATTCGTGACTAGTATGTGAAATAGAACCCATTGAAGTTATGGCAAGGCATTTTTCAGGGTTCTTCACTGTTGACCTGCTGTTGCTTTTTTGCTAATTTCAGCTGAAGCAAAGAGAAATTATGTTAAGTGCTTCTGGAAATCTTTCCTTTCTGAGGAATCAGAAGGATAGCTTGACACAGTAATGTTTTCATAAAATTGCACTCATTATAAAAAAAAATTAAAAAATTGTCATGTGCAAATTCTGCTCAACATGTGGTTTTTTGACTTCCCTCAACAGAAGGATGAATAATAACTTGAGGATTTCTCCCTGTGTATATTATTCTTTGATCTTACAATATTACTTTCTGGTGATATTCACCCTTTTTTCTTCTGGCTTCCTTTGGTAAATGAATATAATGTGGAGCTTCTAAAAATTGCTTCAGTGGAACTAGTAAAAAGGGAATTACAGAAACCCATTCTCTCCCCCAAAAAACAATCCACTTGAAACAGCTAATTATTTTCATGTTTGTGGGCATCCCCACACTAAGACTCCTCTGAACTCCCACGGTTCTAGATTGTCTCAGTTTCTGACCTCCCAAGTAAAACTTTTAGTGGAAATGCTGTGTCAAAAGACTTCTCCTTGATCTCTCTGAAGAGACTCTTTCTTGTTATAGTTTCAAGTTCCTCAGCTGCAAATCTACTAATTACACAACAGACAATTAGGTCCATATAAAAGCTGCAAAACATCCCAGACTTAGAAAT
This sequence comes from Anthoscopus minutus, assembly GCA_013399455.1. Taxonomy (NCBI): domain Eukaryota; kingdom Metazoa; phylum Chordata; class Aves; order Passeriformes; family Paridae; genus Anthoscopus; species Anthoscopus minutus. The sequence continues at coordinate 12,207 of VWYI01001096.1, read as the reverse complement.
TACCTCAAAAGGGAGGTTATATCTCTTTGTAAATTGGCTAGTTTGAGTAAAGGATTATGTTATGGAATATTCAAGCATATTCCTCATTATTATCTGAAAAGAAAAAAAAAAATTATTCCATTGTTGATACTGTGTTTGGGGCAGTTCCATAGTGACATAAAGAATCCCCTTTTCCCACCCTGTTTTCTTTTCTTCTAAAACTGTAAGGATAGAAATTAAACTTTCCTAAACTGGCTGAAAATAGCACTCAGCACAGCCTGTCTCAGTCTTCTGTAGACCATCCCCTGAGTATTTGTAACCATTGATGAGAACCTTCTCCTTCCTCTCCAGGCTAAAGAGGCTCAGTTTTCTCAGCCTTTTCTCCCAGTATAGGTGCTCCAGATCATTAATCATGTCTGTAGTGCTTTGTAAGACTCCCTCTGGTATCTTCAGGTCTCTCTCATACTGAAAAGCCCAGATCTGAGCTCAGTACTCCAGATGTGGCTTCCCCAGAGCTGATCAGAGGGGCAGGATCACCTTCTGTTGGCAGCTTTGGACGTCTCTCGCCTTCTCAGGTGCAAGGGCAGGTCGCTGGCTCGTGTTCAGCTTGGTGCACACCAGGAGCCCCAGGCCCTGCTCTGCTAAGCTGCTTTCCAGCTGGATTGCACTGAGCACTTGTTGGTGCTTGGAGTTCCTCCCCAGGAGCAGGACTTTGTACTTCATTGAACTTCATGAGGTTCCTGTCAGCCCATTTCTCCATATATTGAGGCTAACCTTCTTTGCATGGCTAATGCAATAATTAGGTGTTCTGGTGAAAAGGTATTTCCTCACCTAGTGCAGAATAAATTATAATATTATATTTTGTTTCTCTTGAACCCTATTCTGTTTAAAGATGGCTTGAGTTTATCAGTGTTATGTGATAATTATCAAAATTATTATCTTTTATTTCCATGGCTCTATTAAATAATGTTTCTTTCCTTAACATCCTATTTTAATAACAGTTGTTTTGGGAATGGTGCAGACATTTGCAGAACTAATATGGGAATTAATTTTTCTGAAAGCCTTACAAAAATTGTCTATTTCAAAACGTTTTGTAGAATTGTGTTTGGAAATGTTTATTCAATATTTTATTCTGAAGTGATGCCGTAGTCTTCTAAATTCACCTTTCCAATCATGCTAAAAAAGTACCGAGTTGGTTCTTTGACATTTACTTCTAAAATATGTTAAATATCTGATTATGGTTAAACATAATGAACGTTATTAGGAATTTATAGTGGTTACCACAGCTGCTGATACTGAAGTGAAAATTTTGTAACATTGGAATCATTAACGTGTCTAGGGAAAAAAAGTATAGTCTTTAACCTTGCCAGTGGCCTAATAAATTCAGTAAGTTTCTAAGTAATGTAAGGAAAAAGAAGTGATGAAAGTTTTTTCAGTGGTTAATAACTTCTTCATTCTTCTGTCTTCTTTAGAATTAATCTGTGTTTTTCCCCTGAACCTTTTTTCCAGTCACTGTCAGGTGCTTCTCTTCCTGTAAAGATCCTGGTTTCTGCACCCTAATGTTTAGAACAACTCTTCAATACATCAACACTGATATTTTTACCCCCTTTTTTTCTGAAATGGATGTGATTTTCTAGAGGATTTTTTTTTGACTAAACCTTTCTGCCAGCATGATTATATACCCAGGAGTTTACACACATAAATGTGTGTGTATAGTCACTTAGCTATTAATATCTAGTTTTCCAAATGAGTGATATTAACCTCTAGCCCTTACCCCGTGGAAAAAAAACCAAAACCAAACCAGCAAACCGTCACACGAAAACTTGTGGAAAACCTGAGGACCATAGGTCATCTGCTATATGAAAAAAAGGTAAAAAGAAGTATTTTACATGTTTCTGAATGGTTTTTCTGGATTAGTTTAATAGCTTGAGACACTAAAATGTTCACGATGGAGTCATTCTGAAGAGTGCCTTCCAAAAATCACACTCATTCCCACAGCCCAGGCAGTAGTCAGCTGTTCCCACAGGGTGCATTAGTGAAACCTTTCCACATCAGCAAAGACTTTAGATCAGATTTCACTTCTTCAAAAGTTATCTAACAACATTGCTGAAAAAAGCTTACATAACTGAGAGTGAATTCTCACTTGCAAGGTTGTAATTCGAGTCTTTATGAAAGTTCGTAAACCCACAATGCACGAAACCAAAAGCATGATGAAAAAATAAAAAGTGTTTGAAAGGAAAAAAAATCTTTCTGAGGTTTTCTGCTGTCAAAGTTAGACTAAATCTCAGCTGCTCGTGCTAGGTTTTGTGGTATAAGTGAGGATCCAGGCCTCTAGTAGGTGCATGAGATGAGCATATGCTGCCTCACATGAGTGGGGACAGGATGAATGGCATTCATGTTATCTGACAAAAAAGCTCTGGAAATAGACAGTTACATGCTAATTTCTGAAATGACATGAAAAGTGGTCCTTTGCTACTTTTGCAATCTACTTTGATTGCTTAGGTATCTTTTCAAAGTCTGTTTCTGGTCCTGCTAATTGGATGTGTTTCACTCAAAGCTTTTTTTCCCACAAAAAGAAGTTCAGTTAGCCTAATCTGTTTGCCCCTAAAAACTCTTTCTTATTTGCTGAAGTAAAAGCTTATATTTTACATTCCTGAGAGTGATAATTATTGATACCATGAATCATACAAATCTAGCTGATTCCCACTGTGTGAAATTATAACACAGGCTTGATAGTGTTGTAGTAATGTTACTGGAGCTGTGGCTTTGAGATGATGGATAACATTGCCTGATAAATAGTTGCCCTATAGATTGATCCTAAAAAACAATTTAACAGTAAATGAAAATCAAAGCATCATAGCAGTATGTATTTGTGTACATGTGTATATATATATATACACACATATATACATGCATATATATGTATATATGTATATATTGACTTATATATCTTGCCTTTTGATACAAATCATGTTTTCTTGTTAGAGTAACCTGTGCAATTTGGTTGGATCAGTATATGGTAGAGACTAAGAAAAATGCTTATAAAGTTTATGAAGTTCACCAACCTAAAGCATTCTTCTGCCTAATTAATTAAAATTCTGCTTTCCATTATTCTGTAATAACTATTCCTCTTTGGATAGTGGGACAAATGAGAGTAGCAACCTACCTCACTAGCCAAATCCAGGTGCTGGTGCTTGGCACAATCAAAGCAGTGTTTCTTGCTCTCTGAAATGCTGTGGATCCCTGACTCCGCTGGGTACACCTAATCTGTCTAGCAAACATAACAAAGCAACTGTGTGTGCAATCCCATATATAAAAGTCCTGTCTTTGCACTGGGAAGTATAAGTATTTTGAAGAGACTCACTGAAAAAGCAACAGCTTACAGTAGAACTAGAATTATTATTTTGTCACTATCATCAATCCTTTATTTTTTTTTAACCCAACAGACAGCATGAAATTCTGCTAAGATACTTGTACAAATATTTATTTCCTTTTTGTTTCTCTGACCATGTTTGAACTGTTAGGCAGGATTCTGTAGCAAGTTAGATGCTGGTGGACAACACACCTAGCCTCATGAAATTATGGGCAGAGAAATAATTTTGGATAATCTTTACAATTTAGAAAACTTACATCAACCTGTTTTATTTCACTTCCTTTTGAAGATTAAGATGTCTTTCAATTTTTCGATCCCTTCATTACTGAATAAGTTACAAGTTGTCATTAACAATGCTGCTCTAACGTCACCATAGGAAAGCATGTGTGAAATCTGTTGGATAAACTTTCCATAGTCTATCTTCAACTGAGAAAATGGAATGAAGTAATGTTTAATTTTATTAATTTATCAGAATACAGATGAGTAATGCTGTTTGTTACACTTTTTTATCTAATGGAACTGCTGTCAAGCTGAAGACTTATTAATTTACCTTTGCAGTCCTGTGCAAAATATATATTGACACTGGGTGCTCAGAAGATAATAATAATAGCGATCACAATAATTAATGATTAATAACAAATTATGATAATGCAACTATTAAATAAAATTCATAAACACTATTAAACTATATATACTGCAGAACACAACATATATTTGTATTTCTTTGTAAATAAGTTTCCAGTCTGTTAATCACAAGCTGTGGGGAAAATTTTATCAATTTGTTACTTGCCATGCCTTGTATCAAATTTTATTCTTTACAGTTGCTAGTTTTACATTTTCAGTTTAAAAATCACTTTATGTAGGGAACTGAGTATTCAACAGACTTTGGGTTTAGGTTTGAATGAAACCTAAAGATTTAAGTATTCCATAGTATATGCAGTAGACTCCCTTTGATTTAAATCCTCTGTTCCAGAACAACTGATCAAGAATGACAATTTTGAAAATATCAAGAAGTGAAAACAAAAATATGAACCACCATTATTGGAATAGTAATGACTTCTTGAATGTGGAAAATAACCAAACCCACTCCAACCCTGAAACATTTAATATGTTGGTGGTGTCGATTGTTGTATTTTGTAGTTCTGGAACTTCATAATGACAAGAGAAATGTCACTCTTGCTTACAATTTCTGTTCCAAATGTTTAAGCAGAAGAATCCAACTAGCATGCTTATCTCTCAGTTGCAAGCTGCTTTCCTTGCTTTTTCAGGTGCCAAAAATTCCAGCTGCCCAATATCCTACTGAGAAAATTTTCAATTTCCCCTGACAGCTTTTATGCAGGAAACTTTATCAATTATAAAAACTTTATAGAAGATCTAAAGTTGAATATGCAGGAAGAGTCTAAAATCAACAAAATAAAAGCTTAGGGTTCATCTGCTGGTTTGATTATTTGTGCTATAACTCATTTAAAGAGAATCCTTTTTTCCCTGAACAGATCTTAGGCTGCTGTGAAGTTTTTCCAGAGCTGGTAGAATTGGGAAGCCTCAAATGCATTAGGAGTGCTTCTCTTTGGTGGCCACAGGCTTGGTTGTAAACGACTCTCTTTAGTGAAAGCATCAACAGAGCCTTGTGTGGGGTTATTTGCTCCAGGAACGCTCAAAATCAGAACACTTACCTAATTTCTCAGTTCTAATGGTAACATAGATAACAATTACAAAGCGAAGAATACAAACTATATTGGTGGGATTGTTTGTTCCTTGGCTGGTTGGTTTCTGTTATTTCTAAGCTGCATGCATAGGGGATTTTTCGCAGAAACTGTGCTCATCAGGTTTCTGTGCACACAGAGCTTCATTTCCAAGTCTCCAATGAGCTTTTTGAGCTAAATAGAAATTGGATTTTATTACTGACCCAGCAGAACTGTTTCCATCATCAAATATATAACTTCTGTTTGCACAAAATCTCTGTGCTACACCATTCATGTACTTAAAACATAGTATTTTATTTCATTTTCTGTTAATCTGTCTCACTTTGATTCTCAAATGACATTTTTAAATGAATGAACTTTGAACATATGATGGCACTGTTGTGTAATCACTAAACTTTGTTTAGTGACTACATACCCCTTGCCATGAGTGGTTTTGTTTTTCAGAAAAAAGCCAAGACAAAAACCCTAACAAGGCTCCTGAAAGTAATCTTTATGGTTTGTAAAAAAACATTTTCTCAAGAGGTCATCTATTTTCACCCCATCTGTGACTTTCTTTTATCCAGCAATGTCTTGATCTCTTTCTAATTTATTCATATTGTCAGTGATTTCAAGCTTTGCTTCTTCTTTGTGTTTTCAAAAGCATAGGATGAAATATTTAATTTTTTCTTTCTTGTTTTGATTGTTTACTATCAGCATACTTCTGACAACTTGTGGAAGTTCATTCCTATGCCAATATTCCCAGATGATTTTCCCAGCAGAACTCTGGGCCTGCAAGTATGTGTGCACAACCCAGTGAGATTTTGTTGTCCCTGGGGCCCCATCAAAACAACTTTCAGTCTATTTTCTCAAGAATGATAATAGAGGTATAACCTGCAGGAAACCAGATAGAGGACTTCCTGCCTCCTATACAGGAGCAATAAATGGAACACCAAAGTTCAAGGGATCTGGGAAGGTCAAATTGAAAGGAAGCTGTGTCCTTTCAATTTCTAGCTAGCTGAAGCTGGTAAAATCTAAGTGGATAGGTTTTGCTTCATAATTCTTGTTAGAAAAAAAAATCCTGCTTAAAAGAAAAAATTCTGGTAATCATAGTTCTCAGAAACTTTTGCTCTGTTCTTTGGGTGAGTTCACATGTCTTTGGGCTTGTACTGTCAGCAGCAGTAGCAAACATAGACGAGCCAGTTTGCAGCACTTTGTGTTTGTTTCCCTCCAGGGAAACAAGAGGCAAGTATAAATAGTGTTCCTTTCCCCTTCAGCTGACTAATTAATAGCATGCAAACTTTGTTTTGCTACTATTATTTTTTTTATCCATGGAATACCTATCACCCTCTAGCAACTTAGCCTGGTACTTCTATCTGTAACCACTACAGTATCATTTTCTGGTCAATAGGTGTTTTATCTGGTGTTTAATTGCTTGGCTGGAAGATGGCAGAAACAATTACACTCATAAAATATTATGGAATTACAGAATGAGACAGGTATGAGTAACAGCTTCTCTGAAAGTGGTCAAAGATACAGAGGGCTATACAGTAAGCAGGAGTCAGCAAATTGTGATTTTGAAAGATGCTAGAGAATAGAAAGCGTAAGTAGAAAAGTTCCTTATGAGTGATCTTCCTACCTTTCTAAGCTGAGATACTGTGTCCATTTTTGAGTTCTGCTGTTGAAGAAAGGGAGGTTGGCTGCAAGGAATCTAGCAGAAGCCACTAAAATTATCATAGACATACAAAACTTGGCTGTTGAGTATTAAACATTTTGCAGTTTTTTGGTGAAAATATGCAGAAAAATAGAAATAAATGGATGATGAAAAAAGGTAAAACTCTACACGTTTTAGTTTCTGTTTCTGTGTTGGATAATAAACCAGTTGGAAGTATGGCAGATACAGCCTTATTCTCACTTATATTTTTTGATTATGTATTCAGACAGCAGCACCTGTTTGACCTTCCATTTCTGGTTGCAACCAGAAGTGACAGAAATAGCAATAGGTGAGTGATTCTTTGAGAAAATGATATGAAATGGAAGGAAAATTTTTTAATATAATTTAGACAACTGTATCAAATATTCTCAATGAAGAACAAAGACTGATGATTTTAAGGAAGTGTTTTGGTGGGAAAAAAACAGTCTTCAATGCAGTCCACTGAAACAGGAGCTTGTGGTAGTAATTTTTATCCTGCATCTGAGTGGAAGAAAGCAATGACAATACACCTCAAGTTCAGTTCCATCAAGGATAGCAATTCATTCTGTGCATGAATCTATTTTCAATTTCTTCCACATTGCCTTTTTCTTTTCATCTAATACAACACAGCATTTTGGTCATCATAAGCTTTATTAAATAAGTGGTAGGGCCTATATATGGCAGACATTTGCTTTAATCTGTACTCCCTCAAATATGATTATTGTAACAATAACTTCTACTTTGGATAGGAAATTCCCACCCTACAGAAAACTCCCCTCAAAAACCCCCAACAAAACATTTGTTGTTAAATGAAACTGCTTCTATACTTGATAATTCTACTTTTTCATGCGTGTTGCACTGTTTTTCCCATGTTTCAGTGTGTTAGATTTGTGTATGTGTATTGTGGACATGGGACCTTTATTTCAAGATCATATCTAAGCAGGGTGAAATAGATTTGTTTCTCAGATATGTTCTGGCAATATTCCTAAATGCATTTCATTTGGTACTTAATCTCCTGCAGCTCCTGTTGAGTTGGAAGAAGATTTTTGCTGTCTTTGTTTTTATTTTACCGGATGTAAGTTATTTTTCATTATACTTCAAGCTTTGAGAATTCCCTATGTGCAAAGACACTATTTTAGTCCTCTTTGGACTATATTCTTATTGCTCAAATGATTTAGTTAACCCTTGCTCTTTAACAACACAGCCATTTATGTTGTAAGAGTTGCTTTCCTTATTTTAATGGTTCTGATTTGGTCAAAAAGCAACTCAATGGTGCAGAAATTGGAGAGCTAACTCTTATGGAGAGTGAATACTTCATTAGTTACCTCTTCATTAAGAGACTTATCGCATTGTTGTGTGAAGAGTTAACACTCAAGTGAACTTCTTTTCCAAGGCTTCTCAGCCACGTCATGTTGAGAGATCAGCTGTAGAGTATATAGTACTTACACTTGTTTCCTTGTATTGTGTCTGGTCTGTGAGTAGGCTTCAAAGGGGTGTTTGCAATATTTCTTTCCATGCAGATTATGCTCTTTGATAATCATTGTTAAATGCATGGAAGTGAAGTCTTTTCTCTCCATTACGTTTTTTTACTCTACATGATGAAATAAGAACACTAATGAATTTCCTGGAGATTACCTTTTGGAGATTAGTTAGTCACAAAACTTATCACTGGATATATAAAGCTCAAATAATTTTGACAAAGTAGCCTCTATTTGGTTTTTTGCAACAACACTGTTTAAAAAAAATGTACCACAGTAAAAATCATGATGCTTTGGCAAGACAGCTTGAACCAAAGGCCTTTTAAATTTCTTTCTAAATAGGATGGGTTGCCACAACAGTATTGAACCACTCTGTTTATCAAAATCAGAAGAAAAATATACCAGTAAGCATCAAATTGTTACATATCCTAACTAAATATTATTTTTTCTTTTTGGAACCATCACATTGTTCTATAACTGAAATGATTTTAATTTCAGCTGAATTCTCAAGAAAAAAGCAATGCTTGTGGGAATGAGTTCTGTGCCTTTTGTTTCTCTTGATAAGTTATAAATTTTTTGGCCAATCTCAGTTTAATATATTAAGCAGGTAGTCAGATGTGACATTTCTGCACTGCTCTGTCTCTTCTCTTGTATTCCCTTTGGTTGTCATACCTCAAGTCTGAAAATGCAACCTTTTTGTGAAAAAAAATTTCATTTACATGGTATTTTATCTGATCAATAGATTGCTGGACAGAGAAATAATGACCACAATATTCTATAATTACCATAAACTACCTAAGCTGAGATTTGCAGCAAATAGCTGGTGATTTCAGGGTATTTGAAGTAAAATAGAATTTTGAAAATGAAGATATCAGTCTTCTGGAAGCTAGTCTTCAATAAATGTAACATTTGGAATTAGTAGGAACAATCCAAACTTCTTAGTCAATGTTATGTTGACTAAAATATGTTTTTATAGAAATGTACAGACTTGATAGTTGTATGATTATTTAAAACCTTTCTGCGAGGCAAGTCTTCAATTTTTCCACTGTCAGAGCTGTTACCAGGCATGAGTTTTCTCAGTCTCTTGTTTTTCCTTTCCTGCTTGCACTGTTAAATTCCTGATCCCATGAGATATGAATGATTGCAAAAGTCTAGGCTGGGTTAGATTTTTAAGTCTATACTGTCATTACTATATTTCATGAATATTTTAGGAAATGCAAATAAGAGCAATGGGATTCAGCATTTACTTGGTTCTTACTGCTTAGTGATAGGAAATTCTGAGGAATTATTCACAACAAAATTAGGTTTTTAATAGACTCTATTATAGTCTCCTGAATAAATTCATTGGGGTTTTTTATATCTGATCAGTACCCATAATTTTACTCTGTATTTGTGAAATTAGTTCTAAGTCATGTCTTTTTAATGGAACTACTCTTCTTCTCCTAGATTCTTTTTGTTAGAAGTTTGAGAAAAACTTTTCTTGTTGAAGTCTTTTTTATTATTTTATACCTGTTGCATTTACAAGATTTTCCCAGATGCTATTTTTCTAGTTTTATATCATCTAAAGAAATTAACAGAAATTTCATTCACATTGCAGTTTTCAGTTTCAAAAGGGTCTCTGAAAAATTTTGTAATCAAAAAATTAAAGAAGTAAAACAAAACCAACATGCCATATTAAAGTACTGCTCAGTAGGAGTCTTGCCTGGTCCAGTAAAAGAATAAACATGCTAATTTTTTTCCAATTAACACTGATAAACTAAGTTCTATTAGAGGAATGGCTTAGATAGTGGACAGAATTAATAATATTCGATGGAGTAGCTGGTTCTTAATAAGAATGAAGACTAGCTGCAGCAGAGGACACCTAGCTAACATCTTGATAATTTATCTGATGCTTTCACAAAATGATCATGGAAACTGAATAATGCCATTTCACTAAATGAAGTTCATAAAAGGCAAATCAGATCTAACGCTACGATCTCACAAGTTCATGGTGGTTTGGAGATTTAGTCTTTAAGGGACACAAAACAAAAGAATATGAAAATAGCAATGAAACATAGAGAAAGAATCAGTGGTCTGTTAGAGATGCAGCCTGATAAATCTCACAGCTATGTGAGTATAACTGTTTCATTTTGAGAGCTAAAGACAACTGACTGGATTTTGCCATTTTAAAATATATCTCCTTAAAATTTACTTAAAGCAATGAAAATTTTTCTTCCTATGCAAAGATTATGATTTTTCTTAAATTTATGCTAACAACATGGTCCAGGGGTTTTATGGCTTTGATCTACAGCACTGCTCTCTTTGGTAGGCATATCCAAGTCTGTAGTTTTAGGGCTGGTTGTTCTGTCCAAGCATGAGCGGTTTTTGTGTTTTGTCCTAGTCATGTTCCCCAACTCTGTACTTCTTCATGGCTTGGGGAATATCTTTATTGTCACTGCACACTCAGGACTGGGTGTTTTTTTTCCTTAGTGTTGCTCATATTCTGTTATTCACATATTTCTCAATGCATGACATTTTTGTGCTTCACAAAATTACAGAATCATCAAGACTCTAAGATCTTCAAGATCCAGCACCATCATTATCACCCCTAAATCATATTTGCAAGTGCCAAATCCAGATGCCTTTTGAATGCTTTTTGTAATGAACTTCAGTGTTGAATAATGCTTGTTTGACTCATATTTTCAAATACGCTACTAAAATATCACAGAAGAACACATTTTGTATAAAAAAGGCCCAACAAAAAATCAAAATCGTAATCCAAACCTTTGGGTTTTTTTTTCTAAATAAAACATGTTACTGCATTGCTTAGTGAAAACTACTGAAAACAAATTAAAACACATTTTAGTCCTTACACATTAGTTCTTTCTTAATAAGAAAAACTAACAGACATCTTTCACACAACCTCCCTATGCCAGGATCCCTAGTTCAGCAGAATTCTCACGTGCCTGCGCCCTTCTGTGAGTGATGACATTTCACATGTCCTCAGGTATAAATTTTGTTACACACCTTCCTAAACTTAGGACTAACTGAGGTCTTGCTCTAAAGTTTTCTGTAGTCTGTTGAAGACAATTAAAGGGAATATGATACAGTCTCAATTCAGTGGTTTTGTGAGAAGCAAAAATACAAGTACCTGTTGGGTCCCCTTACAACAATGACCACCTCACAAGGTTATGGCCTGGGAAGAAGATTCTTGCTTAGTTTTCTGGTTTGGATGAGCTGATAAATATGCATTTTTAAATCAGCTGACAATAATTTTGTGACTAATGTCGGCTGAGAACTTTTATGTTAATTTAGTTTATTTCTTTAGTTGACCTTCATACGTCAAAATATTGTATTTGACTTAGATGAATTCACCTCTTGTATGTATTTATGAAAATATCATGGCCAAAAACTAAATTTCATTAGTCAAATATTAGTTCAAGAATCATATTAACATTTTAACCATTGTTACAGTCATGACTGGCAAGTAGTTTTAGTAACACAGCAAGTTGGAATACTTAACTACTGCCTTAATTAGTGAACATGCTTTGTTAGATTTACTTGATATCTGATACTCCTCAAAAAACATGTAATCAAATCTGTTTGATTTTATTAATTTTAGTTGTTTTGCTTTCTGCTCTTAGTTTGTTGGTCCTATTCTTAAACTCAAAGAAATTACTGCATAAAAGACTTAAAACACAAAGAGTCAATATGCTTTGTTGCATATTTGTGGTCACTCTCAAAATAATTTCTTGCAAAAGCAAAGCCATAATGAAGTTTCAGGCAACTGTGTACTAATGACTTCCCAGTAGAAGCTTCTGGGAAGATCTAAGCATAAAGGTTACTTCCAGCAAACATTTATTTTTTTAAAGTTAAGGTAAGTGACAATATTTCTAGTTCCCATCTTTCTTTTTGGTGGGTTTTGTTTGATTGTTTTTAATGTCTTCTAATTAAGAAAGAATGCTATGATTTTATAGATCGGAGGAAATTTATTTTAGTGTAGAAGTGCCAGAAGAACTATGGTAC
>VWYI01001071.1:672-18979 GCA_013399455.1 Anthoscopus minutus | reverse complement strand
TGTTACCAAAAATATAGAGACACCAGTGAGGTTTTAAAACAAAACCCCACCGTACACATGTGTACTTCTTTCTCTTCCTCCTGCCAAAAACATGCACAGAAGTTTCTCAATTATATGAATAAACAAGTTACATTTGATTTATCGTGCACATGTATCCACTAAACATTCTCTGAGCTTTGTAATTATGAGTTTATAGGCAGAAATCTTGCACCAGGTTCAAATCCAATTTGAGAAGTCAAAAACTCCTCTTGGAAACTGGTTCTCAGTGAAGACTTAAAATGTTCTGGGAATTTACAATGCATGAAAGGAGTGGGCAACACATGGAACACATGCAAGAGAACACCTTCTGGAGGCTTCCCAAAGAACAGTGGTTCAAAGATTCACAAAATACATTTTGCTTGCATGAACTCCATGTTCTACACTTACTTCAGGGAAAAGGTTTCACTATATCAGCACAAACTCTGTATTTTCTATGACAAAATGCAAGGCTTCTGTCTATGTAAAGAGCCTTAACTACATTTTTCCCCCACCTCTTGTACCTTTGTTGTATCTTATTTTATACATAAGTCACTTCAACAGTAGCACCTTCAGATATCAAAGCCATAAATCACCTCCTCCTTTTCCCTCCTGGTCCTCACTTCTCAACCCTTCCCATGCCTGTGCTGTGCACTGTGATAGGCTCACGAGGATGAGTAATGATGGGAAAAAGGAAGATTTTGTTCCTTCCATCTCTGAGTGGATTCACTGCATTCTGCTCTACTCACAGGTATTCTTACTACTCCAGTCACAGAGCACATGAGACACAGATCTTCTAATCCTACCTTCCTGAGTGGCCATTCTGGAAAGGATTTGGAAAAACCTCAGGGTGTGGACCATACTGAAATTCATTTTCATTGGTGAAGCAAAACTACAACACAAAGACCACTAGGTAAAAAGGAAGTGCACCAACCCTTTCAGTCAAAAGGCTCAATGAATGGATTCTGTGTGTTCTATCCTTCCTCCATCCAGCTTCACCACTATCTATTACACCCAAATCCTTTTCATTCTTTTTCTTAAGCAGTGTAAGTCATGTCATGATTCTATTGAGAAATAGGTTTCATGTAGCACAAATGAGAATGTTAATTGATGCAGTCAGATATTTTTAAAACAAACAGAGCTCAATGCTTGATGTGTCTGCCAGAAAAGCTACCAGGAAAAAACCACCTCAGTCCTGAGAACCATCTGACAGTCATCACTTACCACCAACCTACTTCAAGGTGGAAAAGCTTTGTAGCTTCCTACTTATCACAGAGAAATCAGTCAACCTATATAACTACTCGATCCTAAACAAAAAGGAAATAAAGTGGGATGGGTAACTTCTGTTTAAGAGGCAAAAGAACAAAATTTGCTTATTTATATATAGTAAGTTTTATTTAATGTTCAAAACAGTCTTGCTTTTTCTCCTGGAGAGCTCCTACTCAGGCACTCACCAGATCTCCTGGCATTCCATTTGCCTAAGATCACACCTTCAGAAAAGAAGGGTGGAGGGGAGTTGAAATTAACCCTTGCCCTGGTTGTTTGTCCCTGGGTAAGATGCTTTGGGATAACCACACCAGTTAATCCTGGTGGGAAAGCTACATAGAAACAAGACAGAACCTGAACCAAAGTTTCCCTGGTAATTCAATTACAAAGGAATTCTTAACCATAGAACTGAGATCTCCTGCCTTCCTTCACTCAAGACCTCAGCTCTGCAAAAGCAGAGACAAAATCTTCATTGCAACCACTGCATAGAGTTGGGACATGAGATATAACCAGTCTGCTCTAAAGAATGCGAGATTTTCCTTTTAATTCTGAATGCAGAGAAATCAAAACTCACTGGGAACAGAAGTGTACAATGGCTGCCATAAAAGCAATAAGGTATTTACTGCTTTTGAGTTAAAATACACCAAGTTCAAACAGCTTTGCTTAGGAGGATTAAGCTCCAGTTTTACTTGAAGGAGGTTGAGTCACTTTCTTTGTCCTCCCACAGCACACGGCTGCAGCATTTAATGTGAAATAAGGACAGGGACTATTGCTGTCTGCAAAGTCTGGTGTCACAGACATGGCTGTTCCCTCATCCATACACCCTCATGCTGCAGAACATTTAATTAATAGAACTAATGCAAGTGTAGGCATGAATTTTGGTTTGAAAATGGAGGCTGAGCTTCCCAAAGCTGTGTATGAAATTAAACTTGATTACAATTGAAACTAACATAAATGCTGCATTTAAGCCTCATTTTGGATAACAGCCTGTTCTTTGTCCACACTCACAGTAGAGCAAAAGGCATCCTGGGCCATCAACAGGGCTCCACATACAAAAATGGAATAAAAAATCATTACCTAGAGAGTCTTGATCTTTCCTGCAGCCTCTCAATCTGTAATGTAACACTCATTTCCCCTTTCCCAAGGGATTTTTTAAAAAAATGCATGTGCAAATAGAGTGTGGTGATGTTCATCAGCATGAGACTTTATATCACTATTTGATGAAAGAATAACAAGACTAGAATAGTTTCTTATTTTTAAATAAGCAAGTATGTTTCTGTATTAACAGTATACAGAAACTTGGTATTTCTATACCGTGACTGAATTTTTTTTATCTAGGCATTGTGGTATTTCCTCATTTAACTGCACATCTGGTTTCAATAATCCTACAGCTGCTACCTATTGGTCTGCCTGCCTTTTGTTTTTACCTCCTTTCCTGACAGACTCAGGAAGAATTGAAAAATAGAACAAAAAATAAGAAATGTAACATACAGCTAATGATTGATAAGCATCAAGAAATGTTGCAAATCCTCATAAGTCTTAAGTAAGAGCAGAAAACAACTTTGTACTGGAACAACTAAGGGGGCTTTACCTTCTTCTGTATATGTTTAGCTCACCTGAAGTGACCAAAAAGAATCATCTCTGGTGAAAAAGGCACAGGAGTAAAATAAAATTGAAAACCACAAGATAAAGGTTTCTTTTAGGTTAGTCCCTGTCAGAATGGACTTCAATGACAGCATATCCACAGAAAACCTGCTCTGTGTACAGACATCTCCAGCAATTTTAAATGCTCCATGACAGCACATACACTACAGCTCTTTTTGTTTTTCTGGTTGGTTTTATTTTACTTACCAAGAAAGCAGATCTATCACTGAGGGAAAGGCACAGAACTGGGCTTGTCTTGAAAGACATCTTAAAACTAGGAGGCCATGTCCACCCACAGTCCTTACATTACTGATGTGGAATTAAGATCGTTAATAAAGCTGTTTGGCTATTTATTAAGGAAAAGCCTGTGCCTGTCTTACACAGCATGGACCAGACCTACAGTAAAGACACACTGCAAAGCCAGGTTCCTGAGTGGGAAAGGGAAAGAACTCTAGCTTGTACAGGGAAGACACAAACTGTAGCTACACTTTCAGTTCTCTTTATCCTCATTCCTAGCTGTTATTGGGCTTGCACTTAAGAGATGATAGAAAAGATGATTCTGCTGGTGAACAAGCACTGAATTGAGATCTTTAAAATATTCATACAGACCTACATAATCCAGTAACTTAAACCACAAAGATGTATACTACTGCTTTCTTCTCACTCCCATGATCACCCAAAGAGCTCATGACATATTTTCCAGTTACAACTTGTACCTTTAATTAAAGCACACATTCAGCTTTAAGACTAAAGACTCCCAGATCAGTCTCAGAAGAACAGGCAGCACTGTAATTATTTCCAATACCAGCTTTGCCTACACAAGGGTGACTTCACAATAGGACTAAAAGGCCATTAGTTTTCTTTTCAGCAGCTGGGTACTTTTGACAATGAGGTCTCAATCTTTACTGCTTTGTTTTACTACATTTTGAGGGGAAACATGACTTGCATTCCCTTTATATTTGCAAGCAGAACACAATTCCTTTTGGGGTAAGAAACAGCATCTGTGGCAAGGTGATGCTTTGTGGCAAACAGCACTCACCTCCTGAAAGAGCGTAGACATTTCACAGACCAGACATGAGCTGGGGCTTTGCATTTCACATTTGTGCCTGTCGGAGAGGAAGAAATCTCGCAGCAGTGGAGTGTGGGTAAGTGCCTGGACAATACAGTTCATAAAACATGTGTTCCCAAGATTGATTAGCCCTCGTAGACCTATAAAGACAGAAAGGGGGAGGGGATGCATAAGCATTATCAAGCTAAATAAAAAGGGCTAGATTTGCATTTTTATATAGTTTTCGCATTATTGCCATATTGGATTTACTGTATTACATGCACAGCTCCAAATACAGTTTTTATACTGGTTATGGGAGGCTATTGGTATTTTTGTACTCAACTCACAAGAAGCTGCAGAAGCTTTCTGAACTACACCAGGATTTCTAAAATTCTGAGAAAACTTAGAACTTCAGCAACACCAATACCATTGTTTTGCAATGGCTGCTGTGCCACATGTCCCTCCCCAAGACTGATACCAATGTACAATGACAACAACTGGTAAGTCAGTACAATAAGAAACCAATACATTAAAAGAAATTAGTGAGTAAATGTTCAGATTGTTTAAGAAGCTTTCCCCCATGCAGGTCATGAAGTCAGAATAAGGTTTTTGTACTGTTATAATCATCATCTTTATAAGACAGGCAGCAAAGGAAACAGCCCTGACAAACCAAGTCAGGCTGTGACATCCAATGCAGACTTAGGAGATTTTATAGAAAACCCAAGATCTGAACAGAACAACTTTAAAAAAGAAACTCTGAACAACACTAATTCCACTCTCATTTTAGGTAAATTAATCTACAGCATACATCAAAAAATTCAACTTGGCATAAGAGGATTCATCACACCTTAAGTCAAACGTTCAGTAATGCCCAGAGACGATTCCTTGTGCTTGGAAACCAAGATGCTTAAAGGAAAGCTCTTTTGTTGCACAACAGAAGAGAGGTTAGGAGTGGGGAAAGCTTTTCAGTCATTTGCAAAGTCTAAGTGAGAAGAAAAACATGCTCAAATCCTTGAGTATTCTTCCAAAATGTTAACATAACACCACCATACAGGACCACTAAACAAGAAGAGCATCAGGTGGCCAAGAACGCTTATTTTTAATCAACAACTTACTTTGAAACAAGATAAAATGCACTGATAGATACAATTCTGGTATTGATTTAAAATTACCATAGTCCTCTCCTGCAATAAAAATAGGATTGCTACAGAAACATTGAAAGAAAACATAAGATTAATGGACAGAGAACGAAGAATTTCCTTGTCATTCCATGGGATGAAAAAAACCTCTCAGCTGGCAGTGCTGTGGCAATTACAAGTGGTGCAGTTCCTGTGCAGTACAGCAGATAGTGCTCCAAGGGCTCTTTAGCATCCTGCAGCAGGAGGGGGTGTGGTCCTGTTGCTAGATGAGGAGAACCAGCACCACAGCAGCCTGAACTGCACCCAGAGCTGAAGGCACGGACACTGAGCACTCCTGAATTTTTTTCCCTGTATCTAAAGTGACATCGACCTGCTTCCAACAGCTTCCTGTTCCTTCTGTTTACTCACAGGACAAAATTTCTCATTATATTACAGTGACTTCTACTGGGCAGAAGCTTGTTGCAATTATTTGCTTGATTTTCATGCTGGGAGGCAATAAAGTGTGTGCACAACATTAGCAGAGTGTTAAATAGTTAATTTGTTGGAGCAGCTTGAAATACTGTGTGATGCTTCAGCTTGGTCCACAAAACCTATTTCAATTCCCAGTCTGTGTCTCTGCAAACAATGTCACAACAGGAGGGGGTTCGTGCTGTGCAAGTAGAGAAATGTCTTGGTACCTCTTGCTTACCTCTCCCCTCATTTTCTGCCATTTAAAATTGACTGAGTTTATTTAAATCACAGGCTGTGCTCACAGGAGGCTGGAAGGCTCCCTAACATGCAGGGTATTTTGAGAAGCAGAAGAGTCCCTCCCTGTTTCTCCCTCTGGTTAGCACCAGACTTCAAAGCCAGCCTGTTCAGCACAGAAAACTAGAGGAAAACCAGTAGTAAATCTAGAGATTCCCCCTAGCACTTTTTGGTGTCTAATATAGCAGTCACAAAAGCAAACACATAAAGGCAGCTTTTTGGAATCATTTATTAAGCATCATTTATTACATGCCTGTGGCTGGACCGTCTTTCCCTGTGACCACAAGAATCAAATCTTCCTTAAAGCTGCCACCAGGAGACAGTTACAGGCATCAAACTCAGAAGGCTCTTGGCTTATTCTACTTGCTTGGTCTTTGGTGTCAATTTTTCATGGATCTAAATGGAGTGGTTCTAGTGCTGGGACTTCACTTGAATGAAACCAACACAAAGTAACCTGCAAAACAGACAAGGCTGAAACATGAATACTCCAAACCCCAATAAAAATCAGAAACTGGTGATTTGTAGCAAAACATGAGAACTTACTCGGTTGAAAAGGGAAAAAGGAAAGGAGCACACATCAATCTTAACCTTGTGGGAGCAATGACTGCAGCTGCTGTACAGTCTCTTAAACTGGTGTTTGAAATGAAACAGATATGAGGAACTACAGCTCAGGTACTGCATAGGCAACTGCAGCACACTGAAAAACATCAGAATTTGATGTAGGTAAATAAAAGAGCTGACAGAACTCAGAACAACACATCCTCTTCTGCTTAACTTTTATGGGGAATAATGAGTTTTGTTGGAAAGAAAAACAGCTAAAAATTAAAGCCTGTACAGCACTCTGGTCAATAACATACTAAGAATGTAAAAGCTTTGTGCCTGCCACACCTATTCCCTCCCCTTTAATAAAGCCTGGCAAGGTTTCGCTGGAATAGTCAAGCATTGCAACATGTGGGTCATAAATTAATAGGAAAATAATGTGCCAAAACCTCACATGCAGCAGTCCATTTGTGCTAGAGCACCAACAGTGATCTCCACCAGGCTCTAATCAGAGCACAGTGTCAGAGTCTAAGGATTGCCAGCAGGCTTCAACTTCGACTAATAATAAAGCTCTGGTACTTTGCAAACTTCTGCTGTGCTTCATAGCATTGTCTTTATTTCTGTTTCTTATGAATGTTTCTGAAATGAGCAAGGGCAACCTGTGAGATACTTAATATTTTCTACACATGAATGCATGCTGTTGTGGTAAATGTATCTCACAGGAAAGCAGTTTTAGCTCTGAACTTTGCAGATACAATTGTAAATATTGGAATAAATTAATGTTGCTGTCAAGACAAAATTGTCATGTATGGTATAATCATAAAAGAAGTAGATATCCTTTAATCATAATGCATGGAATACCAACACTACTCTCCTTCTGCCAAAAGCTGGGCAGGCAGGGCATAAGCAAAGCAAGAAATCTACTTTTGCAATGCCTTGAGCACACAGCGAAACCCATCCAGGAAATTCTTTGTACATTTGGTCTCAATACTGAGTTCTGGCTGGCTTACCTTTGTCAGCTTCAGTTCCTCCATCTTCTTCCAAGAATGGCTTCTGATTTTCTAATGCTCAGAGCAATAGATCTGGGCAACAAGGATTGTTGGGATGCAGGGAGATCCAGAACACTGGTTTTGCCTGTCCACCCACACACAGGAGATGAAAACTCCAAGACAAGATAAGAAAATTCCACTTCTCCATGAAATGCAACTCTACAGCTATTAGAGGTAGGGAAGCAGGGAAATGAGAGGACCACACATGAATAGAAAATACAGAAAACCCAATCTTGCCCTAATGGGGGAGGTTCTGTTTGCCTCTATACCCAGGCTTTGGGTTAGGACTGGAAAGACAGCAAACAAACCAGTCTGAACAGATGTTCCCATGCAGAAATCCAGGATTTAATGGAATGAAGGTTCTGGAAGGAAGAGCAGCAGTCACTGGACAATGCACCTTGATGAGACAACCAGGAGATCATTCAGATGCACCGAAGCAGAGCCAGCCTGAGATCCTTTCTACATGAGGTACAGGTTGGTGACACCTTTGTTCCCTACCCCCAGTCCCCTATCTGGTGCTGATGCTTCCCTGCAGCTTCATCAGATAGTGTCACAAGTCAGTGCAAGCTGAGGAAGAGCTCACTGAAATATTTAAAGACAGTTCAACACCACACTGGGAAACAAACAGTGTAGCACAGCAGCAAAGATTTCTAGAGTAATTTTGGGTCTTCATCCTATGTTCATCCAACAGGAATTGGCAACAAAATGTAAGAGCATCTTTCTGAAAGTATTTCATGAGAGGACTGCCTTAGTGCCTAAAACTACACCCAAATTCTCTCTCAGCTCTCAAGTTTCAGGTGTAGAATACATCACACGTGACCTGAATGGAGCTGCCACAAACACTGGCCCAGTCAGACTCAGAGCTGCTGTTCCACCTGTGTGCCAGGAGCAGTTTTGCAAATGGGGTTAGTGACAGCATTTATTCTCCAAAGCTAATCCCTTTTGAAATGTTAATACAAAAATACTCATTTCAGAAAGCACCAGTATACAGATATGTGAAATTACAAGTCTACACAGGAAAACTCATCATATTCTGACACCAGTGATCATGTGAGTGATCAAAAAAACCCCAACTGCGCAGGTTTGGTGAATTTATTCCCCAACACTTCAGCTAAGCATCCTTTCTCAGGGACTGAAACCCATGAAGTAACTACAGAAGCAGGAACACTGAGTCAAATGAACTAGAACTTTTTCATCAGAGGTTTTTACAGAATATTTTTTACAAACTTACCAATTAACACACTTGGGTATTAAATGGTTTTGATAACTGTTTAAGAAAAAGCTACAGAAACTTCGGCCACAGTCAAATTAAATGAAGAAATTTCAACCACATGATCTTAAAAATAACTGAACAATTCAATCACCTCCAGCACACACAGAACATGCAATCTACCCTGAAAGTAAAAAAATTGCCTTGGGAGGGAGAAGAGGAAGAAGAAAATACGTGATTCATTGGTTCACATTGGCTCATCTTTTTTTCAATGGAGTAGTTTTGACAGCAACACCAAGCAATGGATTACATGACAGATCAAAGAAGTAAAGATGAACCCTCAGGGCAATAATCTTCCCTTGCTGGGTTATTGCTGAACCAGGTGAAAACATGCTCATGCTCCTTCTTCTTTATTTTTCTGCCTTGACTCCTCCAGCTATTCATGGCTGCCAGGTCAGTCACTGCTCAGTTTGAATCACTGTAAATCCCTTTGGAAATAAACCACCTTCCCTGAGCTGTATCAGCAGCACTACCCACCCACCTCCCACCCCTGAGCTATTCCATCATCAACAGGCACAACCTGGAGAGCTTCACTCACTCTCTTCTGCTCTACCCAACTTTTAAATCACAAGTCAGAACAGAGTTCTAGAGCAATACATCTTAATTTAGAAAATAAGATCGGTGATACATTTTTTCAATTTTTTTTCTGTATATGTTACAGTCTATACATCAGTATAGACTGCATCACTCCATTATCTAAAAGTATCTCTTGAATATTATATGTGTGCACATCAAGATTCATAGGCCATGTTGAATCCTGCAGTTTTGGGAGGCTGAGAGCACGACAGAAGAAATTGTGTTTGGATAATATTTTTATAAAAACTTGGATTTATTTTTCCTGTTTTAACTGTAAGTATTTTCATTTCTCACTGACAGGAAACAAAAACCAGCCCCTTCATCTAAAAGCCCTGATAATACAGAAGACACTGAGTCCTGAAGCAGTCAGCATAAGGTTATGAGGAATAACTCCTGTAAACAGAGAGAAAATAAATTATAGGACTATTTTAGATACACTGCATTGTGCACTGCTCCAAAACCTACAAGTTGAGCCACCCCTACACAGCAGAAAGGTAAATAAATCAGAAAAGGTCTTCCGGAATGAAAAAAAAAATCATAGGGAAAAGAAATACTTGATTTTTAAAAGAAACCCCATCTTTAAATTTCCCATTTCCAGCTAAAGGATTCTGGATCACTGCATCTTTTCCATTGCTATTGAAGTAACAGATTGCTCAACAGCAAAAAATTTGCTTATGTGTACAAAAGGAAACTGTCCATGAGTTTGTTTCCAGTAGAGAACCCTGGAGTCCAACTACAGAAGCTGCTGCACTGGAGGGACAAGAATATGCCATGAGCAGCACATGTATTGCAAAATCATTAACTGTGGAGAGAAAACAATATAGTCATTATTCCTTCTTAGATGTATCAGCAGCACCAGAAGACAAGGACTATTTTTAAGGCTGAATCATCAAACCCCAAAGTTCTGAGTCTTGGTGTGTCACTGCTGTACAGAGTTGGTGGAATTCATCCTCATTACTGACCTGTTTCACTGTTAACACAGCTCTACCCCAAGGCAAAACTGGCTTAGTCCATATAAAGGAGTGATCCAGACACAATTCACTCTCTACCTGAGCAACTGAGAACCCAAACCCAACAGGGGAATGTGTTCCACACACTGAATGCAGCCTGGCACCTCAACCAGGTGCTCTGGCATGCACTTACTTTTCCTAAGGTACTCATTTCTGACCAAGGGTGGTTTTGTTTTTCTAAAAGAGAGTTAATTTCCCACCTTCCAGATTTTAAGTGGTTCAAAATAAACAAAACAACACAGCCGTTCATATTTCTTAGTCTGTAAGAAAAATCTCACCTTATGTGTTTTGACTTAAATCCAACACTTGAAAGTATGTTCAACTACTTTATTCAGGCTCACAGGGCAACTCCAAGTCTTTTTTTGGATAATTTCTGGCATATTTGTGTGCAACTGGGCAGTACTGGAGTGACCTCAGCATTCCTAGGAGACTTTCCAGATTTATTCTTTATGTCGTGTTAGAATTGCCATTCAAAAGCAAATGTTTTTATTCTTTTTCTCCATTAAAATATCCATAAACCCATGAAAAGTTACCAAATGGCAACAACCCCCCTAACATTACATTGCCAGGATAGATGCACAGTGAGACTTGCAGCATTTCAGCAGCAGATATTAATGGATTTTTTAGCACATCTATGAAGAGGATCTAGTTCATCCACACCACATGGAAAGAACAGCAGTTACTGAGGCACCAATAATGTTTTTCCAGCATTTAGTTTGCCCCTATGTTTCTTTGTTAACAGGGAATTGATTGCATTCCCTATTTTCATTCAATAGCTTCAGTGACATCACATAATACACACACAGAGAAGGGACAAACCACATCAGGACAGTGCAAATGTAATTGGAAATAAAAACAATAACTCAAGAGCAACTTGTTAAAGAGGAGAGACTATCTGAAATCAATTAAATTCAATAAAAACAATTGTGAAGCAGGAAACAAGGAAAAATTAAGTGGACAAACACAAAATAAGGAGCAATGGCTACAATAACTCAGCCTCAACAACTCAGTCTTGAGCTGTAGTTCTCCTACAAACAGCATTTTGGAACTTCACAGGAATATGAGATGGCCTGGAGGTCATTCTGCTCCTGTGACAGGTAAACCTCAGCTACATGATGTCTGGAATTGAACATCCATTTTAAAAAGAAATTATGCAAAGTCAAGAACATGGGTAAAATTTTGTATGGAACTAGTATTTGAGACTGGAGAAACAACTGAAGAATCCACTGGTTGAGTTAATTAATTAAAACCAGATAGTGTTGGTAGAGGAACAGCCAGGCTGACAATTTTCAAGTATGTTACAGGCCACTACAATGAGGACTGTAATTAACTCCTGTGACCTGCCAAAGCTATAATAAAAAAAGACTGAGCTCACAAGAAGTAAAATTTAATTAGATATTAAAAATAATTGTCTCAGTCAGAAAACATTGCAATGAGGGAGTTTGGGACTCTCAGTTGTTGGAGTGGTTCCAAAGGCAGCTCTGTCAGCCCAGTGCACCTGACTCAGGAGAGGTGTTGGATGCCCTTCCCCGTTTCTCATCCTGAGACTGGCTCAGCCATTCAGGCTGATAGCAGAGCCTGGTACAAAGCACACAGTCCAGCTCTGGCAGGAAGGGGAAGGTGAGGGCATTTCCACACGACAGCTCAGCTCACAAAAGTACAACTGCAGAAGTGGTGCCACAGAGAGGATGAACTCACTCCCTGCACACAGCAATGAGTCTCTGACCTCTGAGCAGCTTCACCCAGCTCAGCTTGCAGCGGGCCAGGACACACAGACAGTGCAGAACAAGAGAGGGATGCAGGAACAGTCAGTGATTCCCAAAACCAGCCAGCCCTCACCCCCTCTCCTGTAACAAACTCCCAGTGCAGGCGGGTAGCTAAAATTGCCACAGACTGAGCAGTGAACAGCCCTCAGCCATGGATCCCTGCTCGACCTCACAGCTCTGGAAACCAAAATTACCTGCCCTGCTGCCACTCAGGCAAGGATGGAGAACAGGTAACAGCTGCTGCTGGAATGAGGGCTGCTAACTCTTCTCAGTGTTATTTTTAGACTACATAGGTATTCTGTGCATGGCCTTTTGCATTTGTGGCTCAGTGCATCATTCTCTCCATTTAGTAATGCAAAAAAAGAGTCACAGGATAATGCAAAGAGATCGCCTGGGCCTGGTATTTCGGTTCATTACCTTTCTGTCAGACATGCTCCTGTGTGTCAAGGAAAACTTAAGTTTGCAGCTATCAAGAAGGTTTAAAATCAATTTTGGAGGAGTTCAGCAGAGTCCCTGCACCCTGCTGCATCTTCAATTAAAATCAATTGCATAACATTGACACAAGACTGAACCCAGGGTTCAGCATAGGAGATACATATCTGTGGCTCATTTAAACAAAGAATCTCTAGCAGTGACAGAAATAACCAGAAACAAATGGAGATGAGATTCAAGAAAGGTTGCCCTTTGCAAGATTTTGGAGGAAAATGACATCTCTAAGCAATGACTACCAAAGATTGCTTTACTACAGATCCTTCCCCAAAGCACAACAGATCCTTCCCCAGAGCAACAGCTTGGCCTTTCCACACATCCTACTCGGACACATTTTGTTGGAAGAACCTAAGGGCAAGTGACATCGTTGGAACAAACACATCAAACAAGTTACCAAGAGTATGATCCAACACAAAGTGTATCCTTTTATACTATTATTGCATAGATGAAACCTCCAGAAGGAAGGAGCCAGAAATGACTCCTGAGTGTGCACAGTGTGCCAGACACACAAAGTACTCTCTATACTCTTACTTCCAACATGTATATCTTTGAGCCAATTCCCAAACTGGTGATGCCAAAACAGGAGCCTTTCCACTGCCCAGATAAGTCCCATTCCCTGCCTTAGGGCACACTGCCTGTGATTGCATTTCCTGGAGTTGCAGTGTGTGTTCAGCAGTGTGCTAGCACCATGCTCCTGGTTCTCTGGAGGGTACTGATCAGTTAGGATTGTTTTTATTCCTTTTTCTCCAGGCTTAGAGCACTGCACACAAGGCAAGTGATCTCCTTGGACAGTGTGGGCTGTGAGGTTAGAGCCTGTCACTACTTTGCAGTGGCTGCATGCCCAGATTAAGACCAAGAACACGAACAGGCCAGGAGCACTTGATGTCCTTTAAGTTCTCCTCCTTCTGATTTGGTGGCAATTGGCTCCTGTGTGCATACCCTCAGCTTGGTAAAATGAGTCAGCATTCCTAAAATATCTGGCAACACAAACAAACCCCTTAAGGTTAATTTTTCATATGGCCTATGTAAATAGAGAAGCTGTTTCAAGCAAGACAAGATACTGCAAGTATCTCTTCCCTCTGAATTTAAATTAATCAAGTGAGGGCTTTTGACCAAGCCACTGAAAAGTGCACTGAATCTTCCACTAAAATCACAGGAAACAGCTACAGAAGTTCTTGAGATGTCACCTGATCTGTCCCTATACCTCAATGCAGAACTAACAGTACCTGTAGTATTCCTGACAAATATTTCTCTGGATAGTTCTTTAATCTCTTCAATGATGAGATTCTGCAATATTCCCTAATGCCTCTTGTATTCTGAAGTGTTTGTCCCATCTTTGTAAACTAAGTAAATCAGAGTTTAAGAACTGCAACAACATTAATATGGAAGATACAAATACAATAAAAGCTACAGATAAGCTCCCCCAGTGCTAGAGTTTCTGAATTAGAATAAATATAATGCTGCAAACAGTAATAGTTTTACAAAAGCTCCTACAAAGAGGAAGGAGACAATTTGTCCAAGATACTGGGTTATCACTGGTTTTCTCTATCTATATGAATTTACTATCTCCCACAGCAAGCTTAAGTTTAAAGTAAATGTGGAGGAGAGGAAAAGGGGAGTTAAAGGAAAGGATCTCTGCATTGTGCAAGAGTAGTCTGGAACCTTTTGGTAAGTCATCTCACAAGATAAGGACCCAGGAGCACTCTGTAAATAAATAGTTTTTTTCCCTTCAAGGCCAAGGAAAATGTCAGGTTTTAACAGTGTAATTTCCTATTTCAGCATTTTTATTGACCATCTGCATTGTGAAATTGTTTTTCTCTCTCAGGTGTCAGGAAGAAACCAAAGCAGCATGTTCTCAAACCCAGAAACCTACACAGCATGTAATCACAGCAACCATTTCTCTGATTCTCTCAACTGAAATGAAGAAAGCTGAAAAAGACATTAAGTTCTGCAGCAGAACTTGAACCAAAGTTCTGTGAATTCCTGTCCTGGTACATCAAGACCCACCGAAAAAATTGTGCCTGTTGTGCTTTAACCTGATCCAATCTCTGTCAGGACCTCTGAGCATTGAGTGAACACTGGGGAATGTACACGGAAGAGAAGAAAACATCTTTCATGTATGTCACTGGAAACAACCACATAATAAAACCTGTTACTAAATATCAAAGCATTTTCTGATCCCTGTAAAATAGGAAGACCAGTTGGCTGGAGGAGAAAGACACAATCATGGAATCCTGGAATGGGTTTGGGTTGGAAGGGAGCCTAAAGATTTCCTAATTCCGACCCCCTGCCATGGGCAGGGACACCTTTCACTAGAGATGTGTAAGCATGCCACAAGGAGAGCTTCAGAAACAAAAAGGCACCTATTCCTGAAAAGCAGAAAGAACAACATGAAATGTCACATTTACCTATATGCATTGCACAAAATGCCTTAGTTTACTACAGAAGCCACAGACCTCTCAACTGTGGTGCTCACTGTTTACTCATATACACAGAGCTCAACAAATTTAAATTATTCAACAAAGTTGAATAAAGCAATGGAGAAGCTCTCTAAGCAACCAGGAGCTGCTCTGTCTCACAGACCTTATAAAGTTCAAGACATTGAAGTCCTAAGAACCAGAGCATGAAAATAACGATTATTTTTATAATTGTGGTAAGGCCAGGGAGAATAGACAGAAGACATCCAGCATCAAAAAAGTAACAGTAGCAGGCAAAGAACAGGAAATATGTTTCTGAAAACACCTGAATGATGGATCCAGAGCTTTATGACTCTGGCCTTTAACAGCCAGTTAAGCCGCAGACCCTTCAAGGTGTCTTCCTCTGGCAAAAGAAAGCCTTTATACAAAACAAAACACTTCAAAAGGTGGCACAGAGTAAAATATTCTCTTTGCCCTCCCCCAAAGCAGCCAAAGTTAAAAGCTCAGCAAGCTCTTGTGTGCTCTGCACAGAACACAAGCCTTGCAGAGAGAGCCCTGTGCAGATGGCACCCGTAAAGAACAAGAGGTACTCCCACCAAACTGACAAAATAAAATTCACACCCACAGCCGTCCTTTCCCCCCAATATCACACCATATGCTGCCTACAAGTTTTCACCCTTCCTCCAAACAGATTTCACAAATTAATAACTTAAGGAGCAGGCTAAGTGCCAATGAAATTAAATGCATCCAAATATATTAATATGCACAAATTATTGTTGATGAACTGGCACAGAGCTCATCCAACAATCCACAACACACAAACCATGCCACATGCTGTTTATGCATATTCCTGCTTTCAGTATATACTGTATCTACCTTCTGGCCACACAAAGCCAACTCTGGAAGCAGACAGGAAAGAGCAGAATGGAAGGTCAGAGTAAATACATTCCAAAAGCAATCCACAAAAGAACAAAACTGAGATGGGGATGATTGGCCTTGTTAAAAACACCACGCTTGCTGCACTGACACCGTGTTAATCAGGTGAAAATACAGTGGTAAATCGAGGGTTATTTCAGATTGTTGGCCAGAGAGATTTATGGATATCCCATTCCTGGAAGTGTCCAAGGCCAGGTTGGACAAGGTTTGGAGCAATCTGGGATAGTGGAAGGTGTCCCTATGGCAGGAGGTGGAACTGGTGGAGCTTTAAAGACCCTTCCAACCCAACCCATTCTGTGATTCTATGATTTTTTAAACATAAGAAAGTGAAATCTTCTCATCACATCCTCTGCTCATGACAAGACAACAGGCACTTGTCTATAAACTCTGCAGCTCCATGGGCTTATTCTCAACTTCCTTATCTGCAACAACAAATACCTCATCTAAATAAGGTACCTGGTTCAGAGGGCCATAATCAGATTCTGGCTAAGCACTGCTGTTGGGTTTTCCTTGTCAAGAAAATTCAGATTCCCATAAAAACCCATTCAAACAGCTGACAAAGTCAATGACACCAACTGCATTTTTTACTGCAAGGCTGTTGTTTTGACTGCATACTGAAGTTACATAATGACTTAGTGAAGAAAACACAGCACAGGAAAAAATTAACTACCATTAGAGAAAGAGGTAAGACAAATAACTGAGTTAGCAAACATTTTACACTTGAAATCAGCATATATGAGGAGGAAAAAAAAACCAGCTTTTTTTGGTGCTTTTATCCAACTAGATTTAAGCGATGAAGTTTCACCTGAGGAAGTGCAGAGCACAGTTTAGGAAAATCAAATTGAAACACTGTAAACTAAAAATAATATGTCTGGATCAGTAACAACCATGGATCTACTTCTAAAAGGTCCAGAGCAGGAAAATCAGGTTTGAGTTAGAAGTTTGGAACATGATCCAAGCCCTGGATCAAGAATCTTGTCTTCGAAGGAATTTCCCATTGTGCAAACACACAGAGAATATCTTCCTTTGCCTCCAATCCCCAAGAGCCACCTAGAGTTACAAAATTAAAGTATTTTCTATGCAAGTAATAGGAATGGCAATTTTCCAAGACAGGATAATAGAAAAATTCAATTCCAATTGCAATCTGCTGACTTCACATACAAGTAGTTTTAACTTTGTACAGTCTGCAGGGGTTTTAGCTGACATGAAATGAAAACATCAACAGGATAGCTCGTACACTGAGGGACATCAGCTCCTGATCTTCCTGAAAGAGGGTCCAAAATTCAAACAAATACTGAGGTAACAAGATCAGAACTTCGCTCACTCTTCACTGGAGCTGGCCTGGTGGCAACAAGGCATTCTAAAGAAGCACTGTTCATCAGTCAACTCTTCAGATGCTGACTGAGTTTTGTCTAACAAAAGTTTCTACAACAAAAGTTTGCTCACTCCAAGCACGAAAATGCTGCAGGGACTTCACTGGTAACTAGAATGTTCCTAATCTTACCCAGGAACAATTAAATCACAGATAACTCAATCAACTGCTGTGCAGATAAACCACACACCATGATATTACTGCAGCGATGCAAATTGCTTTCTGGCACCAGAAAACCAGGTGACAAATTCCCAGACACTCCATACACAAAAAGGCAACTGAAGCATCCAATCTGGAATTTCTCCTAACAAAACCTTTTGCAGAGGAAAGCTTTTATTTTATAATGATAAACAGTGAAGTTTAGGGAAGTCTAACAAGACTTTCTGGAAGTACAGCTCAACAAACCTCAGAGTAAATCGCTCCTTGTGCTTTAGAATTCTTAAAATATTCATGTCCCTCTAATTTTTCTTAGAATTCCCTGGGAGCTTTGAGAGAAGAGGACTTTCTAAACTTATTTTTAGGATCAGCTTTGTCAAGTTTAGACCTAGGAAATGTATTGCACAACTGGGTCCAACGGTCATACGTGCTAAGTAAAAATCAGGAACAGAAGGTTCTCCTATCGATATGAAGGTATCATTTTTTGATTTTACCAATTTTAAGAAACTATTTTTCTTCAGGAAAACTAATAATGAAGTCAATACAAATAAAGCCAAAGAGGAAACGTTCCTTTAAGGAGTCTTAAAGGTGGTTCTCCTTTCCTTCATCACAAAGCAATCTAAAAGAATTTAAGAATCAGAGATTTCTATTCAGGATGCACTTTGTGCAGCCGTAACTTCAAATATCAAAGTATTACTTCTTACAAATCAGTAATTTAAATTTAATGCCACAGCTAAAAATGTGGTGCTGTACCACACCATATTTTTCATTCCACTTTTCCACTTGAGCTACTTTAAGTACCATCCAAGGAGAAAAAGCACACCTGAGTGCTGGTACATTCACAAAAAACATCTTAGTACCAATGCAGTC
>VWYI01001070.1:0-26367 GCA_013399455.1 Anthoscopus minutus | reverse complement strand
CTGGGTGTAAACAGCAGCTGTGTCTGCTGTGTCCTTTTCTCCAGCTGTCCCTGATCTTGTGATGCTGTATCTGTTAGAGAATGATGCAGAGATCCCTGAGCAGCTGGAAAGCCATAACAAGCAGACCTTGCTGTAAAAAATTACTCTGGTTTGCAAGAATAATTAATTCACCTGCATTATTCCGAGTTCATGTTTTTTAGGTTAAAATGGATACATGGCTAATGAATTGCAATAAATACATACATCAAATCTGATAGAATTGTTGTCTAATGTGTAGTAATTAGCATGAGAGTCAGGAAAAAGCAATTAAGCCTCTCAAAAGCCAAATTTATACCCTCTCTACTGCCCCATACTTGTCAACATCACCACCTTCTGAAGCCTTCTCCAAGAGTGCAGCATGTAGTGCTCATCCCCTGAGCTAGGCCTGAATCAGAGCAGACTGATTTATATCGGGTTTCAAAACATGTGTAACCCATTTCTGTGAAATATTTATATTCCTGAGAAGAATTTTATCACGGGAGGATTTCCCAGCAGGTTAGGTGCATACCTATGCAGCTTTCATTTTTCATATTCTGATGTAACTGGGTCTGTTCAGGAAATGAGTAATTGCTATCCCATCATGATTTTTGCTTTCTCTTAGAATTACAAGTTTAGCTGCTGGCTGTGACACTCTAACCTGAATCTGATAAAGCAAGAACAAGGTGCTGCCTTGGACTACAGGTCACATCAAATCTTAACTTAGGTCGCTTTGCATGATTCCTGAGATATGCAATGTCTCCAACACCAGAGCTGCTTAACTTCAAAGGATAGTAGGCAGTGACTCCATCCAAGACAGGAAGAACTTGACTATGAAAATTTGGCTGCAGTAATGCTGTGCTGTTGTGGCAAACTATCCTTTAGCACTGGCAAGTCTTTCTGCAAGGGATGTTCAGTCATTGCCCCATGGCTATTGGCTTCCTGGAGCTTGTATTTCCAAGGGGAACACTCACCAGGTCCAGACATTTCCAGGCTGTTGTACTCCCTAAGTTCTCGCTTCGGACTGGAAGGTTGAGGAAAGCATTCTCAGTGCCTTCCACCTGCTAATTGTTGACATCTGTAGTCCTGTTTTCCTGATGGTTTGAGGATGTCCTCAGACTAGAGGAGTAGCTCAGACTCTAATGTCTTTCAATGATCTGACCCATATCTGCTGGTCATTTAACTTTTCCAGTTGCTTTTTTTTTCAGAAAAAAAACCAACCAGAGCAGTGGAAAGATATGTAGGTTTTGCAGTAATAATGATTGAAATATTTTCCCATAAAAATATTCCTAGTGGTGTCCATAACAGCAACTGGGGATCTTTTCTCCACTTTCTCAACCTTAAACCTCAAACTGTGCACTTTCATCTAAGATATGTATTGATTTTTTTGGGAAGGCTATTTTGATGATCAAGTGTTCATTTTCTATCATTGTCTTTTTAAAAATCTGGAACGTTGTCTGCCAACTGTGATAATTCACACAGGCATGAAAAAGAAAAATAGGGAGTAACAACTGAGACATAGCCAAGATCCAAGAAATCAATCAAAAACTAATGTTGCATGGCAGTGTGAATCACAACTGACCAGTTTTGTTTTGTTTTCCTAAGCTTACTTATGTTTCTCAAGGAGCTCTGAAACACAAGGCTGAACTAGACAAAGATGAATCTACTATTTACCGTTTTTTTAAAAATGCAAAGTCTATCCTACTTTACAACATCATATCCAATTTTTCATCTTTGAAGTGTTTTCAGACCATTTGCTTTTAGTCCCAAAAAGACAGACATTATGGGAGTCAGAGCAGAGAAGGAGAGGTTGAGAGACCTACTTCAGGCCACAGAGAGAGAGCTGGTATCAAAGCTAAAACCTGCTTGGTCATTCCCAGCAAAGGGTTTGAAGGTAACCATACATTTGATTCCCAGTTACCTCAGTGTTATGGCCTCCCAAGAGAAGCCAACATCTGCTTTTTTTTTTTTTTAACAGAGCTATGTCCATATTTTGTTGCTCCAGCTCTGCTCTGCCAACATTAATGCACATTCCAGCTCTGCAGGTGAAGAATGTGAGGCATTTGTCAGGCGATGGCGTAGCGTTTCTAATATTGATGTCCCCACACAAATGATAATTCAACAATTCCATGTTTGCATTATCTGATAGTGACAAAATTTTCAGAATCCATGGTATGAGGATAATTAGGACTCTTGCTAATAATTCTGTGCACTTTTCATTTTTTTTCCTTCTCAATGATATGAGATTCACATGGATTAATTACTACCTGCTATAAATAAACCCTGCGAATGGCAATCTACATCGCAGAGGCAGAGGGTAGCTGTCTTTTAATATATCACAGCTTTCCACGCACCTGTTTGCCCGATGCTGTTGCCATGGGAACTGTACTTTATAAGAGAAACTCTGCATAATTAGCATGGATTGAGGTCTATATCAATCAGAATAATTTGGAGGAGCAAGAAGAGCCCAAAGGAAGAAAGCAAAGCTACTTGTCTCTGTAGGGAAGGTATCAGACCTCCCCTGCGTGGTAAATAGTGAGGCAGTTACTGGAAGAATTCAGCAGAATTGGCAAATTTAAGGGAACCAAATTATATAAAAGACAGAAAATTTAGTCCCCTTGGTTTTCATTATGAAACACCATTAGGATTGGCTTTGAAAAACTAACAAAGACAAAAAAAAAAACCCAATGTTTGTGTAATTAACTTGAAGGTTTTGTCACAAGCTAAGAAGTTTCATAGGCTGCACTAATGCCATGTCTGGGAGTCTAGTAATGATGCACAGTATTGCTGTCAACAATGGCAACAGCTTTACCTTTTGGACTTCCTTCCAACTATATAGATAACAAAAATTAATTCTATGAAATAGATGACAGAAGGATATTAACTTGAACATTCCCACAGATTGGTTTCATAATAAGCCCTTCTACCTAGGGTTCACTGCTTTCTGCTGAAAGCTGCAAGACACATGGCAAACCTGCAGATGCAGTTATCCAGTCAATGCCTCATTATAACCACAATGCATCAGATTAATAATAGAACATCAGCTTTAACTTTTTTTTCCTTGTCAGCTGGTGTCAGAAATATCACTTTAAAGAAAAAGGCTTAATACTTTTGCAAAATGCCTGAAATGGAAAAGTTGTTATTAAAAAAATGTTGGAAGAATTTTGTGTGTGTGTCCATGCCCAAGTAAGTGACTGAGTAAATCTTCTACTAATATTGGCTTAGCTGTGATTCTCAGCTGGATGTAATACAATATTACTGGAGGGACTGCAGTATGGGAGCTGTCCTGGACTGTAGCTGTATGTGAAGTAATACTTTTGTATTCTTTAGGGGTCCACTTTGAATGCAGGTGTTAGCATAACATTGTGTTTCTGTGTTGGCAATCAACATTGATAATATGAGCCATCAAAAGAGCTCAGAAGAAAAAGGTAAGGAAAACTGTAAAGTATCTTCAGCATTAGTAATGTCAGGGAATGGTTGCTAACACAATGTATAGTAGAGGTTATCGTACTAAAGAACTTCTGATAAAACAGTAATGTAATGGGGTGTAATGGGGTATGTGTCTTGTATTTACTTGAAGGGGCAGTTCCTGAAATCATCTACATTTGAAGAATTTGTAGACAATAGGCAACTTGTAGGTCTTGGATGATACTGCAATGGCCTATGCTACTTTGCTTAACTTATGTAAGAAGATCATGATAATCTTCTGTAGGGGGCAGATTGTGAGAGGGGCAAAAAAGGGAATTAAAATCACAAATTGCTTTAGTTCATTTCAATCTGTGTTCTGGAATCCTTCCTTATCCCCAGGGTTTTATTGGTCTAAAAGCTTGTTGTAACATGGAGTGCTGCACAAGAGTATGAACTGGAAAAAACTCCTCTGCTGCATGTAAACAACAAATCTGGATGAGAAAGTGAGGTGGTCCTTTACCTCTGCTGACCCTTGGTTCTGGATGGAGAGCCTTCCACCTATGCCGTAACTATCATTAGGTGGAGGGACACTTCATGGGCACAAGCACAGATTTGCATGCAACTACCACAGAATGCTGAAAAAAATTGTATCTTAGCTGCCTCTGTGGAAGGAAGGGGCAGAGACTTGAATCCTGGCCCTCTTGACTGAGGGACAGTCCTTTCCAGTTTCAGAGCTGTGCTGCACTTGCCACTATTTTTCCTCCTGCTCAAACCCCTTCCTGCATGGCATTGCAGCTTTATAAGTCAAACCAGTGCATGCCTTCCCTCAAAAAGGGTGGCTAGAGTGCTCATTTTGGAAAAACAGTTTTGAATGCCTTCTCCCTCAAGAGGGACCCAAGGAAGAAGAGCCACGGGTGCGAACTCTTGTAGATGCTCTCGCTCCAGTCTGGATTTCCATCAGCCCAGAACTGGGTGCCACTGGGTGTCCTGGGCAGACTTGGAAGAACATGTTAAGGCAAGTCACATCTTTCACTTAAAAAAGAAAGTGCTAAAGGAGTTGAACTGCTTCCAGAGAAAGGTTGCAATTGAGTGAAATCTCTTGGGTTATAACTTTGAAAGCAGGCACCTGCATTCAGGAGAAAAATCCTGCTTTTTAGGAGCAAATCTAGCTTTAACTCACTATTTCAAATTAAGCATTATAGCTCTGAGAGTAATGATCCAACCTAAGTGCTTCCATAAATTCAATTCATTAAAATAATATTTCCTCCAGCCCCAAAAGTGCCAGATCTCATAAACTACCCATTTGAAATTGTTAGATAAATTTGGGGGGTTTATTGTTTTTCAAGAGCAAAATGTTGCCTCGAGACTAGGAATGTGTTTGGTACAATTTAGTCAATTTTAGAGGTGTTCTCATTGGAGTTATTCCTCGTTTTATTTGGTATAAAAGAGAGAAGAACTGGCTCCTTAGCTCTAGTGCTGAAAATCCATTTATATCTGTACAGTAATAATTTAGAGAGAAAGAGAAAAACTTAGAAATGCTTAAATAATAAGGGAACAAGTTTGGAAGGTTATCTTTGTACCTCATTAAGATTGAAGAATGACATAGATGAGCAGTTATAAAAAATTCTAAAAAATTTTTGGCCTGTGTCAAATTACTCTGTGATCTAGTAAAATAGTAAGTTAGATTTTTCTGTATGTCTGCTTCCATCTTTTTATATTTTATTAAAATCGAAAACTCCAAGTTTTCTCCTGTCTATTAAAAATATATTATCATCTATTTACATATGCACCATATACATATCTGAGAGAAGAAGATGAATAAAAAAATCTCCTGATATAAAGCCTTGAACAACTGGTTGGAAACATTTTTTAAGTAGATGTTTTCAGTGTATAATATTTATATGTTAACTCTTAAATATGTTAGATATGTTTAATGTTTTTAAAAGGAACTGGATTGTGGCAGCAGGGAAAAAACTGTTGTAGGTTTGAATTATTTAATAAGGAAAAAATCCATAGATTCTCTGGCTGCAGCAACATTGCTGGCACTTTAAAGGTAATTGTTGAGGTATCCTTTGCCTTGGAGATGAAATAAGAGCTTGGTCCCCCACCCCCATCTTGCACCCATTATCTCAGTTTAGTGTTATTGGAAAGGGACTGCTTTTATGCAAATAAATAGAGTGAAAGCGCTGATTCATTTCCTGTGTGTTTTCAAAAGCCTCATTCACAAAGACAGACTTCAATCACTGTCATTACCTGTCCTTTTGAGGTGAAATGAAAGCCTTGTATATGCATTTTACCTTTGCCAAGCCAGCCAATACATTTGCTATAACAATGTGATCATATTCTAGGTTTAATTTCAAAGTGTTTTGCTGAAAATAGACACTGTAAGAAAATTGTTCTACCTGGGAAGTTAGAGATCATTCTTGAAAGGTGCTAGAGCCTTCCAAGGTAGGAAAATGGAACCAAAGAAGTCCTGAGATATCTTCTGGTCTGTGATAACAGCAGCAATGGGTTGGTACATTTTGTAATTTAGAAAACTTCAGGAAATTCACTGAACAATGTTTAATGAACACCCAGTGACGAGGCAGGCACAGCTTCAGGAAGGATTTTTAATGGGTTGTGCCTTAATATGTATTTGGAGTTCTGATTTTGCTCAGAGACTGCTTGATCCCATTGGACCTAAAAGAATGCTTATTTTGGAAGTACAGTTTATTTCATTGTTGCTGTTCATTTTTGTTTGAATTTACATTCCTGAGATATGCTTAAATCTGAGGAGAACACTGAAGAACGGCTGTTGCCAGTATGCTTTTATTCCTCTTGCCTCCCTTCCTTTACTTACCTAAGTTGTCTCCAGTTTTATTGTTCTTGTGAGTTGTTTTAAGTCCTCATTCAGGGCTGTAGAGCTGGAATGGGAATGGAAAAGCTTTGAGACAGAATCAAGCCTGTAACCTTCATCTCTTTGGCAAAGCATGTGGTATCAGCTCTAGGTCTTCACTGCCTTTATTTTAGTAGTGTGCTGGGTTGCTACACTGACTGTTCAGTGTAAACCTGGCATAATGGGCTTTTAGGAAGCAATATGTACCTCAGGTATATCTTATATAGCCACACAAGGCACATTTGGGAATTTCACATTGTGGTGGGAGAAGGGGATGAGAAAAGGCAAATCTCAAAACAAAAATACTGTTAACCTCACTCAGTGGGTACATTTGCTTCCACTGGCATGTGGGGTTTGGAGGTGCTTTGGAGAGCAAAAGGATAAAAAATTTTCCTCTGTGAGACTGGTATTGAAATGTCACATATCCTTACCAGGCTTGAATTTAGAGATACTTGTGTTGGGCTTGCCTCTGAGCCTAGTACTCGATGGGCAGCAATGCAGTAAAGGGAAAAGATATAAATAATGGTGGTGCCAGAAAAGCCTATCATCCTATACTTTCCCTTTGAAACTCAGGGAGTCTTTAGAGGTCTGTAGGCAGCAGGGGCTGCTTATCTTGCTTAACTATGTCTGCTGCCACTGACACAGCAGCACCTTGTTTTTATGGTTACCAGGCAGATTCTCCATTTTTGTCCCCATTTGGCTACCCATGGAAGTTATTTACAACCTCAGCAGAAAGATCAAACAACACTGTGATAACTGGCCCCTATCGACACTGTCAGGTTGCCAGGTCTGTAAGACAAATGTTGCTCCTGGCTCACAGCGCCCTGTGTGCTGTGCATTTTGATGCAGATTTTTATTGCCTGGCAGGTGGCTTGAGAGTCACGGATGGAAAAAAAGAGCTGAGATCAATAACAGAGAATGATCAAGTCATGTCAGAGAGGGGTCAGCAGGCAGCAGTTGAGGAAGTTGCCCCTTGACATGGCTCTCAAGGGGGTGGGGAGTGTGGAGGAGTGCCTTGATTTCTGAAAGGTATCACGCTATGCTAAGAGTGCTTAATTATAGTTGTCACCGTGGTCAGCTAAAATAATGAAGGGCTCTGAACAGAGATGGTGAATAGCTGCATTTTGTTCTGATTGTTGGTGTTGCTGCCATCTCTCTGCCTTGCACCGGGCAACGTTGGCATGGGTGCCCTAAAGTGCAGGTTTTATGAGTACCATAGGGTTGGGAGAAGTCCTGAGAGACACTCTTGTCCCATGTAACCATTTTATTCCTGAGATGGTGTCATCCTCCCTAGTCTTAAAGACCTCCACTGTCAATTTCAATTTAATTCACTAACTTCTCTGTCAGCTAGTGCTGCTTCTGTTTTATCTGTAGACATTGCAACATAGGATTAACTTTCCCAGCTCCAAAAGGCAAGTGACTAAGACTTCTGGCAAAGGGTATGGGCTGTTATTGTGACTTAATCCTACTTTGCTTACTCCAGGATCAGAGAAGTCCTGCTTTCTGCAGTCAGAGCTGCAATATATTTGTTTGATGCCAATAATTTGCTAAAACTCTCGCAATTTTTGCTGGTTGCACTACCAGGGCTATGACAGGAAAAGGTCAGGCCAAAGATTCAGCCATAACTCAGTAGTAGATGTAGTTGCCTCTTTATTTTATCTTAGTTTGTGTTTCCTTTGAATGAGATGAGCAGCAGATTCTTCAGTTTTCTTCCAACACAATCCAGAAAGATGCCTGTAAGCAATTTCTGCATTATAGTTCCTATTTATATCTGTAATTAAAGAAATAAGTATCAGAGTTATATTACCAATTTCATAATTGCCTCTTCGAAATAATAGTCCTGTTCCAGGTGTTTTCTAAAATAAAACAGCTAGGGAGATTAATTTCAATTAGAAAGGAAAAAATATAATCTGAAATAGAGTTTTGTTTTTTAAAAGAATCAACCTAAAAATGCAATCACAAAAGAACTCCCAACCAAAAGAAATGTGCTTTCCTTGGAGGATACTTCATTTAGGTAATTAAATCTGTGCAGTGTGAATGAACCATTGGCAGCAGTGCCCTTTATCAAATGACATTTGGAGCACATTAATCTGCTGAATTCTGAGGCTTCACAGCAGCTTAAAACACATCTGGAGGCAAAAAACCAGTGAATTCTTAATGGGAATGAATAGTCTTTTGGTATGTAGTACAGATGCTCTAGGCTTTCTCACTGGGAAGATTTAGTAATGTTGAAAAATCCAAGTTGTATACATGTAAATTCATAAGCAATCACAAGTTTATGGTGTGTGCATGTTGGTATTCAGAAGAAAGATAAGTTTTTCATCCAACAGAAAATGAGAGAACTCATGAAGGGAACAGTCTTATCTTAACCACTGCTTTCTTTTCTCTCTCTCTCTAATTTCTTCCAGCACCTTTTGTACTGTCTGTGACTACTGCAAATCCTATTTTCTTCCTGAGACAGAGTTGCAGGGAGAAACTGTTTGATGTTGGTGTGTGGAAAGAAGCTCTTAGAGAGCTGCCAAGCCTGGCAGGTTTTGGGAGAAGGTCATGCTCGTTAAAGCTCAAAGTCTAGAGTTGAATTCTGCAGCAGTGCCTGTTCTCTTCAGCTTTAGGAAGCATCCCAAAATGATCATTGGAACAGAGCTCATAAAAACTAGTATGTCCTGAAAGGAAATTATTAAGGCCACAAGACTCTTCTGGAGTTTCTCAAAGTGTGTCTGTTGCTATTATTCTTGTAAGGTTGCTGCTGCTGTCACAATTCACATCAACAGTATATGGTAGCACCCACCACAATGCAGGACCCATTGAGCCATTTAAGTTTTCTAAGTATTAATGGTGTTTCTTTTTCCACAGGTTTTAATTCATTCACACAGTCCTACTGGGATATGAAGAGAACTAGCTGAGCCTTCGAGTTTAACTGTTTGTAAAGGTGAAGAGCTCAAAATTTTCACCTTTGAATTTGTGTGTAACTGTTGAAACTGGCCTGGCCACCTCTTAAGAAAGCCTTCTATGGCTGGATCTTTAAAGCCTGTCTTGCTCTTAACCAGCAGAGGGAAGTGCTATAGCAGAGGCTGAAAATGAACAGGAGAGTTCACCTCTTCAGAGACAAAATGCAGACTTGGGGATACTGAGTGTCTGAAAGCATGTACTTTCAGGCTTAGAGAGTGCTTATGAGGTCTGCATGTTATGCTAGCCACATGTGAATTCCCTTTTGGGGTTAGATTTGGCACATGTCACCTCAACCCACCACCCAAACCACCTGAACTAAATGACTGTGTTTAATTTAAAAGTTCATTTGAATTAAGTATCAGCCCTTTCACTACTAAAATGGCACTGCAAGCTTGTCAAGGAGGTCCTGAGTGAGCATTGGGAAGGGATGGAATGAAAAATGACCAGAGTTCATTCACGGAAAGAACATGTTTCGAATAGTGAGTGAGATTACAGATTGCAAGGATAGAAACTAGGCACTTAGGATCTCTTTGAAATTACTGCTTCAAAAAGCATTTGCCTTCTAGGGAAAATACCCTTTGAACTTTGCAAAACATATGTGAATTTGCCTCTGATGTATTTTTCAAAATTGTTCTCTTTGTGTTAATAACTAAGGCTATTGCTGCTTAAGGACTTGATCCTATACAGCCTGTATTTTTCCTCTCTCCTTGATCCTGCAGTGAGGTCATAATACTGCCTTTTTGGTGATATTGTGATGATTTCCATGGCAACAGACTGATGTCCAAAGTATGGGATCATGACTTTAGTGTGGGATCAAACAAGAGGAGATAAAATCCTTATTAAAATACATTTTGTCAATAAGAGGAAAAGGAACTAATAAAAAAAATCCATTAATTTTATTGCATATTTCCTTTTCTAACTAAACATAAGTGCAAATGAAAGTACTTTTTAAAGGATTTGTTTGGTTTTTATTCATTTTTGTTGATCAATAAAATGTTGGAAAGGAAACATGAACTGAAGAACTGCAGCTGCTATATATAAAAGAACTTACCTGAAATACTGATGGTATTTTTTTTTCTTGAAACATAGTAGAGCTTTCTAACCCCAGTAGCAATGGCCCTGAGAGGTTGCTTGACAGACTTGGCAAGGAGAGGACAGAGAGACTTCCCAAGCATGGGGTGATTTTCAGTCCTGTTGGCTTCCTCCAGCACCTTTTTCTAAACAGTTGTCACCTCAGCAAGGAAATACTGGGTTATCTGTACTTCTGTCAGGTACATGTGGAAGGGTCTGTGGATGGTGGAGAGGGAAGGATGGCTGAATTTGGAGCATGAGTCCTAACCTACCCCATGCTTTTGGTTTCTGTGGGGCCATTATGAGTCAACCTGTATTATTCTGAACGTTCATTCTGACCTTTGCCAGCAGGCTAATATGCCACATTCTCTATTCTCATCCCAGGGGCCTGCTTTTCCTCTGGCTTACACTGAGACATGTCAGAAGAGCTTCCCCTGAGGCCAATGTGTTAGTGTAAATGAGAAGAGAATCAAGCAGTGGGTGAAGATAGTCGTGGGCTTCAAGATCTGTTCTCCCTTTGGTTCATGCTGTGATTTATGCACAGAACTCCTATTAGCAGCACCAAGAGGAGAAATACTTACATTGCTAAATAGGATTTTTATTTTCTCAGCTGCCTGAAGCTACTCAGTATAAGCCTATTGTGAAAGTGATTGGAGATTTAGAGGAAGGAATGTCATAGAGAAATAAGAAAAAACAAAACTAATCCTGAACTAAGCAACTGTAAGAATAGTGGGGCTTTTGCTGATTTTTAAAATTTCTTTTTGTTGAAACATGTAGGGGGTTTTAGCTAAACTAAATTATTTATTTAATTAAATAATTGTTCTTAATAGGCCTGATTTTTTTTTGAGTGACTCTGTAGGTGGGCATTTGCATAGTCACTGATGAGTGTGGAAGTAAAAGGACAAGAAAGGTTGAGAGTTCAGAAGCCAGACTTGCTTTTTTGCTCATTTTCTTCATTGCAATTTGCCCTGTAGTGGCAGACCTCTATAGAAATACCGCTGCTGTTTTTGTTGTTTTGCAAACTAGGTTTTGCTTTCCCCCCCTTTTAATAGAAATCTGTTTGCCAGCTTCAGAACTGTTGCAATTAAGGGAAGTTTTTCTAGATTTCTAGAAAAACTGGAAATTTTTTAGACTTGTTAACAAAAAGCTGATTCTCTTGCCTTGAGGTGTATGCATAAGGGAAAGCTACTCCTTGCCATCAGAGGATAGAATCCACCAGTACTGCTGTTATTGAGGTCTGGGTATTGCAGCAAACTGGCAAGAGTTAATCTTTATTAAGCAAAAGCATACAGGAGCCATACAGGCTCTATCGTTGCGCTGTATTCTCATGCTTACCATTTCCTTTATTGATTTGCCTGTCTAAATGAGTACTTCTAAGCTCTGTGGGTGTTTTCCAATTAGATAAAAGGCAATTCATGTCACCCTGCTGCAGCTCTAACAGCCATAACCAAGAGTGTGCACAGAGGACTTTTGAGCAGAACAACCTGGTTTAATCAAGGTGGCCCCCTTCAGCGCTGCCTCGCCTGCGGGACATCGCTCTTTGCACGCAACGCTTCCCCCGTTGGGGCTTTGGGGAAATGGGCCACAGCCACGCTCACTGCTGAGGCTGTGCCTCGTGGGACACGTATATGGGCAGTGGAGAAGATGCATGAGGTTCCCTCTCTCAAGCTGCTTTGGGAGGGCGTTGCCATGAGGGCATCACCCGTTCCAAATGAGAATAAAAACATCTCAGAGGATTGTGACTGCTGCTTGTGATAACGGTGCCTGCTCCTGTGAGAGATGAATTTGATAAACCTCCTAATAGTCAGAACTGAGAAGGCATTTGCTGGAGAATCACAGGCTCCCTCTTTTGTGGGATAATCATGTTTTATTGCGTGTCCAGAGAGGTCGCACTTTCCCCTCCCTGAGACAATGTGTAGCTGATGGACAATCTCTGAGCATGGCTGAGGAAAACGCAAAGGGAAGTGAGGGTTTCACTCTGAAATGCTGTTTAGCTTAACACTCTGTCTCCTATCCTGGTTTTGACTCTTGGCTTTTCTCCTTGCTGCTGCCTTTCACACTCTGCCTTACACTCTCTCAGCAAACCACCCAGCTGAAAGAATTTGGGCAGATGCTTCCCTTCACACATTGAACAGGGCTCCTGTGCTTCTTGCTTTGCTATCCAGCACTATGTCCCCACACACTCTGATTCCTCTAGTGACACATCCCATGGGACCTCTGTGGAAGCCACACAGCTCTGAGCCTATTTGTCATGTTTATGTCACCACTGGAGTCAATCTCTAATGCTTAAAGTGAGCAAACAGCTGTTTCTAATGCATCAGCTAGAACTCTGTGAGGGATGGGGAGGGCATTCTTGGATCTATGTAATTAGAGAGAAAGAGAAATGTGACTGAATACACGGAATTTACTTTGTATTATTTTCTATTTGTAGAGCTCTTACAACACACCATGGCTACATACAAAGTCAAAATCACTGAATGGCTCTGAGCTAAGATGGATGGGTTTCACTTTTATGTAATCCATGTTCTCATTCACCGTCTGATATATAAGGTTT
The DNA here is from genome assembly GCA_013399455.1 of Anthoscopus minutus. Taxonomy (NCBI): domain Eukaryota; kingdom Metazoa; phylum Chordata; class Aves; order Passeriformes; family Paridae; genus Anthoscopus; species Anthoscopus minutus. Next base: position 13,495 of record VWYI01001070.1, on the reverse strand, counting down.
ATCCATAGTGTCCTGCAGCACCAACAGAACTGCCAGCTTAAACTGTAGACTGCAAAAGTGCAAAATATAAACTCAGGTGAGATGGGTCGATACACTGTGAAGAACTGAAATTTCTTTACTTGCGTAAGACCTCATCCAGAAACGTTTCAGTATCAGATATTTTTGTCTGAAGGAGCCAGTCCATCTAAGTGCTCCCTGAGCAGCAATGCTGCGATAGACCCCAAACTGGGATTGAGTCTTGTGGAGCATCGGGTAGTCAAGGAATACTATTCAGTTGCTATTCCTGACTTGCAGCCAAAGTTGCGATGAGTAGTATTTTATTAGCCATTGGTATATTTTACTGTTTCCAAAGTTAATAATGTACTATTTATCTTTCAGTAAGAGGAGAGAAAAGAGTATCATGCTAACATCTGAGACAAAGGATAAGATAGTGCTCTTTGTTTTTGTGGAAGCTTGTTTGTTTGCTTTTGAGAGAGCAAGAGATTGAATGGCATTTGGTTATGGTTCTCCATGACTTTAGGTAAGGATCTCGTATTAATGCTTGTGTGTTGCCTGTGCAGAGCAGCCAGAGGAAGTACGGCATGATTCTAGAAATTCTGGGGATGATTTTGAGCAGGTTGTTCTAATTTCTTTTTTTCCTAGGCTTGAAGCAAAACAGATGGTTCTTCTTGATTTAGAAACCACTAAATTTTTTTTCTGTAACAGCATGAAGTATCAAGGGATGATCTGAAGGCTTTCTGTAAGAGATACCTGGTACTCTCTGAGGTTAGGAGCTCTGGTACCCTCTGGCCTGGGGCAATGTGCACAGAGCCAAGAAACTTGCCAGTGTGCAATGTAGCCCACCAAAATCCATTGCTGGACTCCACTGTATTCATGAGAGGCAGATGGCATCACCTTCTCAGTGTAAAGAAGTGAGTCTCTGCTACAGATAATACGCTTCCTCTGGGTAACGCTTTGTTCAGTGTGTGCAGAAAGTGCTCTCAGCAGTTGTTCTCCTCCCACTGACACCAGTGTCAGCCAGGCTGAAAGCTGCATCAGCTCCTCAACCTGGCCCCCTGCAGCCCCTTTTCAAAGTTCATTAACTGGCTACTTTAATAAGTCTAATTACTTCTGCTCTTATTTGCAAGACTATTTGAATCGTTCCAACCTGTACAGAACCCTTTAGGTGGGAAGTTAGCAGGCCACAGCATTCATTCCTCAGAAGACGTGCATTTTTTGGAGAAAATGGTGTTGAGGTCTTGCTGGTAAACCTCGTCAGGAGCATTAAAGTACAATCACATTGACAAAATATACAATGATTTGTAATTCCTTTCCCCACTGTTGCAACAGCCCCCTGACTAACCTGCAGCTCAGTGTGCTAATACCCTCCTAGTTGCTGTGACACAGAATGGGAGATGGCTCAGCTCCACTTGCCCCCCTTCTGAGATGTCAATGGCCACATTAATTCATGTCTGTCTTCTTCTAGCCTGCTCATTTTTCCATTAAACTTGTAGGAACTCAATTATATTGGAGGCTTATGTCCTTGTCTTTTAAATTTGGATGAAATTAGACATTGAGCTCTGAAGATGAGGGAGGACCTGCTAATTTACACATTTACTGGACAGACAGCATGAGTGCATACGCATCCTATTATTAGAGTGTTATGCTAAAAACACATGCTAAACTGTCTGGAAATTTTACAGGATGACTCTACTTATCTTAAACATCGTCATATAAAATTACACTTGTCTGTAAAAATAATTATAGAAACATCCCAGTGAAGAAAAATAAGGAACGCTTTCCCGAACTGTCATGGTAAATATAATTTTTCGTCTCTCATTGGACCATAAGCAATGAAGCAGACTAAACACTAAAAGATAAAATGAGTAATGTGTTACTTATTTCTTGTACTGAGAGACTGACAAAAATGTGAAAAAGGATATGCTAAAAGTAAAGGAGAAAAGTTGGAAATACTTTGATGGCAGTTTGCATTTATTTCCTTTCAAAAATTAATGCAGTTAATTTTTTTTCTTCAAAATGTTCATTTGAATGCCTCCAGCACACTTACAAGTATGCTGAAGGACTTAGTTAATTTTTAGAATTCTTTAATTTGCTTTACATCATCTGAGAGATGTAGGTTTACTCAGGAATGTGAAATCACTGAACAAGACCTGCATCACAGGGCAAGATGAATAAAATTAAGGTTGCCATGGGTACTTGGCTTTTGAATTTTTTTCACTTTAGAGTTTAAAGTCTAAACATAAAAATCCCAGTAATTTTTGGCTTTTGTAGTTTAGCACTGAGTACACACATAAATTAACAATTTACTCGTGGCTGCAAGTGTAGCTATTACTGTCTAATGTATAATTCCCTGTACGCCAACAAGCTTTGCTTTTTCCCTTGTTCTGTAAGTTTTTAATTGCCTAGTGTTTTGCAGTATGACATACAGAGCAGGTGTTCAGAAATCATGAGAAATTTAAAAAAAGACAAGAAACAGGTTATTTTTTGACTAAGAAATTATCTCTGGCATTTGGAAGAATTGAAGAAATATAAATGAAGGCCATGGTTTTTATTGACACTAGTGTAGGCCATAAAAAAATTAAAATGAGAAGTAGACTGTGAATAAAGACATGTAAATGACATGGATTTAGGGAATATAAAATTGCAGAGTATTTCCTCTCCTTTATGCAAACTCATGAATACAGTCTGTTGCTATGAGATTAAGCAATTTGAGACTGAAAGTTTCATAAAAAGTTTTTTGATGTTCACACAGCACCTGTAGAAGTGTACAGACGATGTAGTATTTGCTGCATTGAAATACAGAAAGCTGAAATCATCCCAAGAGGCCTGAGCTTGCTTCCCGTATTGCTTGATGCAGGGATGACAGGCTTGAAGGCTGAGGCTTTGAAGTCTGCTTTTTGTACCCCTTCAAGCTTAAAATATTGGCTTGATGATCTCATCTCCTGTTGGATAGGGCCAGCACGTGCTGACCTTCTGGCTGCAAAACTCTTTACCAAATAGTTTCTCTACAGCCTCTATAGACAGAACCAGGTAAGCTGCTTACTGAAGCAGCTGCTTTGGTCCAGCAGAGCAGTTGGAGGAGTCTTTCCCAGTTTTGGGAGAGTTTTGCAGCCTGGTTTGGTTTATGCCTTACAAGACTTTGTTAGGCAGTCCCAAGCGAGCCAGGTGGTTCAGAAGTATCCTGGACATCTGCAGGAGCCCCAGGCGCTGCTGTACAGGCACAGTCCTTGTCCTGCTCAAGATTTCTCTTTAGGTTAAGGGGAGTTCTGGAAGGCAGGGTATGCCTGTTGGCATCCCTGCTCCCCATGGCAGTGCTGGTTTGTTCCCCAGATTTTGGGGATTTAAAGAACCTAAAAGATCATCTTGTCCATCTGCTTGGCTGGCAGGGGATTGTTCCCCACAGTGTATTTTCAAGTGTTTTGTCTCACTTAATTGATCCAAGTAGTAGGGCTTTTGTTACTTGTCTTGGGATACATGTTTCAAAATATAATAGACTTGCTTGTTGAAAAATATTTCCTGATATGCAGCCTACACTTTTGCTGGTTTAATTGCTACTGCCACTTTGCAATTACCAGTGCTAATTATTGTTGCCATTTTAATTTTTAAAACAATGCAGTGAGTTCTGAAGTAAGCTGGTATTTTAGGATTCTGACAAGTTTAACTGGATGAATGCTCATTCAGTGAGAAATTCTCCAGTAAAATGTAACATTCCATTATAAATCAAAGTAAGCCATTGAGATGTAAAATTTTCTTCTGAAACGAGAGGTTTTGGGGAAAAAAAACCCCAAACACTTCAAAATGAAATGTTTAAAGTTTGGCATTATTTTAAAGAATTGAATCTAACTTTGAAAAACATTTTGCATCTTAGTTACTTGTCTTTCTGTGTTAACCTTTTATCTTTTTCTCAATGACTGATATTTTAGAGTAATGGAAAAATCTTTCCCGGCTGACAAGATCATTAATTCAGATGTGTGATGATGTTTTATCCTTTGGAACACAGAGCTGTTTTCTCACTATCCCTGGGGCACCTGGTGAACTGGGATCTCTTCCTCTGAGACAGTCCCCTGGCAGAATATGTTTTCGTACAAGCTTACAAATCTGATTCTGACTTAAAGCAGCCCCTCTGCTGTTCAGCCAAAAATCCTGAAGTAACTGAAGTAACCTTCACTGCCGTTGTGCTGGAGGTCAAGAAGAAATTTTCCTGGAATTATGTGCAGTTGCCACAGTTCCATGAATAGCTCATTTTTTAAGCCACTAACTTCCCATGGAAAACTATTTTGTTGGAAAAAAACTCTAAGCAGATGTTGTGAGAATTTCTGTGCAAGTGAGCAGAGAAATGATGGTTATGTTGGAGCACTGCTGGCAGGACTAAATACCTTCTGGTTACTGGAGAGACATTGATATGCTGTTCTGCCTTCTCTCATCTTGTGAGATGTTCTGGGGGATATCTTTTTAATGGTAATGGCCACACATTATAAGCTATGCCTTGAAATTAAATGGATTTTATATACTCTTTACCTGCATTATAAATGCAGCACTTGTGATATGAATTGATGGGAATTATTCTTGATAGAATTTAGCTGTTATTTCAGCTTCAGTGCATTTTAATCATGCTTCCTCTGTCAAATATAGCAAATATTTCCTTTCTTCACTCAGGTAGCTTTTTCTTTTTCTCAGTGGCTCTGAGAAACAGAGCAATAGAATTATTTCCATTTGTCTATATATTTTTGTTTCTACTCTTCAACAAAATACGGCATTTAAAAATCCATGTTGTTTCAGGGGAATATTGCTGTTATCCCACCTGGCTGATATCCAGCAATGCATGTAAACTGAAGTCCACAGGAATGTTTAAGGCTGGAAGAACTTTTAATAGTGGGAAGAGAACCTGATTGTATAGGATTGTAGATTTTAAGTCCAGTTGTGGAAAGGATTATAGCCATTTATAGTCAAATCAAAATAATAATGGGTAATTTTAAGCAGAGGAGCCAGAAATCTCAGTAGCATCAGCAGTACTTAGGTTGAGATCTGCAGGCAGTAACTCTAAATTTCTCCTTCTGATTATCTCCTTGATGAGTGTTTTAGTCTGGGGCAAGTTTTCACTTTTTTGTCTCTTTCTCTCTCTTTTTTCTGCTATAAACTTTTACATAATTCAGTTTTCAGAAAACATACAATGAAATAAACTCACTTTATATGAATTCTAAAGTTAGGAGAAACAAAAAACCAAACCTATCTCCCCCACAAAACCAAAACAAAAAAACCTTCACCAAAATAATTCCTTGATCAACTCCCCACCAATCTGCACTACCATCATCGTCCTCTTGGTCTTTGCAAGCATTCTCACTCTTAGGAAGATTAAAAATAAAGAAGGCAGGCTGAGTGTTCATGGGTAAGAGTCAGGAGGAAGACCACAGGATATCCTGGTGAGATGCTGTTACAGACAGCCCACCCAGGATTAAGAGGCAGAGGAAATATTCTTCGAGCAGCTGGGAGAAATCTCACAATCATTGGTCCTTGTTCTTATGGGGTTTGTTCTTCAACTTTCTAAACCTCTGCTGGAAATATATCACAGCAGAGTGTAGGAGGTTACTGGCACAGCTGGTGAGGGAGGCAGCTAGGGAACTGCCCTGATGGACCTGAGTGTGAACAAAGAAGGATTTGTGGGTGATATGATGGTAGTAGAAGGCCATATTGGGCACAGTGATCATGAAATGACAGAATTTTTATTCTTGGAGAAGTAAGGAGAGGGATAAGTGGAGCTGAAACCTTTGACTTCCAGAGGGTGGACTTTGGCCTGCTTAGAAAACTAGCTTACAGAGAAAGGGACACATAGTAACAAAGGCTTAGGAAAAGGCTTAGGTACTTAATGCCTTCTCTGCTGAAGTCTTTAATACCCAGACTGATTGTTTTCTGGACATCCAGTCCCCAGAGCTAGCAGACAGGGACAGGGAACAGAATGAATTTCCCATAATCCAAAGGTCAGTAAGCTGCTATAGGCCCAAGGCATACACAAGTCTATGGGGCAGGATGGGATCTAATGACAGGTACTGAGGGAATTGTCAGAAGTTCTCACTGAGACACTTTATTTATCAGGAGTCCTGGCTAACCAGGGACATCACAGTTGAATGGAAGTTAGCAAATATGATGCCAGCCTACAAGAAGGGCTGGAAGGAGAACCCAGGGAACTACAGACTTGTCAAGTTATGGAGCAGACCATCTTGAGTGGTATCACAAGGCATGTGCTGGACAACCAGAGGCTCAGGGCCAGACAGCAAATGGGCTTATGAAATCTAAGTTCTGCTTGATCAATAAATCCAGCTGACAGTCTATAACAAGTATTGTTTACTAGTGTTTAGTTTTGGGGCCAGTTCTGTTTAATATCCTTACCCATGATCTTGACAAGAGAATCAGCTGTACTCTCAGCAAGTTCACAGGCAAGACCAAGTTGGGCAGGAGTGCTGATCTTCTGGAGGGCAGGAAGGCTCTGTGGAGGAATCCGGACAGGCTGGATCAACAGGATCCCTTTTGTATGAAGATCAGTATGGCCAAGTGCCAGGTTCTGTACAGGGGTCACAACAATCCAATGCAGTGCTACAGGTTGGGGGAAGAGTGTCTGGAAAGCCTCCATGTGGAAAACGATCCAGGGGTGCTGCTCTAACAGCTGTCTGAACATGAGCTAGCTGTGCACAAGTGGCCAAGAAGGCCAGGGTATCAGCAATAATGTGGCCAGTAGACCAGGGCAGTGATTGTCCTCTTGTATTTGGCATTGGTGAGGCCACACCTCAAACCCTGTGGGCAGTTCTGGACCCCTCTACAGCAGAGACATTGAGGGCTGGAGTATGTCCACAGAAGGGCCATGGAGCTGGTGAAAGGTCTAGAGCACAAGGTTGATGAAGAGAGGCTGGGTGTGTTTACCCTGGAGAAAAGGGGGCTCTAGGGAGATCTCATTGCTCTTTACAATTCCCTGAAAGGCGACAGGTGGGGTTGACCCATCTTCCCATGTAACAAGTGATAGGACAAGAGGAAATGGCCTCACGTTGCACCAGGGGAAGTTTACATTGAATATGAGGAAAAATGTATTCATGGGAAGGGTGACCAAATCTTGGAACAGGCTGTCCAGGCAAGTGGCTGAGTCATCACTGCTGGAGGTATTTAAAAGACGTGTGCATGTGGCACTGTGGGACATGGTTTAGAGGCAGGTTTGGCAATGTGTGATTTGTGGTTTGACTTGCTGATCTGGAATGTCTTCTCCAACCTAAATGATTCCATGATCTTACTGTATTTTATACTGTTTTCTTTGAGTGTCTTGTGTCTTCTATGGATAACTAACCATGGACTAGCTTGACCTCTTCTGAATTCTAGTCAGTTATATTATTTTTGATATCAAATGGAGATTTGAAGCCATTGAAGAGGCTTTGTATTTGTTGGCATATGTACACTAAACAAATCAAAATAGGCCTTGTTATGTTAAAAATTCTTTGCAGGATTAATCCATATATTTGAAATTTACAAATCCCTAATAATGATAGACTTTGAAACATCAATTTGAAGAAATTTCTTCATGCAGTTTTACTATTAGTCTGGAAGATACTTTATGTATATATTCTTTGGTGCATGGGCTCCCTCTGGAGCTTTAACTTATTAAAAACCACCCAAACCTTAAAACACTTTTAAAGGCTTTAATCAAAACCATCAAGCAAACAAAAGACATAAATGCATTTTTTCTGTTGCTGCAGCATTCAGTATGAATCTTTTCTTCATGTATGTTTGATATGCCTGGAGTTTCACCATATTATGCCAGCTTGGGACAGCAGACATTAGAATTAATGTCTAGTTGGACATTAAAAGAGCCTTGTATGAAAACGATGCCACACAGCACACAAATAATTAATTACAGTATTCTGAAGAATAATTAATTACAGTGTTCTGAAGATGCAAAGTGGCATGTAAATCCCAAGCATTCATCACACCATTGAGAGTCTGATGGCTAATAACAGATTTGATTTTGCTTGCAATGATTCATCATCAAAGGAAATTTTGTTACTCTGAATATTTTTACTATCTTCCATATGTGTTTTAATAAAATGTGAGCACACACAGAGGAGAAACACTTAGTTTATTAAAATCTGACACTGGGAGTTTTGGTGCAGATACTTTCCATGTTTTTCTCTGAGAAATTTTAGGTAAACTAAAATTTTAGGTGGACAGAATCATATGTCTCAAATCTATTTAATGATTCTGATATGTTTACCAGCTTTTCTTTATTAAAAACAAAGTAAGCAATAAGATCTGTACTGGTTTTATGAGAGGGGAAGGCAGTAAAAGTAATATTTCCTTGAAATATGTTATTACTATTTGAAGAGCTTATTTAAAAATAATGCTATTCTAAAGTTGTATAGGAATAGTTTTACCTCTCTTTTTTCATAAAATGGGAAGTTACTGTGCTTTAACCAAGTGCATTTCCTTTTTGCGATCCTGATTGATATCAGTAGAAAAATATAGATTATATACTTAAATTTTTATCTCTTTTCTGTATAGTGTGCTGTCTTGATATGAGTCAAACTGTTGTTTTGTCCATCAATGCACTGTATGAGCAAGGCAGTTCAGAGATTTTGTCATGCTTCTGGCCAGTACTGTTCTCATAAAAGAGACTTTTCATTTCTTATTGGACCTTGTACCATTAGTTTACAGACAGTGATGTGATGGAGGTATTTCTTCCTGTAATGAGTTTGTGACTCTCCCTGTAAAGACATTCTGTAATAAGTAGTTGTTTTCCTGTGGAGCTCAGGGAAGTCAAGATATTCAGCTCTGAAAAGAAAGACTACTTGTTTTTCCTGAAGAAAACCCAGGAAAACCCTACACCAGACAAAATTATTTTTCAGAAGCAGATCTTTTGTCCTCTATGAGTGGCCCACAGAGTCACCTCTGTTCTTTCCATGAGTATCTCTCATCCTGGTATGCTGTTCAGGTCCCTTTCACATCTTATTATGTGGTCTGTTTTTCTCTTGAAGCCTGGCTGACTTTTTGGAGGCTAGAATGTCATGGATGCTCATACAGATCAGTTTCTTTGTAGCAGTGGATGTCTGTTCCAAGTGTGTACTCTGTTACACTAATGTCCATCTTCCTTGTTTGTGCATTTTATTTTTGCAGATACTTTTTCTTTATTACGAAAAGCTAATGATGGTTATGATAATCTTGCTGTTTATCTTCTTTTATTAGTTGATGCAAGCCTAACAATATATGGATTATATAAAAGAATAAAACTATTATCCTTGAGAGTATATAGGGTGTGTGATTCTTCAGTTAATAATTCACATTTTTTAAATTCAATTTTCCAGTTAAACATACCATTTTAATTTTTAACATTTAGTGTATTTTTGAAAATTTTAATTTCTCTTCAGTGCCTCATAATTAAGCTAACTGTGCAGACTGTGTTTCTTAAAGTGTGGTAATGAGAAGGACATCATACAAGTTGTTTCAAATCACTGCTCTTTAAAGGAGATATATTGCACTTACTGTGGTTAAAAAATACCAGAACAACAAGTCAGGGAAGCAGCAAGGCCCAATGAGGAAAATTGCCATACTGAGTGTTATGACTATGGTCCCACCTCATGAACTAATTTTGTTGAGATTCATGAAAAGTGAGTTTTCTATCAGGTTGAAAATCAGTTATAGTCACCTTTGGGGCATGGTGCACACTGAAATTTGTGCATAAGGTTTCCTTTCCTAGGTGCTGTCACTTTTTCTCACATTTGTTGGCAAATGGTGAAAGGGGCTTCAGCCTGGCAGCTGCCGTGTGACCAGGGTCCCACAAGGCTGAGGCTCTGGATAGAATTGCGAAGTGTCTTCCCCAGGCAAGCACAGAGGTGTACGGCAGAAGTTGGATTGGAGTAGAGGTGCAAGGGTAAAAAGGGCAGATACAAGATCAGCAATGCTGGCAAATGAAATTAATAGAAATTTATCCAGTTTCCATACATTGATAAAGGTCTCATTTTACCTTGATGACAGACCCAACATTTTGCTGCTGCACATCTTTCTTTGCTGTGCAGAGTGAATCCTAGGTGTGTTATGAACAGGTTCACAGGGCTGGCTGTGATGCTACTCTGCTAATGGGGACTCTTTTCCTTAGTCTGCTGGATCTGTGGCTGATGCTGTACCAAGCTGGCAGTAGAGCTCAGCTGGTTGTGCAGGAATGGGAAATAATATTCTGTCATTGATCTGAAAGGCAAGGGAGGGGTAAATGTAATTGTGTGGGCTCAGCTCTTTATTATTTGCAGTATGAGACTGCAATCAGGAGATTTTTTTGAAACACATACTTCTTAAGCAAACCTGGTGAATTGAGTGTATGATGTCAGCTCAGGCTGTAATCCCTCACTTTTTCATGTTTTGATTAAATAAATATTTTCATTTGGTTCCCTAAACCCCCATTGAAAACTAACTGAAAGTTGTTCAATCATGCTGCATTTGCTGCTATGCCTCTTTCTGTCTCTCACAATTAACTTGTGACTTGATTGATTTTAAGATTATTTGATGAAGAGATCAGTGTTTCAAAAATAATGAATTCCCATTAGTTTCATGAGACTAGGTGGCTGGTCAGAGTAGATGAGTGCTCTTTGCATGCCTCATGATGGGAAAAGTTTTGTAAATTCTATGGAGAGCACAGAAATATGGAAAACATTGGGTCAAAACTTTTATGAAACAAGACTTCCTAGATTTGCCTGCCAGTGGTGATGTTTGGTTTTTATTCTACATGCACCAAGTTTGTAATGGCACGATGGGGGTTATTCTGATCACTTGTTTTATGTGAGGAAATTTTCCTTACAAATGATGCATGAACAGATTTATTGTCACATTTGAGGTAAGTCTGAGGCCCCTGAAAACTCTTTTCAGCCAGAAAGCTTGATGATTCATAGTGGTTTGACAGCACACCAAACTTTCTGATTTGTGAGAACATAAAATGTTAAAATTCCTGTTCATGTTATTATTGTTCATGTTCTAATTGGCCAGCCTGGGTCTCCTGTGAGGAAGGTCTACTTCACATTACAATAAAATAAAATTTCAAAGTTATTTGAGGATGGAAAATATTTTTTCTTTTTAATTAACCATAATATTGTTTTTACACTTAAAGATTACTTGTTTCCTTTTTTGCCTTCTACAGTTAATGTTCAGAGGAGGCCTTATGAACCAGCAGTTTTTATTCCTTGGTTTATGTTCTCAAGAGATGCACCCCACAGAAACTTTCTAAGAAAACACCAGAGAAATCAGAGTTTTTGAAGATCTTATAGCCGCTTCACTGAAGTTTGTTTAATCTCTTCATTGCTGCATGGATGCAAGCCTGCAAAAATTCCCACTGGCCCACGTTTGTTCTGGGTAATATAAATGCCTGCTTTTGATAGATGGGACCTGTCTTTGCAGGGACCAAGAGGCCAAGTATTTTAGATCTCAATGTGATTACAGTTTTGTCTTTTATTCCTACGTATAAAAGTCTAGTCCAATATCCAGTGAATGAGTTAAGTCTTCCTTCTTGCAGCACTAGAAGGAACATATAGATAGAACTACCTGAAAGATTTTGGTACTTTTGTCAAAACTGAAACAGATTTGTGGTTTCTCTCAGGCGCAGGGAGAGGCTCTGTTCCCTCTGTGGGGAGTAAGCCTAGAGAGAGAGCAAGCAGCCAACCCCAGTCCCTGACCACACAGAACAGCCCTGAATCTCTTGCCACAAGTGACAAAAGTATACAGAGTTCCTTCTATATTCCTTTTTTATTAATGTCAGTGAGCACTTGAAAGATTGTTTTCTTCATTAATATACAGAGAGCTATTAAAATAAGTTGCTGTTTTCCAAACAGTCCTACTGATATATGTGGGATGCCTAGTCTGGCTGTTCTTCTTTGTGCTTCTCCTACAGCATCATGTGACTCTGTAATGTATGATGGTCATCCTGAACAGTGAAATTGCCCCCTGTGCAGGGGTTCAGGTCCAAGCTCAGAGGAAAAGTAGTTTTTGCAGAAATCCTGATCTAAAAGCAAACAAGCAACTTAATTGACATTTAGGGATGAATATAAGTGATGGTTTGTAGCAAAGAACAGCCTTAGTACTTTTTCCTTTTCTGGTGTTATGCATATCTTTGCTTTGGTGAAAAATCCCTGCTCAATTATTTTCATGTCTGCATATCTTGGGTTGTTTTCTTGTGTGCTTTTGAACTAACTCCTTTCCTCCTGCTACACTCCAAATCATACTTTCTTGACTAATTATCTTGTGAGTTAATATTCAGAAAATATTCCATTTAAGCTGTTAGGTACCAATACAAAATTTGTATTATTAACAAGCACCTAGCTCTCTAGGTAAAATATGGAATAGGTATAAATGTGCAATGTGTAAATACATGTGTCTGTGTACATGTACGTAATTTGTGTGTAAACAAATTAATATATGAATATGTGTAAGTATGTGTACATGTGCACATAAATATGTGTGTATGGGTGAGCAGGGAGGGTTTTCTGCTGCAAGTGTGATACATCAGCTGCAATATGTATCAATTTGAAATGATCCACTTATTGTATGTTGAAAACAGAAGAGTTGTGAAACAGTGAATGTGCATAATGAGAATATAACAGAATGACTTGGAAGATCAGTTAGTTTTACAGTCAAGTGTCTCAAAGTTTTAAGAGAATGTAGGAAAAAACCTCATTACAGCTGCCTGCTTTTGCAGTTGCTGTCCTATGCAAACAGACTGCTGAGCATTTTGGAAAAGAGGCGTCAGTAGCAATGGCATGTTTTCAAGGAACTACTTTAAAGCCAAAATGCATTAAAATGTAATACCATGCATTGAAATGTAACATAATGCTGTTCTAACCGTATTAAAGAAGGGCATGCTTCAGCTAGGCTCACACTGAACCAAACACTGTCTCTGTTTGCCAAGGCATGGAAACATCAACATAAACCAGCAGCAGGATGGCTAAGGTAAGAATTGGTTGTCTGTTCCTGAGAATAGGATACCTGAGCAACAGATGATGTTGAGAGATTACTCCTATTCCATCAGCCTTCACTGAATTTGTGTCCGACACAGCGTATGGGACAAAGGGTAAGACCTTTGCCTTTAACAGGGAAGAACCGAATGGAGATTTCTTGACTAATCTGGTATTTTTTAAATCAAGCTGGCTTGAGAAACATCATCCAAGGCTAAAGCACTGCTGAAATGTCACAGCGTGTTACCCACAGTCAAAATACCGAGGCTCTCAGACCCAGTATTACTGAGCATTTTCATCAGTCACCTGGAAGACAGGCTAGAGAGCATACTTGTTAAATGCACAGATGACAGTAATCCACAAGGGACTTCCAGAGTATTTTAAGGGAAGATGTGAATTCTAAGTGACAGATTGAAACTACTGTCTGAAAAAAAATAAAAAGGAGGCTATGCACTAGCAACATGGAAAGGTACTACAGTTGGATAGAAAAATTCAGTCCAGAATGGTGAAGTTTTGCGGAAAATGGGTGAAAT
>VWYI01001029.1:0-12356 GCA_013399455.1 Anthoscopus minutus | reverse complement strand
AAACAAAAAGAAAACAAACAACCCCCAAAAACTTAGAATATTAAAACACTATTAATAGTTTTGAGGTGTACTTGTCTGACCAAATGGATACACAATTGTGTGCCAGTCAGAACAGCCACTGGACAACTGAGAAATATTAACATTTTCTTTGATTTAGGAAGGTGTGTATCTTTAGAATATATCTTACTACATATACTGTGCCATAAATATATCTCACATACATATTATCAATCAAAGTCTGTTTTTCTAGAGCAAGATAATTTGTGGTTGACAGTCATTGTGAAAGTCAACAGCTACAATAGTCATTAGCAGGAGCAATAACCTTGATTTGTTAAGGCTATCCCAGACCATGTGTTAGAAATCTTGTACCAAGTGCAAAGAGATCTCAACTCAGTCACTTGTTGTATAATGCACTTACAGTAGAAAGGGACATCAAGACATGTCCTGGCTACAGAATACCCAAGAGCCTTGCCATGAGATCCACTCTGACAAGAGCAAGAACATCCCAACAAGTGCTTCCACCAACAAGTGGCTACACTTTCAAGAACTCTTGCTCCCATATTCATAATTGTTCTACCAGAATGAGAGGTAAGCAAAGTTTTAGCATTTCTATTACCCACGAGTTTTCCATTTCTCTATCCATGTTCCAGAGCAGGATTTGGCATTAGCTAATACAAGTCTTATAAACAGTAATAAGGATGACAGGATTCTTTCCAATACTAGATCCAGGAATTATTCCAGATGACATTCCCCAAACCTGAATAAAACTATTGCCTAGCTGGCTTGGATACACTTGTGAAAGACCAACAATTTGTGGAAATGATATTTGGTACTGGCTGGTCTCATGTCTGGTGTAGTAAGCCAAAATTATTTCCACAGTAAAGCATTCATTAGGACAGTCAGACTCAACACACAGAAAACAAATTGTACACAGCAGCCAAGAGCATGACAGCCATCAGTGATCTGCCTTTAGTCCATACTTGTCCCTTTTCCCAGTAACTGCAACTTGCTTACTGATTGTGATCCCATGGTCACAAGAAGTACACATGAAAATTTGGTTCCATGGGACAGGTCACTATTTATGGATATTTTCAAATATCCATAAATATTGACTTACAAGTCAGCTGCCAATTTGCCACCCAGTTTCCAAAATTATGTTTTCCAAGAGCAGTTCTGTTTTCAATCAAATTCCAAGTGTCCTAATACAGCCCCACTTAATTTCTCTGGCTACATTCAGAACTGAACTTTTCCTTTCTGCTTATGTATTATGTCTGGCATGGCAGAGATGACACCATTATGGCTATATTTTAAACTCTTTGCTTTCTCACTCTGCATTTGACAATCATGTCACAAAGCATGATGAAACAGCTTTCACAGATAGTAATTCTCCTATCATTCCTCTTCACGGATCTGAACACAGAAAGATCATCTAACATGGGTTAGCTGCTCCCTAAGTGATAAGAAGACAGAAGCCAAATGAGATTAAAAGGTTAGCAAGGCAGAGACCCATCAGAGAGGTAGACAAGATAATGGCCGAGTTCAACCAAGACTGCAAATCAGGAGGGAAATGCATAGTCAGAAGGCAGGACCCAGACCAAACCAGGAAAATAACCTATGGGTCAGAGGCAATTACAGGTAATCAGGGTGAGATATAATCCAGAGGTCAGTGAGCAGGTTCAGAGGCACAGGACAGGTCAAGACAGGATGTCAATCCATAGGTTGGGACCCAGAACAGGATCTTTGTCTGGGCACACAAATGGCTGAGCCAGCCAACACTGCCAGAACAGCTCAGACAGAGGCTGAACACTCCAGACTGAGTCAACACAGAGCTCTTTGGCTTACAGAGATGTGGATGGAGGCCACAGCTGAGGCTGGTCCATTAGAGCTATTAGTACACTCAAGGCCCTAACATGGATGATCTTGGCCACCTGCTCATGATTTGGAAATAACCTAACAATTTGTAGTGATTACACAGTTATATGAACAATGCGAAAGAGATACTCCAGATTTGTCTCACTGGGAGAGATTCCCTTTTAACTTTACCACTCAAAGAAGAGGACAATATGCAATTTAAGGCAAAAGTAGGATTTTTTTGTTTAGTTTAAAACAAAGCACCTTCAGTATATAGTATTAAATTTGCTGAGATAGCACACAAAACGAGATTAATATAATTCAGATAAGCATTAGGCTTAATAGGCTTAATGACAACGTGTGAAATAGAATAATTTTAGAGAGAGATAAATCTTCAAGCTCCAAGGCATATTTCAGCCAGGAAATGAGAGAAGCTAAAAAGTTCATTGCATTATGATTCACTTTTCAGAACAGTAATGATCAGAAATGAACTCTTGAAAAACAAAGAAAACAGACAGCCCTCTTCAGTTTTTAAAAGGAGCAACTTATATGCAATACAAGCTGTTCTCATGCTGGTGGGCTTTTAAAGTTCTCCTCTCCTACTTGCTGTTATAACTGTTGCTTTTCAGATAGTGCAAATATATAAACTCTACTCTTCAGATGCTTAATTTCATAGATAGTCCAAGAGTCAGGAACTTTTCTTTGTTGATCTAGCATTCAGCCTGTGTCTAATTTCCCCATTTGTGCAATAGTATTAATAACATCTTTCTAGTTCACAGTATAATGAATATTTTAACAATTGCAATAGATGAAGATATTAAAAAATGTAGGGCAGATAACAAAAAATGATTGCATTAGGAATCACCAAAATACATGCAGGCCACCAATGATTAACTTTCAACCAATACCTTACTCTCCCCTGTTCACCTACAGAACAGTAAATATCATTTTCAGCAAGGGTTTAAGACCGGGGAATCATCAAATATTCAACCTTTGGAAGCACCTGGGAATGACACCAAGTTGAGTGGGAACATTCATCTCCTGGAGGTAGAAAGATTCTGCAGAGGGATATGGAAATGCTGGATCAGTGGGCTAAGACCAATGGTATGAGGTTCAACAATATAAAGTGTTGGGTCCTGCACTTCAGGCACAACAACCCCAGACATCACTACGGGCTCTGTAATGTGTGAGAAGGGCAACTGAGCTGGGGAAGGGTTTGGAGCACAAGACCCATGAGGAGGAGCTGAGGATCTGGGGTTGTTTAGCCTGGAGAAAAAGAGGCTCAGAGGAGATCTTATTACTCTCTGCAAGTCCCTGAAGGGAGGTTGTTTCCAGGTTGGGACTGATCTCTTTTGTCAGGCAGCTAATGACAGGAGAGAGGTCATAGCCTCAAGTTGCACCAGGGGAGACTTACATTGGACATCAGGAGGAATTTCCTCACAGAAGGAATTGATAAGGACTGGAGTGGGCTGCCAAGGGGGATGGTGGAGTCCCCATCCCTGAAGGTGTTCAAGAAATGAATGGACATTGTCACTTAGTGCTAATGTCTAGTTAACAAGGTGAAGATAGGCAGGACTTGTTGATTTTAAAGGTATTTTCCAACCTACAAGATTCATATGATTGATTTTGTGTGTGATTAGGCTGCAAAATGCTTTAAGAAATTGGTTTTTATCCTGTGTTGACTTCATCAAAATCCTACATAGATAGTCTTTTTGTCAGTTCCTTGACTTACTTCATGATGAAGACTCCTGCAGGAATACTCCTCACTCTTCCCTGGCATACTCCTCATAAGCTGTTAAAATACATAGTTCTGATGATTAGATTTTGTCTGGCATTAGATTTTATTTATGTTTTCATATTTGGAGGTATGATTTTTCACAGCCAGATTCTTAGTTATAAGAAACAAAGAGGTTCTTTTTTTTGCAATGCATTAGCACAAAGCACCCCTTAATGGCCTGACAGCATCCACTCTAAACTGATAGTCTTATTTGCATAAAGGGAGAAGCAGGAAGTGCATGGAGACAGACGGGTGAATATTAATTAATGCTTATAAGGCTGAAGAAAATAAGCAATTTGAAATGTGCAATACCCTCTTCCCAAACAACCTTGTTTTATTTACATTATAATATAATACTGGAAGACAGAATATACTAAATGCAAAAGGAGCTACAAGCTTTATGTTAAGTAGTTGATAGATAAGGACAGGAAGATGCACAGCTAAGACTATTCCAGCACAGCTTCTCCTAACACTGGCAGAGTGCAAAAGTAATTTCTTGCATGCTAGAAATATAACCAGAAAACAATGTTATTTAAACTGCAGTTAGGTGGAGATCTCAACTAAACCTCACCAAATAATAGAATTGTAATATTATAACTGAAAATCAGATCTGGTTGCTCGTAAGATATCATAGATAGTAAAGGCTATCATATCATAGAGCTATGAATAGTAAAGGCTAAGATGTCAATAGGAAGACTTATTGTCCGTGCTTTTGATATATTCTCTCTTTCTGGCAAACAGTTACCATTAGTGTGAAGCTTTTTCTCACTGTCAAATTAAGCACAGCACAGCAGCTGTGATGTTGAACGTGTGCCATACGTTATTTCAGAACAGAGCTCATCAGGTACAGCCCAAACTTCACATCTACTTCAGCTCTGAAAACTGGGGCCTGTGTCCCCTGCACATAACCAGTATGTTATTGCATGTATTGTGTAAAGAATGTGGCTGCACTTCCCCTATAAAGTCAGTCCATACGCTGAAAGACTACACTAATTATGTCCCTAAAGCGCATCTACTGTGCTAGTAGCACTAGATATCGGCACACTAATGTTTTGCTGATATTACTGCATTCTTGTACAATTTTTTTGATAAGCCTTCATTAAATGCCTATTCATCATACTTCAGTATGAAAAGGGCAGCTTTTGCATGATTTGAAGATGATGGCAGTATAATAAGTTAGATGAAAGAACAGCCTTGAAATGAGAATAAATTTTTCACAGTTTTCAGGCTTCATTTCTTTTTTAGGCAGAAAGAACAGGATCTAAAATTGCATAACTGTATAAAAAAGGTATATCACTGATATACAATAGGATGTTATTTTATTCACACCCAACAGCAACTCAATGGACCTGTTCACATGTAGATGAGTAAAGTCTAAAGTCCTATAAATTTTGCTATGAATTAATTCACAATGTGCCTGCAATGACTCTGAAGAGTTGATAAATTGGAATTGTCCCTTTCAACTCAGCATATTCCATTATTCTGTGATTAAGAGTCCACATCATTTCCACTGCACAGGCCTGCCATTGCTACTATAAAGGTAAAATCAAGCCTTAAAAAAAGAAATGGAAAAAAAAATATAATAAGAGGGAAAAAGAAGGAAAAAAGTAAAAGCAAAAAAAGGAGAAAAAAAGACCAAGACAGAGAAGGAGAAGAAGAAAGGGAATAAAAGTTTCTGTAGCATTTTAGTTAAGATCCTTAACCTCAGGGAAATTGAGAGATGCCTATTGAATAAGCAGCAACCATGTTAAAGACTGGAATTCTATCTGTATGCTGTGTTTACGGCTCTTGACAAAAAAAAATGATACTCAAAATTTTTTAGAAATGCATTATTTCCTTCCTTTTAATTATGATCATTAGTTTTTCATTACATTAAAATTGTATCTCCCCTTGAAAAGAATAAAAAAATGTTTTTTCCAGCAAGAATTTATAGAGGTATAAAAAATATATATTTTTGTGTATACATGTATTCATGCCTGGTATAAGCAAATAGTCTCTAGGCTTATATTCAAGGTTCAATTAGAAATAAATAAAGAAAAACATTTATGTATGAAGTAGAATAGATTACCTGAAATTTCATGAATGTCTTTATCGAGTAGAAAACATTATCAAGCTTCATCCCACTTTAGTGAAGAACCAGTGAGATAGAGCTCCTAGACACATGGCTTCCTGTTGTGCACAACAGTCTGTCCCCCACACTGCTGGGAAAATACAGAGAACTGCTTACCCAGGACTGTGCACCAAGGAAACACAGACCCTGAGAAATGGCACAAAAAATATTTGGCTGTGATCTCTTGAAGGTTCATGGACCTAAAGGTGATTCCATGACACTCTTTCAATTTCAGTCCACAGAGGTTCCCAACAGAAGATGGTGACACAAGAAAGGATGGTAAAACAAATGCCACTGGCTTAAATACCTAGATTTTCCCATGTTCCAGGTCCATGGGTGCTGGTTCACAGTATAACATTTCAGATAGAAATGTTTGTTTAAGGAAAGACATAGATTTTGTGATGATTGTCTAACACTAAGCATCTTTAAGTTTTAAAACACATAGAACTTTAACTTGACCAAATGAAATACTAACATTTCTTCTCTTGGATTCCCTAGTGCCATTTAGCTATCTATGGTATTGCAGTAGTCATCCTTAATTCATGATGAGAAGCCTTTTTAAAATTTGCAGTCTTCATATTAGTTGTATTTAATCCTTCTTTAAGCATACTTCCTTCCCTCCCTTTTTTTTTTTTTCTTCATGTTTTTTTTCCTCTGGGCAACCTCAGAAAACTTTCTCTATTGGACTTTCAGAGTCATACATCAACAACTCATCTCTTTGTTTTTTGCAAGGCTTTCTTATTCCCTTAAAACTTGAACCTAGTCTGAATAAAAAGAGTTGATATTCAGCCATGTTATTTTTCTCTTTAGACAACAGTCTCCCAAACTCTGAATCTGTTTAATGCGTTCTGAATACAAGACATAAGGAGCAAAAATATGACAAAAGAATAATACAGGATTGATATAAAATCACAGCAATAATTCACAGACTATTCACAAATTGTTCCCAAGTCTATACCTCAATATAGAAAAAGGATGATGTAGACAAAAAACATTAGTATATTTTTGTACTTCTGCTTTATATGGAGAAAAGACCCAAAACAACAAGACAATTTCAGACTGTTGAAAGCTGTTGTACTTATTGTACCTGCCAAGACTTATTTAGACTATAACCAATTTTAATACCCTCAGAAGAAAACAGCTAAGCTATATACCCTCTCTAGAGTAGTTGGCTAGTGTTAAAATGGAATCAAACACAAATAACCCCAGAAGTACTAGCAGTCAAGTTTTTATGTGAACTGTTTCTAATAATAAAGAAAAGATAGAGATTTTACATAGTGGGCAGAAAAACTAGAGAGGAGAATGGAGGTGGAAAAGCAAAAGCATTAGAGATAGGTCACTGGACCACAAATGCAGCTCACCTAATATCAGGAAGATTATTAGGCATTTATCTGTCTCAAATGTTATAAATAACATGTAAAATATTTTTTTTATTTGCCTCAGAAGACACTGCAATCAAATGGATCCCCTAGCAGCTGTAGTACCTGTAAGTATACATCACAAATGGCCAGTAAAATTAGGATTTTAAATTAAGCTGGAACAGTTCAGAAAAGAACAGTCTAGTCAGCTCTGAGCTGTTTTAATCTAGATGACTAGCATGGGGGAAGAAAAGGGAGGAGGAATAAAAAGATCTATCCAAACCACACAGAGAGGACCTGCTTTTTCCTCTGTATTCCTTGATGATAAACTTAGGAGATCTTGTTTAACAGTACTGCTATGCCCTTCATAACAATTGAATGTGGGTGGTGTTTTAAGCCTTCATTCAGATTGTTCCCTCTATGATTAACACAGAAACCGGAGAATTTGAGCTCATAAGATGATGAAATAGCTTGAAATGAGAACTGCCGGACCATGTTTCATTATTTACCACAAGTGCTAGAAAATCACATATGTAAATTTATAAAAGTGAATTCAAGTCAGAATTTAAAAATGTTCAGAATTATACTATAGCCATGCATAGTTTAGTGGTTTGATGCATCTGTTAAACACAAGTAAAGGTGAAAAAAAAAAGAACATGCACTGCTAACAGGATTTTGAACACAAGCTTATTAACATATAGAAAATATGAGAAGGTCCTGAGCTGAAAGGTGCAACAGTAAAACAAAAGGTTATTTTCTATAAAATTACTCCCCAATATATGCTTAGTATACAGATTCCAGTGCTGGCAAAACTTGCATGTGGATTTTGGAACAGGTTGCACTATTTGCTTTCTCCTCAAAGAGGTAATCTAAAGAACTGTCATCCTGAAAGAGCAGAAAATGTGAGCCTGTAAGCATTCAGCTTTATTCTAGTCCAGAGATGAGTGCATATGTAAAGGTAAAATAATAAGTGTTGTACACAACAGCCCTTAGGTACTCTCAAGGAATAAAAGGTTGTATGTGAAAGTAAAGGATTATTTTGCTTGTTTGAAGTGAGTTAAGAAAGATAATAACTGGTCCCATTTAGAGAATGATATGAGAAATACAGAAAGGCTTTGGATCATGAGAGTTCTAATTCTAGCTTCTGCTATTACAGTCTTTTATGATTGAATCACCACTGTTTGATGAAGCATTTATTACTTAATGACACTGTTGAAGACACCAATGAAGCAGGAGACCTAGAGAGTTAATTTAACATTTTTAACTTTCAAAAGTTATCATCATTAATACTAATTACTACACAGAAAGTGTAATAACTAACACTAAACTATCTAGAAAAACACAAAATTTCATAGCTGTTCATTTGAATGACAGTGAGGCAAAAAAATTTGGGAAAATACCTTTGTCTATGCCCTGTCAATTTGCGTAATAGCAAATTTTAGTCACGCATCCATTCCAAAATCATCCCTCTCAGCTTGCTGAACCTGATTGAAAAGGTTAGTCTGAAGGAAGCTCTTATTTATGTAAAACTGTTAAAATGAAAGGTTTTAAAAGCCTCTGTTCACACACACACACATAAAAATTGTTATTATGTTAATGATAAAAATAAACACAGGATTATATTAAAATCCAAAATTATTATGAACACCCGATTAAATTCCCACACAGATTCTTATTCATAATTAACTTTTATTCTCCTAGTGGCCACTTGTTTATTTAATGTATTCAATAGACTTTTATCTCCTTTTTTTTTGCCAACGCTTGCTTTTACATATCTCCTGTTTTGTACCCCATCCAAAATACCTCTGAAGAATGAAAACACCTATGAATTTTCCAAAGAATTGACAGAAGTTAATGTCCTTGCACTCTAAATCCAGCCCAGAAAATTGTAATTTCAAAATTACGAATGAAAATATTCATCCGTAATAAATAACTGAAACCGGTATTTATTCATCCAGCTACTATAACATCTTTACCATTTAATAGCTACTACCACAAAAAATAAAAACTCCTGAGAAGTCATGCCTGTTACACAGCATTAGTAATTTAGGATCACAGTAGATCAGGATGAGAGGACAGGTTCCTACATTCATGTTTGCATATATGATTTTTACATTTCTCTTCATTCACACAAGTGGTATGTGTTAAATACACAGGACAGGACAGTTGTTATCAATACAAAAATCTTTCATCCCTGGAAAATTAAAATAATCTGATATTTGAAGCTAGAGATTATAGTGAGTCAATCAAACACTATTTTCATACAGAGATATTTTTGCTATATTTTAAAATGTTCCTTTGTTATAATTTGAAGATAAAAAATACAGATGGAATATACTATTTGATTGCTTCAAAATTTTGAAGAGGATTCAATGTAGAGTTCACACTAAAACAAAAAAAATTAGTTTACCTATACAAGATTTTAGACCAATTCTGTATAATAAATGTCAATCATAAAAACAAGAAAATTTAGAAACTATCAATGTATTTGTGATGATAAGGGGTTTTTTATTACTCTTCCCTGAAGTTTAGGTGTCACTTCGAGTACTCTACGTATTCTATTCAACAATCTTAATTATTAGGTATTTTTAATAAAAAATAATATTTTTAAATAAATCCTAATTATTAGGTATTTTTAACACATGGTAGACTTGCATTCACTCCCGTGACTGTGACATTAAGTAAAAGCAATAAATACCCCAAGATTTTCAATATGAGAGATTTCACAGGTTACAGTATGACTGGCTGTCTTGGTTTAGGACAAATTTGGGAGAAAACCTCCAAAGGGGCCTCNGGTGTTTCCCAGGTCCCAGTCCGGAGCAGGTTCAGGTGGTTCCAGAGGAAAAAAAAAAAAAAGAAAGGAAAAAAGAGCAGTCCAGGGAAAAATTTGGACTGCTTGGATCAACTAACTAATGAGCAGAAAGCAAGAGCAAAGCAAAGCCAGAGCCAAGCAAGAGCAGAGCCAGAAGCAAAAGCAAAAGCTGCACTACCTACTGCCGCGTCTCTGTGTCCTGCCAGCCCCTGGGGGAGTGAGCAGACTGATAGCAAAAACTAAAACAAAACTTCATCCTTCAAAGCCAGTCTTGAAGACACAGAACATAATATCCAGAGTAAACAGAACACACGATTGGGGATACAAGCACTGTAACATCACCCTAGGACACTGGCACAAAGCAAATTCTTATCCTGACTAGACCAGATTTTCTGCAGCCTTATGTCCCAGAAGTAATGAAAAGCAAGGAAAAGCACATACAAGGCCAAAAAACTGCTATAAAGCAGATGCTACCACACTGACCCCACTCCTGCCCTGCCCCAAACACTGATGTTATCCATTCAGAACACTTCAGTACCTAAGTATTCACTGCCCCTGACATCCTTTACTAACCTAGAGTAAACCCAATTTCTGCATTAAATGGAATGAAGATAAATGCTTTCTGCCTTTTAAGTGAGCAATGAAATTACAAATTAATGGTAAAATCCAAAAGCATTGTAGCCAAAAGGATCATCATCCATGCCCAAAGTCCCCCACTTTCTCTACATCTATTCAGCTTGACAAATTGTTTTCCCTGCCTAAGTAGACCAAGGATTTCATTTTGGTTGGAACATTCACTTAACATTCAAGTCCTTTATTCATCTCCCCATCCCTTTCTGATTACCATTTTTAGTTTCAAGACTACTCATTTGTGTGAGCATACTACTTAAATGTCAGGTTCATGACCCCTTCAGGTTAAAGCAACTCTATCAAAACTTCAGCAAAACTTCCAGTTGTGATACAATGCAAGGATCTCATAAACAGCTTTTTTTATCCCAGACCATTCTCACTCCTTACCTGACCCTACAAGAGTTTCTTGGGGACATTTCTAAGTCAAAATAACAGCTGCCTACAAGATTACAAAACCCTAAGTACTCACATTCCTTTTAAGGAGGAAGAATGCTCACGGAGAAGGGAAATTCAGTTCTGATACACAAATAATATTGAAAACCATGAATGTCTACACTATGCAATTATCAAAGGACAAGTCTGCACATACAACAGGTGTTATTCTTTGTATATGTAAATTATAAATAAGGGCTCCACAAAGCATAGTGTCCAAAAGAGGCCCATGTAGATGGTGAGGGCCTAAAGGGGAAATCATAGTCAGAGGAATGGCTGAGGTCAATTGGTCTGTTCAGCCTGGAGGAGGTCAACAGAAGACTTCATCACAGTCTACAACTTCTTTGCAAGAGGAAAAGGAGGGAGACATTCATCTCTCTCTGGTGACTGGTTCTGATATAAACCAGGGAACAGCATACAGCTGAGTCATGGGAGGTTTAAGTCGGGTATTAGGAAAAGGTTTTTCACCCAGAGGGTGGATGGGCACTGGAACAGGCTCCCCAGGGAAGTCATGCTAGCATGAAATCGATCACAATTTAAGAAAGATTTCAACAATGCCCTCAGGCATATGATGCAGTTCCTGGTGTTTTCCTGTGCAGGGGCAGGAGTTAGACTTGATGATCCTTGTAGGTCCCTTCCTGCTCAAGTTATGATCCTGCTCAAGTCTATGATTCCAAGCACAATTGTTATATGCTTTGTCTGCTGGCATGAATTGGTCCTGAGAACACCCATGAAGAGCCACAGATGTTCTGAAAGTGAAATAGCTTCTCTGAGCTTTAAAGTTTTTCACCTTTCTCTGTGGTTCTTGAAAAAAAAATCTCTCACATATCAGAGTTCTTTCTTTGAAGCTGGCCCTTCACATGGGCTTATACAACTGCCATTTCACTTTGTACAGACAAAAGGGAGAGAACATATTTTGTCTTCATCCAATTACTTTTTTCCCAGTGAAGAATACTGTACAAAATTTCTCCAGCAGCTTGTAAGTCCATGTATACTCCACATTTATTAAAATATCAATCCTACGTTGCAAAAAAAAAAAAGAAAAGGCATTTTGCAGAATTACTTCTCAGTGATTTCTGTAATTCTTTGCAAAGGTTGTTTGGCCATCCATGTGTAACACAGCAAGAGATTAAGTTCCGCAACCATAATGAGCCACAGAAAAAGAACAGAAGACATCAAAGACAATTGTAATATCATATACTATGATGAATGATAACAAGGAATTATTTTCATGCAGTTTCCAGATCACTCTAGAAAATGGAACTATACATAACCAAGAATGAGGAGAAAAAAGATATCCTCAAAATACCACAAAATTTTTTTTAAAAAAAAGACAGAACTAAACCCAGATATGTATACTGTGGAGAGCGTGGTTCAGAAGTAGTT
>VWYI01001004.1:0-21843 GCA_013399455.1 Anthoscopus minutus | reverse complement strand
AGAGTTAGAATTCTTACTATAGAGAGCTGAGAAGCAAGATAGAGGGAATTTAGCGTTGTCCTGTCCTCCTTCCTTCTTCTTCCTAGCCTCCATCTTTTGAGTAATGGTAGCACTTTGGTATTAGTGCAAAGTAAAAGGACACAATCTAACTTAAGTGATAGCTATTAAAAAGTAATTATAAATAAAGTATACATAGTTTATAATATAAAAAAGAGCACAAGCCCTGTGAGAAGAAAAAGTGCCTTGGTCTGGTCTGCTGAACAAACCTTCGCAAGCCAGGCTAAAAATGTTTTCTGATAACCAACAATAAACAACCTTAAAACTGAAAGCCAAAATCTTCAAACTCATTCTTAGACAGCTGGTTTGGAAAACAAAAACTTTTTACACATTTGAGGTCATCTTGACCACAAAAAACCCTGAGAGGATGGAAAGGCTGAGAGGACTGACGTTGTTCAGCCTGG
This sequence comes from Anthoscopus minutus, assembly GCA_013399455.1. NCBI lineage: Eukaryota > Metazoa > Chordata > Aves > Passeriformes > Paridae > Anthoscopus > Anthoscopus minutus. Next base: position 21,382 of record VWYI01001004.1, on the reverse strand, counting down.
AGAAGAGAAGGCTTTTGGGTGACTTAATTGCTCCCTTCCAAGGGAGCCTAAAAGATGGAGAGGGATCTTTTACAAGAGCATGTGATGGATGGACAAGGGAGGATGTATTTAAATTGGAAGAGAGTAGGGTTAAATCAGGTATTAGGAAGAAACTCTTTCCTGTGAGGATAGTAAGGTACTGGAACAAAGAGCCCAGAGAAGCTGTGGATGCCACGTTCCTGGAAATGCACAAGACACAGACTGGATGAGGCTCTGAGCTATCTGATCTAATGAAATGTGTCCTTCCCATGGCAAGGAGTTGGAACTGGATGAACTGTAAGGTCTCTTCCAACCCAAACCATTCTGTGATTCTTCTGTGACTAAAAACTAATCAAAGTGACTGAATGTAAGCACAAGTTCTTCAGTGAATTTTAAAAATAAGTGAGGCAGAGATTACATGCTGCCTCCAGGAAATCCATGCTTCTAGGACAATTCTGGCTCTGCCAGGATTGATTGCAGATAGCCACACAATTCAAATTTATGCAGTGTCACCACCTTACTAAGACCTTCATTTTTCTGGGACCATTTGAGGAACTTTTCTGGGGCCATCAATGACAGAGAACATACAGGGCTGGATATTTTCCTGTTGGTGGTACTGATGGAAAAATTGGATGGAGCATGGATTTTTTCTTCATTGAAAGTTAGGATCCCATTTGCTGAACACCAACACTATGTGATGTCTGAAAAATCCCTGACGAGATGATTGATTTGATGGTAGAGGCTGGATTTTAAGCCCCACCACAAACCAGAATCTTGTGGTCTTTTAGGACTGGCCTTAAATGGCCTTAAAACTAAAACTCATGTAATCTCTACCATAGTTTTTACCACCAAAGGTATTTTTTTGCTGACCCTTGATTTATATAGGAGCTTGTGATCTGACCTAAGATCCACACTGAGTGTGATCATGCACACAGCTCTCGGTCTGAGAAATGTTTTGGCATGATTATACAAAAAGTTCAGCGTCCAATAAAATGAAAGACTCGATATTACTTGAGCTGCTACCTGTGCTCCCTGCAGCTGCTGTGGTAGAATATACAAGGCTGTTGTGGGCATTTTAGAGGAACCAGGGCTATTGGGGTCTGGATTGTAAACCACAGTAATGGCTGGTGGGCTACCTGGTGACTTTTCTCAGTCCTGACCACTGTTGTCTGTCCACGGTGCAGCAAAATGCAACAGTGAAGGACTGTGAGTGAGAGAAAAAACAAACATCTGTAGAGCAGATCGAGAGAGAAGGGAAAAAAAAGTCTTTCAAGCCTTTAGTTATCAAATATTTTCAAGAACTTAATGATCTTGTATGGGACTGATTAACATTAATCTGTATTCTCAGATTAAAAAACAAACTCTCTTGTAACCTTCCCTCTTGATAAGTCTGTTTAGCTTCCTGAGTGCTTATTTGATTGAAATTTAAGCCAGTAGAAGAGAATCTTTGCTTATCAAAGCCCTACTAGTACCCAAAGGTTTTTTAACAGGTATAGATTTAGGCTATGATCAGTCCTAAAGCAGCTACACAGGGGAAGAGACCTTATAAAAACTTGTATTCTACAACTTCTCTGTAGTTCTCTGACCTTACTGCCAGCTTTACTCCCATCACACCTGTCTTAAGGAAGGACAGGACACACAGTTCCTTGTTTATCAAGAGTATCACAAATATGTTGAGGTTTTTGTGGTTTTTATGTTTTAGGGTTTTTTTTGTTTGCTTTGTTTGTGTTTTGTATTTTTTTTGAAGTACGAAAGAGAGGCATGAAAAGCAATGTACTTCTAAAACTCCGTCCTTTATGGTGCAGTTAAGGTGCTCTGAAGTCCTGTCATAGTCAATTTCTAGAAATTTGATTTTTAAGCAGTCAGTAAGGAGTATGAAGTCTTATAGTCAGTATTCAGTAGCTTCGGTGGGATCTATTTTGAGATTTCAGTGATCAATAGAAACTTAATTGATTCAATTTGCAAAGTCACTATTTCTTGCAACTTGATAGATGCAGGTTATTTGGATTATAATGTCTAGGTAGGGTTTATGAGGCAGCTGAAATACCTATAGTATGATAAAAAGAGGAAGTTTTGCATTTTTAAACAGTCTTGGGGGAAAAAGACTCTAATCAATGTTTGCTTGCTGCTCTGTCACAATAGAATGAAAAAATATGTGTTCAGTTTTTAGTAGCTGATATGAAAGCACAAAGGGTCATTCTCCACACTCTTGTATTGTATAAGTAGATGAATGACATGTGCTTGAAGTGGCTGTTAGACCATGGTATGGAGACATGATGCCTAGAGGACCTGATGCAATCTTTGTCTTGTTTGTGTCACTTCTATCATTATGTCTACAAAAAAGCTACCTTTTTGTTCTCTTTCTTATGTACCTCATAAAATAGAGAAAAAATCCATGCAAAAGGGAAACTGGTCTGGAAAAAATTCACAATAAATAAATATTCTGAGTGCTCTCTGTTTTTTCATGCAAATAAGTACTTTGTTTTAGTTTTGATTATTTAAGACATGATATTGGAAAAGTAAAACAATATTAAGCAAAATCAAAAAGAAAAATCTCTGTAAAAATTTTGTTCCAAAGACTCAAGAACAATATTCTAATATTGTCAGAGCTTCATTTCAAGGTTGATTTTTTCCCCCTCAAAAAACCCTTTATAATACAACTAATTAATTTCTCAAATATGCTGATATTTGATAACCCTGTATTTTGACAGAACTTAATATGACTCAAGAGAAGTGGCCTGGAAAACAGGTACTTCTGCGGCCTAATATCATAATTACAGAAATAATTGAGTAATCAACCCCATGAGCTCTGCAAAAATGCAAGAGAAATAATTTAAATGTCTGACCCAGCCTCTCTAACACGCTCCTATGACTTACCAGGGCTTTGTTATGGGGCTGTGGATGGAAGCATGGGGGGAGGATACACTGGCCTTCATGTCCATCTGTACTTTGCTCCATTTGGCCTGGGGGACAACACACACTCACCTGGGGGGTTCCAGAGTACTCCTGAGGGAGATCCTCTACTCTGCAATACCTGTAGAGAAAATAAGACATCGCCAATTCACGCGCCCACTCTGGGTACAGAAGCAGTGTTTAGTTTTGCAGATAAAGGTATCCTCCACAGTGCAAATGGATTTTCTCTCTTCCTTTTTTCAAGCATTTAACTATTTTTGTATTGAACTGATGTTAAATTCCATGAGCTTGGATAATGTGAATAATGCATGAGATTTAAGACAAACACATGAAAGGACCTTATTTTTCATGTCAAACAATTCTTTATTTTTTATGGTACAAATTAAAAGTGACAGATCTGAAGCTGTTAAGAAATACACAAAGTGCAGCTTTACTGACCATACAGATATTGCTCTAGATTAAGTACAGTTTTTGTCAGTTTTTTTTATTTTTTATTTTTTTTCATGGTAAGCAACCTGTGCAGATAAATCAGCTTTGGTTTCAAAGTCAGAGTAGTAAGGAGCTTTTAAATATCCAGTTTGTTTTCTTGGTCACAAGTCCACCATATCCACTCCTTTTTTATTTATTCATATTTTTTATCAACACATTACAGTCCATTTTGTACTGCCATCTTTCCCCCTGCATGCTCCATGCATGGAAAAACAGATCTCTTTGCAGTGCTTCATAAGTGACCCTGGTGACCATTCTGTAGATTATAGCACATAGGACAAAAATAATAATAATAATAATAATAATAATAGTAATAATAATAATTAATAATAATAATAATAGTAATAATATCACTTTTTAACAATAAATAAACAAATGTGCCCCACATAGTCTCAAGTTGGAAACAAGCAAACCACGTGACAAAAAGCTCATTACAAAATGTTTTCCAAACAGATTTTACAGTCAAACATTGACATGGAAATCAATTTCCTCTCTTATCTTCTTATTTGAATGTTGGTCAATAACTGGGTACAAGTAGAGTGCTGAGGTAAAACACTGATGAACAGTTTTATTTTTGTATTTTTTTTAAAATAGTAACAGTTTAGTATTGCGAGATTGTCAGCAACATTTAGCCATATCTATACAATGTGCATATACCTACATACATTNACAAAAATAATAATAATAATAATAATAGTAATAATAATAATTAATAATAATAATAATAGTAATAATATCACTTTTTAACAATAAATAAACAAATGTGCCCCACATAGTCTCAAGTTGGAAACAAGCAAACCACGTGACAAAAAGCTCATTACAAAATGTTTTCCAAACAGATTTTACAGTCAAACATTGACATGGAAATCAATTTCCTCTCTTATCTTCTTATTTGAATGTTGGTCAATAACTGGGTACAAGTAGAGTGCTGAGGTAAAACACTGATGAACAGTTTTATTTTTGTATTTTTTTTAAAATAGTAACAGTTTAGTATTGCGAGATTGTCAGCAACATTTAGCCATATCTATACAATGTGCATATACCTACATACATTGAGCTTTGGTCCAGCATTGAGAAGACGAGCAAAGGCATTTTACATATTTCTTTTTGGTTATAGCTTGAGTTCTTTGATACGCCTCTACTTGTTCCTTCCTAGCTCCTTTTTGCTTCCTTGTTCTGTCTATTTTTTCTTTTTTTCTTTGTTTTTTTTTTGGTTTTTTTTTGGCTTTTTTCTTTTTTTTCGGTAATAATGTAAAGAAATTTGAACCATTTGAATGCATTTGATTTCTTCAACTGTCCAAAATAGTTTTTAGTGAAAAACATAAAAATCAGAAGAGTAAGTGAACCCTTGGTTCATTATTCAAATAATATTTTATATATATATATATTTAAAAAAAAATTAATTATCAACAAAGTGGAAAACCATTAAACCCTTACATATAACTGAAGAGACTTTTGTTTCATTTGCTGGTAGCAATCTATCTTTTAGTCACATGCAAAATTAAAAGGTATTCAAATGTTATCAATACATGAAAATTGTTTAAAAATGGGAACCAGAAATGTTGCCAGTAACAAAACAAAACAAAATATTTATGGCCCTCCCACTGATGTATGACTCACACATAATTTATCTTCCTAAGAATCTGTTCAGGCACCATTTATGCCTCATAGCAAAAATTTGTGTATAAAAAAATTAATATGAGAAGCATTACAACACTTTATAAATAATTTACAAAACATAATACAAAATTAGAAAACTGTAAAAAAAATCACTGCACATGAATGATTTTAAGACTGTGGGATGAACATTATTTTTTCTTCCATGCTGGCAATTTATATTTATTTTACATTTTCACTGTCCTAGTTATATCCTACCGATATGTACTTTGGAACAGAAAAGAGCTTATATAACTGCTGCCAGCATATTTTTAAACATTTAGTGTCTTTCATACAGTGTTTAGTTAAGTTTTTTTCTTGGGGGATTTTTCTTCACAGAATTTGGAGCAGTCCCTGGGAGAACTGGAAATTTAGTTTTGAGTCAAAGAATGGTTGATGGTTTTGTTCCCAGGCTGTTGATGGTGGGGATGGAGTGGGGGAGGGTATGGCCTTAAGGATGACTGAACATGTAATTGTGTATGTGGCATTAATGGCTAGGCAATCAGGAGTGTTCTGGAGACATGGGTAGGATTTCAGGAGTGACTGCCTCCAAATATGATTTGTTCATTCTTGCTTTCCTGTTAGCTTCTGGATGTTGGTCTGATCATAATGTAGATTGAAATGTGGCAACAACTTTAGGGCTTTTTGGTATAGACAACATAGATATTTCTTAGGATATAGGTATCTATGGAAAGAGAGGGTAAAAAGAAAACCCAGAGTGGCAGATGTTGCTGTGAGACTCCCTCATTTACATGCTCAGCTTGGATTAAGCATCTTTTTTGTCCCTCACAATTTGTGTGTGGTTACTTAGGTGTTTTTTCTCCCAGCAGTTATTTATATATCAACAGTTGAAAAAGAGTCAATAACAATTCTCACTCTCCTCCTCATAAAAGCAAGACTGAAAATATCCTTAAACATACCCTGCTGAAGCTTCTAGTCTAAAATGCATTTGCTGGACATGAGCCCATCCTGGAGTACTGGATCCTCAGTGTGCTCCAACACTGACCTTTGAGAGTGCTCACATTTAGAAGCAGCTTCTGGTCCAGATAATGGTCTCTGAAATCTTAAAGCTCCACCAACCATGCAATAAATACCCCATTTTACAAGGTAAATCCCATTAATAGAATACTGACGGACAGATTCAAAGCCCAGTGAAATCAATGAAAGTATTTCTTTCACTAAGTTTTGGATATAGCCTGGAGTTTTTGAAAACTCTTTTGTAAGAGAAGTCTTATTTGAAGATTCTAGCACTTCCTTGCACATCCCAATGTGGACTACCAAAAATCCAGCACAACCATTCTGAGGTCAAGGAATGCAGGCAGGAGTTATACCAGCAGAATTTTACCATCTCTACAGTGAGCTGAGCCAATTATCTGATGCTGTCTTTTGGGAAGACCTGATCAAGATGCAGCTTCTACCCTAAGAGTGGGCTTAATCCCAAAGGCTTGAGCATAACTGAGCAGAGGATGAAGATTGCAGATGACCTTCACAAGTCAGACCATAGCCCATCAAGAACCGGCAACACCTTTGTCTGCTTCTGAGCCTTGGTCTTCTTGTAGGTCCAATGACCACAGTATTTGAGCAGATGCTTGTCCAATCAGAAAGGAAGCTACAGAGATAAGCTGTCTTTTAAGAAAAATCTGTTCGCCTGAATCATATTGCAGGTGACCCACCTTATATTATCAAGGGACATGCAGTAGTTTTCCCTATGTCCCAAACGCTTCGTCTAGCCAGTGGCCAACAGTGAACACCTGCAGAAGCACATCCTCCTACTAAAGAAGTCAACAGGGCAAGCATCAATATGACATAAAAAAAAGCCAGAAGGAACAAAGCACTACCATTGAAATTATCCATAGTGATGTGATGATCAAAATATCCTCATCACTTCTCAGCCTGTTCATTTGTTTTTGTCAGAACTTCAAGAAATTTCTTTGGCTAGTAGGCTTTGGAGAGAAATTACTTCAAATGGAACCATAATGTAGATGCAGTACTGTACCTAGTGTGCAGTTTATATTTATACTACAAAATGAATTTTGGTAACCTCTCCAGGTTCATTGCCAAAGGACAGAGAAATCTCAAGCGACACATTCAACAAAAAGCACAATGTTCAGTGTGGGCTTTACAGTCCATCAGACATAATCCTAATCCTTCTTTGTTCTCATTGCATTTCAGCATATAAAAGTGTTCAGATTTCACTTTTCTTTTTAAAATTTTTCAAACAGTACTGGGTTTGAGTGGCTTGGGGAAGGGGTGGAGAATGAGCTGGAAGGGAGGAGGCAGCAAATAGAATCAGGAAAAAGCCAGAAAAATAAATGCAAACCAAGACACATATCCTTAGAAGAGAAATACCAGACCCCACAAATCACAATAAAAAGAAATGATTTTTGGCACCCAAACATTAGAAGATTGCAAAACTGTTGACTGAAAAAAAAGAAAATGAGGTGACTATTATGGAATGGCTTTGTACACACCTGCAGGGGTACAAACATGGATGAGAGAAATTAATCCTGTATCCCTCTTTGCAAAATACAAATGCAAAAATTCGTAACACAATTTTACACTCATGAAAGAGTACACTAACAATCTAGTTTGCAATGCCATCTTTCTGACTTTGGTTAATAGTTTTCATAGTGAATCAGCACTTGATACCTGAAAGGCTACAATCACTCCTCCAGGTGGCAGGCTTGTATTCTCTTTTAAACAGATAAAAGTTTTTTTCCTTTTTTTTCTTTTGTTGCTTGTTTTGTTTTTTCCTTAAAATGTGTTCATATTTTCATAATATACAGAAAAAAATTAAGCAGTTATTTGGTTTACTTTAAGTCCATTTAAAAAAACTGGCTTTTTCGGGAATTTTTGGGAACTAATTCTACCACACACACTCTAAGTGTTGTGTATTTTTTTGTTTTCTTTTATTAGTTTTTTTTTTTTAATTTTTAAATAGGAAAACCCACGGACATTTATAAACTGTTCTGTCCTTCTTGTAGTTTTCTCAGTCTTTTACTTACAAGGGTGATGAATAGGTATTTTCACAGAGTTCAAATGGAGGCGATTCTGTTGGTGTGGGGTTTTTATTTTTCTGTGTGATTTGGCTTTGTTTTGAATTTGCGTTTAGGAGTTTTCTTCCAGAGAGTCTGTTAAAGGCTCCATAGGAACTGCTGTCGCGGGCTCGTGTTGTTTCAAACGTTTAATTGTGTTCTTCAGTGCTTGCCTCTTATTGCAGAACCAAACTCTAACTACTTCCCGGTCATAGTTCAGTTTCTCTGCAATCTCTGTCATTTCTTGCCCAGAGGGATGCGTGTTCTTCTCAAAGTGGGCATTCAAGATTTCAAGGGCTTGTGGCGTGAATGAGGTACGCCTCTTGCGCTTTTTGGATGGTTCGCTCCCAATAAACTCGGTTAGGTTCTGCATCCCTGCTCGATGGCGGGCCTCAGCCTCAGCCATCCACCGCTCAAGCACCGGCTTTATCTTCTGGGCACTTTTAGGGGTGATGTCCAGCTTTTCAAACCTGGCAGGATACAAAAGGCCAGGGTTCAGTTTGGCTGTCAGACTGCTAGCTATAGTGTTCTCTTGGGCTTCCTGTGGTAGGAAAAAGTGGCTTCTCAGGATGGTGTGTCTGAGGGAAAATTGAGAAAGAAGAGTCTTACACTGATGCTCTGCCAGGGTGGGACTTCCTGCCTGCCTGACTAATTGACTGGCAGAGGTAATTTACAGTAGATTATGAAAATTGTCAGGTATATCTATAAATAGATATATATAGCTAGAGATTTAAACTAACACAAAATGAGCACTACAACAAAATTCTAAGTACACTAAATAATACAGGTTAAGAATCACATTTTCATATTACTGATGATCTTCAAAACCCTTGAGACTAAGTCTAATGACAGGAAATGATATCAAAGGCATTTGTTTTATCATCTTTTCTTTGTGCTTAATCCTTTTGTTATCTCTCCCATCCCATGTTATCCAAACACCACAACTTTAATCATAAAAGCCAATGGCAAATACTAGCCTCTGAATATCCAGTTTCCTTTCCATTTTTCAGCAATTTTCACTGTTTGTAAGTTAATGCTATATCCCTTTTCTGGGTTGGAAAAAAAAATTCCCAAAACCACTGTGGTGTTCAGCTGAAACAGCTGGACATTTTGCAATTATCTTTCTGTCCCCACAATGTGCAAAGACAGACTCATGTTTTCCAGATGAAACCCAGCATAACAGTCTACTAATATGCTGTGGCACCAAGCTGAGTTTATTGTGGGATTTCTGCAAACTGCACCAGAATGATATCATTTCCTGTAAATGAGGTCTTCTATATATCATTTTGCCATCAAAAGTCTTTTGCCAAACCAGATTTTACAAGTATTATAAAACATCTGGAAAAGCAGCCACACAAAGCTTTAATCCTTTCAAAAACAAGCAGAAGAGCAGAGTTCACATTTCAAGTCTTATAAGTATTTGTTTCTTTCATTTACTGAGTTTATTCTCTTTTGCTACACATTTAAAAAGTCTTAACCCAACTCCTTTGGTGCCATCCATTTGTATTTTCCCACTTTGCTCTGTCCACTCTGCACGTTGTGGTATTTAATGCTGCAGAAGGGCAACAATTACTGGATGTTGCTGCTGCGCTCTCCAGCCAGCCCAGGTGGTGCTGAAGCACCACCACGATCACCACTAATCACAGAGTGCTCTCTGGAGATGAGAGGAACTGAATCAAGCCCTTTATGCAAAGAAACTTCGTGGCTGGAGCTGGCCATTTTTAGCGTCTCCATACGGAGGCAGCAAAAAATATTCCATCAAGAAACAAAGAACTTCTCACAAATAAAGAATAAGAGAATAATTTCAGATAATAATATTCCAAAGAATTTGTAACTGGTGCCTGACATCTTGATGTGGTATTGACTGCAAGGTGTCATTCCTTGGTGATATTCCAGTGATATTTCAGGCTGAAGGATATGTTTTAGAATGTATTGTCTCAAGTTAAAGAAAATGCTGCTATTTGCATGCAGAACATACCAAGATGATATATTGCTCATATGACCTGCATAGGCCACCAGGAGATTCCACTTTTCTTTTCTAGTTGGTTGCTCAAATTGCTTGCCTTACTGCCCCTTCCACTGACCTGGAGTTCATACTGAAACTCCTTTGTCACAACTGAAAAAAAAGTTAAATCTACTATTTCTGAGGACCACATGCTTCCACTGAAGCAGCTTAACAAAAAATGCACAGGCATAGCACTTAACTTTAACCCAAAATGGTGTCCATCTGAGGTTGGCAAAGGAAATTAAAAACCTTGCAAGTATTTGGGACAAGCTCTTGCACTGAATCTCATGTTATGAGCAACTTGCCCCTCCAAGGAGCCCTTTGTAAAAGGTCTCAGCATCCCCAGTGCTTCCTCAAAATGTAAGGAAATGAGAAGACAGCAAACTAGGCAAAAGGAAACCACAATGTGTCCCTTTGAAGTGTAGCATGATAAACAGCAACCTAAGGCTACAAAAAATTGTCAATTGCTAAAAAATCCACCAATTTTAGGCATTCTTTACCAAATGACCACAAAGAAATAAAAAAAAAAACCAAAACCAAAATAAAAATTAATCTTTAGCAACAGGGAGCAATAGCATTCATATCATTGGCATTGTTTGTTAGTGTTACTGCAGGACATGTTTGGTATAACGACATACAAGTCTTGAAACAAATTTCCCAGCAGTAGTATCCTTGTATAGACTGAATAAAGGTTATTTTCTACAGGGAGGTATCTTATAAGAAAAAACAGTAGGGGAGACCATAGAAGTGAGAGGATCCTATGGAGCTTTTTGTATTTAACAACAATCAATGGGTTTTATGGAAAATCATTGAGCAAAATGTGAGCTGCAAGCACACTACCCCATACTGATGTTATTTATAACCTTAGTCTTTAACTGCAGGAAAAGTACACTTCCATTCTATGGGGAATACATTAAAAGTATAAAGAGCAGATAAAAAGACAGAGCATTTCATGGATCACCAAGAACAAAATCCACTTAAATGAGCTTCGAGTTGGTTTCTTGGCTTTCACTGATGGAGAAGGACTATAAGGCATTGCCCAAGAGGAAAAAGCTGTTACCTAAGTGTGTTTGTTACCTCATGCATAAACATGGGATTACTGTAACACACATACATGCATATAAGGTGTTTGCTTCTACTTCAACTCTGTCAAGACTGTATTTTTATTTCTTATGATTAGGATAGGTTTCTGCTTCTGCTTTGCATGGGTTTGTCTGTTTTTTTCCATAAATATTCGCAGGATAAAAGATGAATAGCTGCTGGTTTGCAAGATAGCAGGAAGGTTATTTTTTTCCCTTCTATGTTGCCTAGGTAAATCATCATTAACATCCTCTATGTGAAGTGCTTACCACAGTAATACAGGTTTTAACTTAGCAGGGATGCAGGCATGAAATATTTGTTCAGTAACCCTATCTGTAGAAAATGGCACAGTATGAAGAGGGTCAGCTGGTGCTTATCCAGCATCAGCAGGCTCTCCAACTCATCTACAGAATTAAGTCTCTATGCCAGGAACATTGTTTCTCACTTGTTTAGAAAAGGAGGGAAAAAAATAAAAAAGAGACCAGAATCACTCTAAAGATATACAAGAAGAACAATTTATATGTCAGATAACAACATTATTGGCTAATTTAAATATCAGGTTAAATAATACACTCTGAAGTTATGAGACTCAAACACAAGCATGCTCCTCACAATAAGCTGGATCATTGTTAAGGACAAAGAGAGAAGAGGAGTTTATGATGTAACTTGTTACCTGCAGATGGCAGACTGGCTATAGGCTGGGCCTTCGGTGGCGCTTAGGGCTTGGCCAACTTGAGTCTGTGTCAGGCCAAGGGACAGGCGCCGGATTTTAAAAGCTTTGGCAAATTCTCGTATTTCTTCCAAATTTACCCCATCCACCTCTCCAGTGGCTGTCTGAGGATCTGTTGAGATATTTTTTAGTCATATCAGTTCTTTGCATCACATATTAGTGGGATAGGCTTATAGCCATTTACGTTGTCAAGACTTCAAATTCAATTTTTTTAATACTGACCCCTTTCTCTTCTTCCCCAAACAGAAACAGACTTGCCTTGTCAGGTGTGTTCAGATTGCTAAGATGCTGACTGGGCTGCAGTTGTCTGTAGATGGAAGATTTTCAAAGATATGCCTTTGCTGAACTCCTGACAAAGGCCAGCTAACCTCAGAGGGAGGGTGTGCCTGGGCTCTTCACTGCCATTTATGCCTTGCAAAGTGTTCTCTGGACTGAGGAGTCATGTTCCCTATTTCCCCTTTTAATCACATAGCATGATGGTTGGTGTAAATATATGTATTTCCAGTCTGTGGGGAAGGCTCTATATACATGTATAAGCTGTTTGAATTTTTAACTTGAAATCGGGTCTTTATGCTTTATCTAAAGCTAGGGCCAAATAAGGAGATTCACAACTATTTCTTCCCCTTTACACAATTCCCAGCCTAAGCTGTCACATGAATGTCCAAAATAACTCGACAAATGAACAAGCCTAAAATATTCTGCCTTTAAAACCTCCTTAATTTAAAAATTGCCTTTTAAAATACGCCCTTCTGAGAAGCAGCCTTTCAAGCTTTTTATTCTGCCTCCCATCAGGTCGATAATCAAGGAGCAGCAACACTGGTTTTGGATGGTAATGCTTTACAGTTTTTTTACTTTTACATTAGCCCCTCAGAAGATAATGCTTATGATGCTGTGAGAATAAATCTGTCCTTCCTCTCTATAGCAGTTTAGTGACACAGAAGCCTTTGTCCCTGAAAGGGCACATAATAAAGCATGTCTACCACTGAAAAGCTCCTTTGGAGCTGGATAACTCGGTCAATTTAGGACTTATCAAGGGAAATGACACAACAGCTGGAGAATGGAACTTCCCCCCCTTCCCCCCCCAAGCTACTGATCCCTGACTAAATGAAAGTGTTTGCCAAGTCAGAGACAGCATGGGACTGGGATGGTAGAAGATTTCAAAGTGTTGTGCAATCCTGCATGTAGTGAAGCCATTCTCCCAGTGAGACATCTCTATTGTTCTTCACCTCATTCCTCAGACTCCAAGGTGAAAAGTTTGCAGCACAATAACCCCTGAATTTCTGTAAATGCAAGCAGTTGTCCAAGGACAGTACTAGACTACATTACCATTCTGAACCCTATATGAGAATGGCTCCTGCTAGTATGGCTCTAGTGAGGGCTTATCAGCATTACAGTAGCAAAGCTTTTATTTTCAGGGGTTTATAAGGCTGGAGTAAAATTTCCTTGTGATGGAAACATTCTATAAAAAAAAAATCTTTTTGTCCAATAATAAACAGAGGGGAAAGGGTTTTCTGATATATAAATTAACTCAGTTTTATCTTGAGTGTAAAAAACACAAATGGCAATAATATTTTTAAAATTCTTGTGTATGCAACCAGGGACCACATGCACTATGCATACAAACAAACGTGCACATAGGCTGAACATTGTTTTAACGATACTCCACACTCAGAATAATCTCTGCTGCTCTCACTGCTGTACTTGTGGCCACCTGCACACCCATGCACTCATTCCGTACAAAGCTAGGGTGCATATTGTTTGCTTTAGAAGTAAGTGCTGTGACAGTGGCCGCTGAGGTTTATAAAGTAATTGCCTTTAGAAACATGAAATTTTCCTGTTTATGCCATATAGTTTATCTAGCATACCAGTTCTGAATTTCAGAGACACAAAATGGAGTTGCAGACTTATCTGCCCTTTAGGTCTCTGTACTAAATAGCATAAATGATACTGGCCTCAAAAACTCCCCTGAGTAAAGTACACTAAAATGGTGACTTTCCTCACCTCTTTCCTTCTGTTACTTTAAGGCCTCTGACTAAGGCTGTTAGGAATGTAACAAAGGACAATTCAGGTGCTCCCAGAGAACTTCCAAAGTAGCAAACTATGGCACCTGGCACCTGTAATCCTCCCCAACTCCTGTTAGGAATAAAAAGGGAAGTGAGAAAACTAATTGTAGAGAAATCATAGAGAAATTCTGCCAAGTTCTGCTGGATCTAGAATGATCTGGCACTGTTGCAACAGTGAGCATAATGGAAAGACCATTCCTGCCCGTGGCACTTGGATGAGGGAAATATTAGGCTGAGCTCTCCCTGAGATGAGAAAAACCCTGTGATGCCCTTCAGTAATATGGGAGTAGAATGTAGTATACAGTGGAATATCTGTTGAGAAAAAGGCTTCATTCTTTCACAGAATCTTTGGCAACAGGAAAGTACTAACAGATGGACTGAAACACTGAAATGTTTTATCTTGAACTCTAGGGAAAATAGCATTTGTGTGAAATTGGAACCATTTCTACTTTGGGTGTGATTCAAAGCCCTTTGAAATCCACAGATCTTGTCTTCTGTCACCTCCCTAAAACACAAATAGTGCTAAGAAGACCACTTTCTTGACATCATTGGTCTTTTTTATTCTATTGCCATCAATATAATCTTAGACTGTGTGGTCTAAACATGCACATACATAAATATATTCAAAGAGATTATGGACTTTGTTTTAACAAGTTCTGAGCTTTCAGAACAGCTGAACATATAGTCCACTTTACATTTTAGGAAGAGTAGCTTATTGGAGACAGTAAATAAGCTGGCTCTTTTTCAATTAAGTGGATATCCCAGGGAATGCCACCCAGTGCCAACAGGAAAATAGAGAATACCAAGGCCATTGAGTGTTTGGGATCTACAGTAATGGATTTCAAGACTCCAAGTTTACATTATTGTATGAGAAAACAGTGGCTGCTTATGAAACTACTGGGTGCTGGAGAAAAGTCAGATGGTTGTCTGGGACCATTTCAGAGAATATGGGTACATATAACACAAAGGAAGACAGCCAAAATTCCACCTGGTGTGGAAAATTGTCCTGGTGGATGGTGAAGATAGATGAGTGGTGTGGAAGAAATTAAATCCATAGGCTCTCCTGCACTGAAATCTACTTTTTCCTACTGAAGGGAATACTTCTCCCACTTTTGAATTCTTCTGAAAATCCTGTGTGAGTTTGTTGTTGCGTGAAAATATGCTGTGATTTTAATAGTTAGGGGAAAGAGCTGCTACAGAGAAATCAGTGCACCCTGAAGGAGAAACCAAATTTCTGTTGCACAGAGTTCTGCCACGGGAGGGATTACAGGGGGATGATTTCCCCAGTCAGAAAGGAGGAGAAATAGCTGGCTGAGGAGGTCCAATGGAAAGTAAATTGGATAAGAAAGGCAGGACAAAACACTGATAATGGAAAATGGAGTGGAGCTCAGGGGAAAAAAAAGAAGAATAATTTGTTTATGGGAGGCATTTTAATTTCATAGTAACAGATGACAGTAAAATGAATTTGGGAGGAAGAAAGGAACTTCATGGAGACACAAGTCTCAGAGCACGAGGGGAAACCAGTGATTTCCACAAAGAGAACATATGGTGGAAAAATTATAGAAATGAGCAGAGGGATGCATTTCAGAAGAGGAAAATGAAATGGAAAAAAGGGAGGAATAAAGATGTAGAATTGAATGAAGAGGAAACAAAGAAGACAAAAGAGAATACAAATAGGATTAGACAATACAGAGGAGTCATACAGAAGGGATGGGAAGAGTAGAGGTGAATCCTGTAGTCCTTGCTTAGACAGAAATTATTTTAAAATATTTTTTATTTGGAAGTAACTGTTATGTTTTATCTCCAAAATAATTAGCACTTGTTGCTGGTTAGGGATGAAGAGGTGATGATGAGAGAAAAGGGAAAAGCTATAAGGAAAACAACATAAATGAAACTCCTTTGTCACAACTGAAAAGGAAAGAGAAATTGAAACAAAAAGTAAGGAAACTTTTTGGAAATTATGAAACATGTTAAGGGAAAAATAAGCAAAATCATACAGAAAATATTACTAGAATAAAAAGTAAAAGTAATAAACCCAAGGAACATGGAATACTACAGTTAAAAGAGTTCTTATGACTTCATCATTGAACTTTAATAATTTCTCTGATGTGAAGAAATGTCTCATAAAAGAGTTACTCTCTATGCAGTGTGCAGAAGCTTGCCCCAAATAATTATTTGCTGAAGTTAGGATGCTCTATGCAATTTGATTAACTGAACTAGTGACTAGTTTTACATGAACTTTGCTATATTTAGCAACTATTTCTACAATATAGCAGATATCTGCCAAGGCATTCAGCTCCAGGACCTCTGCTAGATGTCTGGACTACAGTTTTGTAAAGAATTAGGAAAAGGAAACCATATTCCTACCTCAGGAAGAATAAAGAAATCTAAGATAGGTTCAGGAGGCTGTAAGTTGTTTCTTGCTGCCTTCATGCCTAAGGACTTCTCTCAGAAACACTGACCCATTGCCCATCTCATCCCACTAAAATATTTTTAAAAGGACTTTCAGACACAGGATTTCACTTGTTGGCCTTGCATACAAAACTCCGCAGCCAGTTTAGGAGCTGAGATGCTAAGTAAGCCACTTTTTGAAAAAGAAGTGCTCCTGCCCTTCAGGGATTTGCATCTAGAAATGGAACAAATTATGTAAAAAAGTGAAACAAGAATGATTTTCAGCCTACATCTTTATGTGCAGCCACAGCTTTGTGCAAATGGCTTTTCCATCACGTGAAACAATTTTCAAATTCATGAAGGTCATCTAGTGCTATTTGTCCAAACAGTATCACTGGTTTATCACTGTGAAGGAAAAGCTATAAAGGATCCTGTCTGCTTTTTCATGTTTTATTACATGGGTGGTTTGATATTTCCTTACGGAACTGACCATATTTTCCTCTTTCTTGTAGAGGTAGGCTCTTTCCACATTACTAGAAGGCATTAGGCAGCTCTCTTTTGCCATGCAACACTGTTCCTGAGTGGCAGCTCAAGCAGGCTTAGGCATGCAGTGTTAGCTCCAGTTTGTGGTGGCCACATGCTCTCAGGAGAATGTTGTACAGTCTTTAAGGGTAATTGAGATGACTGCTTTGCCTCTGTCTGTGTAAGGTTACTATGTAAATGGCAGAAGTGAGTTGATCTGCTCCTCCTGCTATTCATTCTGTTAGTCTTGACTAGCAGAGACTGGATGAAGCAGGAAGCTTAAGCTCAAAACAGCTCCACAAGATTTTTATTTATGTTTAGCATAGATTTTTTTTTCAGGGGATCACTATCAATAACATTGTCTTTTGGCATGCTCTTAAGATCTGAATTCCAGTAAGTTAACTTCCAAGTGCAACTCCATCTGATTGTGTGAGGAGTTTCCTGTGCCTGACAGGACCACAGTAAAGACAGGGAGACTGACTTGACCCTCTTCTTTGTGATCACTTTTCACACTCTGATGGCTGCTGGGGAGTGTGGGAGTGGTATTAGCAGGATTTGGATGCAGAGGGGGCAAAAATTAACCTTGAGTCTAAAGAAAAATATATGATAGAAGAAAAAACCCAAACCTGAAGATTATTAAAGAGCAAGGATTAGAGTTTGGAGTGGAGGGAGAGAGGGCCTGACTGTGCAGAGTTGTACCACCCACTGTGATAGAACAAAAAAAAAGTAAGAGAGGTGACACTAGTGATAAAACAATATAAAGGAGGACAGAAACTACCTAATAAAAAGGCTGGCAAAAGGGTACAGATATGGTCTGGAGACAGTGACTGAGTGGGAACTGAAATGGGAAGAGAAGTTGGGTAATGATGGACTAGGAAGGAAGGCATGAAAAAAAACTAGAGGAACAAAAGCATGGAGGCAAAGGGAGAGTGGATGGTGTGGAGAACAGTGTGAAGAATTAATGGGACTAGAACAAGACAAGTAGTGGATGGAGTCAAGCCTGAGAGGATCAAGTAAAAGTTCTGTGTTCATTAATGTATCTCCCAGTTGTGCCCAAATTGATATTCCTGTGCCTCGTACTCCTCTACTCTCAGCCAAATCCATAAGCACAGCATGCTTATTTTAGAGCAGAACCAACAAGATGATAACAGATCTATCAGATTTTCCATCCATTCAATACATCTATTTCCAACTACAAACTTAAAGATTATCTCACCATATGACTGATTCATGTTACTATTCTGCTTTTGAAACAACCTTGAAATTTATTGATGCAAAAAATGAAGCTAAAAGAACATCCTTAGAGCTGCACAAATTAACACTCAGAAACTACAAAATGCTGGAGTAACAGAAGCCCACAACACAAAGTACCATAGTCTTTGAGCCCTGGAGTTCTTTTCCATGTGCCTCATTCAGCACACAGGATGAACTGTACTTCTCTACAGATGAACTGATTTATGTATTGCCTTTATACTTGTTCAGTGTGTGGCCCTAGACCTCTGTTAAAGCTCTTCACTAAAGACATCTCTTCTTGAGCTCTTCTGGTTTCTTTAAAATCTTAATTTATTTTCTTGTGTTTCTACAAGATGAGGGTCTTCCCCTTCTCATTCACAGAGAAGTGGACAGATATTAAGGGAAGAAGCATTTTTGGGTACCCAGTCTAGGTCAAGTAGGAAATGATTTTTCAGACTGTCTTTAAATGGTTCTTGATATAGTTCCACAATGAAAGTGCACTTAAAATTGCAACTGTGAGTACCAGGTTCTTCTGTAAATTAAAGTCCAGAGTCTCAAGCTAGATATTGAGGGAGCACTTGTGAAAAATCTCTTTTAAGTGATTCGCCTGCCTTGCACTGGAATTACATAGCAGAGAGAAGGCTTCAGCTCCTCAGTCCTCTATTGCCTCAGGCAAGACCATCCTTCACTTCTCTACAGCTTCCTACCTCAAATGTTATGCAAAGTGGGGAACAGATTAGTTAATCAGGTAAACCCTGGGACAACAGCCCACCTTTTGTGTTAGTAATTCTGATACATCCCTAGGACAATTCCACTGGGAATGCACTGGAAGAGGGATGAGAAAAAAAAATCATGATTGTATGCTTTTAATAACAACAATATATTGTTATAATGAAATACATGTTCTAAGAGGAATTGCATACAGTTGAACAAACAGCTATTTTTTAAGCGTCTACTTTTGATGGATTTATCCTGTAAACTTAAAAGGGCTTCTTCTATGTTGCATTTATTTTAAATAAGAATGTCCAAAAGAGGAGCTATTCTAGACTAGCTATTGAACTTACTCTGCACCAGCTATTTTACCCAATTTGCCCACATGGACTAGAGGTAAATTTTATGTATTTCTAATGTAAAACCTCTTTGTCTTCCTCTTACAAACATGTCTACATGAGCAAATATACTGACAGAGCAATATCTGCATATTTATATCACTATAATTATATCTATATGCAGATATTTTCATTCCAGTACAAAAGTATTCCCAATGGGATTTATATTGGTGTAATTTTACCACTAAAGCTCTACTAGTAACTTTCCCATTTAAATGATCCCTGAAATAATCTCACCAAGATTTTTTCACATCTTTCCTTGCATGACAGTTTCTCCAAGCTCTTCATAAGCTTGTATCAGTCACATATTTTACATTATCAGTATAGCTAGGAGTTATAGTGTTTGTTTACTTAGAGTATGTACATGGAGTATCATAGAACAAGATCATCCAAAGCACTTGGATTTTTGCAGTTGTGCAAAAACTGCTAGTGCTTCTTATGTATACTGTCAGCCTGTGGTCTTGCTATGTAAAGACCAAGTTAATGCTGATAAGGTAATAGCAAAGACTCTGAACTGTGCGACCTGGAAGAAAATGCTGTTCAGGCCAGCTGTTAGGATTATAACACTGATACTCAGTTATTTCACTGTAGTGTGTCTCCCTTCCCAATATGTTTCAGTTCATTTTTGTTTAAATGTTGTAAGCTTATTCTGGCAAGAATAAGTCTCTCACCCTGGATTTGTGTAGCATTAGGGTTTGCAAAATGGTTTGCTATATGAACCAAGCAAAAAAACAAGCAGCTTAACCAATGAGTAACTGTGACCACCAAATTCTGAGAAATTTAATTCATTATACTGACTGATTCAAAAACTTTTAACTTCCAAAAAACACAAACTACATTTCAGTTATAACAATTGCCCTCATGAGTCAATGGCTGCCACCAGTTTTATGACCATTTTCAGCACTGATTAAATTTCTCAAGGCATGTTTATCTTAAGCCCCATCCATGATAGCACTTAGTAATTCTCACTGGTGAGAGTCAGCTATTTAGTAATATATAATCTACTATATTAAAAAACAAAAGGAGGGAAAGCAGATTGGAAAACTCAGCAGTGAGGAGAACAAACAAAAGGGAGAATTAAGGAGAGCCAGGGAGCAATACTTACTGCTGACTAACTGGCCAACACTCAAAGCTGAAGAGGAGGAGGATGAGGAAGAAGAAGAGGAAGCCTGACGCACTGGGCTTTGAGACATAGATGCTTGACTGTGAGCCAAATGCAGGAGATTGGATTGTGAGGCTGCTTGTCCCACTTGCGTCTGGGAGGGCTGATGGAGCTATATGTTAAAATGTAAAAATAGGTATTTAGAAAGTGAAGCAGTAACAGGAAGCTTGCAATGCACCATCTCATCCATCTGCTTCTGGGGAACAAATCACATAGCAGCATTAAGACATCATGGGGCTTTGTTCAGGTGACAGTGTTGGAGCAGGAGCAATCTGAGCTGTTTGGAATATTGTCTTTCCAGTTTTACTCAGTTTAACTGGATACCTATCTAATTAGAAAGTAAATACTTTTTTTGAAATGGGTGATAAGAGACCTGTGACATTTACAGCAGGATTCTGATTTATTAAATATGTATCCTTACCTGTTTCCTGACTTATGAAACCAGACTTTTATTCCCTACATGGATTCTTGTAGAAATCAGGACTGTTTCACGGAGGTCCTTTCACACTGCAGGACCAAGGCCAAGAAGAGTGGGAATGGGGAAGAGGACAGAAACCAAACCAAAATCCCTTTCCTACAGGAATCAGTGATTTGTTTTATGACATCAGACTTGGCAAACAAACACAAATCATGAAAATGGATAAGTTGCCTTTGACTAAAACACACATGGAAATTTCTGAGCCCCATTCACATCAAGAATGTATCCAGTAAGACACACCTAAAAAGTCTAATGAGTATGGTAGATGCAAATGATACACTGTGATACATGAATTGACTTAGTAATTTTTTTTTTGAACAAATATTACAAGAGTGTAGTATTTGTTTGTTTATTAGGGGAATGGAAAGAATCATCAATCCATTCTGCCTATAACAGCCTTTCATGTGGGGTTGAAATCTAGGAACATTTTCTGGTACTGATTTCCACATAAAACTCTCAAAAAATTCAAAGGGTAGTCTCTCTACAGAATGAAGGCAC
>VWYI01000993.1:46996-69063 GCA_013399455.1 Anthoscopus minutus | reverse complement strand
ATTCTATTGCTGATACTCAAGCTGATGTCATGGGCTACTCTGGCAGTAACACCTAAAGCAATGGCTTTTCCATTGATCTCCAGTGGAGCTCTTTGCTGAATTATATTCATCTGCTTGTTTTATGCCCTTGAAATCTGAATCTCTACTGGGTAGTCATGATTTAAGATTGATTTTTGTACTACTAAGAAAGCCAAGGAGGTAGATGAGGCCATGCTGGAATGCAGCCCTAAGAGACACATGCAACTTGTGTAACTCGTTCTAAAACACTGAAGTGCCTTTTTCTAGCAAGAGATTCCTGTTTGCCTTAGATTTTTTCTCCTTGTAAGCTAACCTCTTCTAACTTTTAGGAAAAAAAAGTATATACGGCATTTTGCAGGTGAAACTACCATTGAAATGAAAAAATACTATAGAGCAAAAATGCAATCATCTGGAAGGTAGTTCTTTATCAGAAGCTGAGGCTGGATCAAGGTAATGTGACTTCCTTGAGATCTGAATATTTTCTGAACTGATAAATTGCACCAGGAAGGATTTATTTCACAGTTCTATGACTATATATCATTAATTAAAAAAATTCTGGGTTTAGAAGAAATATTTGGGAATTCCTTAAATCATGGATATTGAATTGTAAGACAAAGCACGTGCACATACCTAATTCTTGAATTCTAACAGCCTCAAGATTAGAAGGATGGTACTCCTTGCCAGATACAGGCCTTGCCTTTTTCTAGTTCAGTTTTACAGTAGAATCTTATCAGTGCTTAAGTGGAATCTGTGCAGGAGGCAATCTCATTAATTTCTAGTGTAGAAATACTAGAGTGGTAAGAATTGTATTCACAAGCCTCTTATATGTATGTGGTTATCATTAATCTTTGTACAACCAACTTAGGCAAAATGCTTTCATGTTGTGTATCACTCCAGTCTGAGAACATTCCAAGGTGAAAAAAAAGTGTAAATTCCAAAAAATTGTGGATATATATATGTGATTTTTATTAACAAGTAACTCTGAAATGTTTCCTTTGTATTTTACTCAACATCATGTGATCCTGCCATACACGTTTCCTTACTGTTATTCATTTTTATAGCCAAAATATTCCTAAGTATTACTAAATATTATTAAATATTATAGAAGTATACCGGGAGAAAAAAATTAAATTGCAATTTAAATGAAATCCTGTAAGTTTAAAATATAGAAATATCTCATTAAAATTTCAAGGAATTTTCAATTAGAATATTCTAGAATACTCTGTGGAAGAAGATTGGTAATGCAGAAACTGAAATGTCTTAGCATATATTTCTCTGTATATCAATAAAATAAACAGTTTTGTAGAAATGGAATTTAAGTAATTTATTTTAGTTTATTTTTATGCTGTTTGATACTACCCTTCACTCTGCTTTTATAAATATCTGATAGAGGCTTCATTATGAAAACATCTGAAAATATTTTTATCTTAATGAGAATGTGAAATTTTAATCCATTTTAATATATGGGCAGAATAGGAACTAATGGGTTCACTCAATAATATTCTCAGAATTTAAACCTCCAAACTGGTAAAAATTACCGTAGATCCAATTAAGTCAGTGTAGTATTTTCTCAGAAATGCAAGTTACTGCAAGTGTTACAGTTATGCTGCTCTTTAGCTAGAGTTCTAAGTGCTCCTGTTTACCTTCCCTGCATGAAAGTGATGTAATGACTGTTATTGGAAACCATTTCTGAGCAAATGAAAGGCATGGAGGTGGTGAGGAATACATGGCAAAGGGGAAGCCATGCATGACCAAGAAATGTCTGTCTTGCTGGATGAGGGGAAAGCAGAGATTATTGTCTGCCAGGACTTCAGTAAGGCTTTCAGTGCTGTCTTCCATTAGTGCTTTATGAAGAATCTGGTGAGATAAGGGCTAGATGAGCAGACAGTGGGATGGACAGAAACCTGACTGACTGGATGGGTACAGAGCAGGGTGATTGGCAGTGCAAAATGTTGGTCCCTGCACTGGCATTATACACGACGGGTCAATAATGGGTCCAATGATCTAAATGATGGGGCAGACTTGTGCCCTTAGCAAGTCTGCAGATGGCTGTAAATTAAGAGGAGTGTCTGATATGTTGTACAGCTGTCCAGAAGAACCTCAACAAGCTGGGGAAAAGGGCTGACAGGAACTTCATGGTATTCAACAAAGAGTGCTGTAACCTACACTTGGAAAGGAAAAACTCCAGGCACAAGAACAGGGAAGACAACCAGATGGAAAGCAGCTTTGCAGAGAAGGATCTGAGGATCTTCATGGACACCACCTGAACTAGAGGCAGTAGAAAAGACCAGTGGTATCCTGGGCTGCATTAGGAGATATGTTACCAACAGAGCAAGGGAGGTCGTTCTTCCCTTCCACCCAGCAGTGGTGAGGCCCATAATAAGTACTTGTGGCTGGCTCCAGAGCACCAGAGGCATGTGGAGGGACTGGAAGAACTCCAGTATAGGGCCAAGTAAAGGGATGAAGGGACTAGAGAACTATGAGAAGAAAACTGTGATTGCTTAGCCTAGAGAGAAGGCTCCCAGGGGTCTGTGTGCACACACCTGAAGGGAGAGCTGAAAGAGAACAGAGCCAGGCTGTTAGTGGTGTCCAGTCAGGCAATAGGCTCTGGGTGGCCTTGCAGTCTGTTTAGTCCATATGAGCTCTGAAAGTCCCCTCTAACCTCAAAATTCTCTGATTCTGTGAGGGAATCAGCTATTTTAGGAGGATGACAGATGATATGAAGCCTACTGGGGGCATGTGCTCTTCTGGAATAGAAAACCAGATACCACAAAATACTTGAAGTTTTTCTCCAGTTTATTTTACTGAAAAATTATAAAATATGTCACAGAAGAGTCATCAAAAATATTTAACTCACCTATGAAATAAAAATAAAATCAGCCAAAACAGTCTTATTTTTTCTCTGTAATAATTTTTTATTAATTTTATTAGTAATTGATAAATAATTATTAATTATGGGAAAAATGTACTGTTATTACGGACCCATAAGTTTAAGCTGGCATGAAAGAATATATTGACAGCTCAGATCAAAAATATAATGGGCAGTATTTATTTCCATATGCTGTATTGCATTACAGTCTGTGAAACTAGCTAAAATCAATTACAGTATTCTAGGAAAATATAGTTTACTGTTAAGTACTAGTTTCCTTAACAGAATTGCAAGGCATATTATACATAGGTGTACTGGGTATAGCACTGAAATATAATACATGCATGTTAGCCAGAAACATCAAATTGATTTAAACCCATACATTTTTAAAGCTTTTTACCAGGCTTTTATCTGGACTAGGACAAATAATATGCTATCCAACATCTGAACCAAGCAACATCACCTGGATATTCAATCCACTTGTAATGTGGATTATAAATGCAACAAAGAGATTCCTTACTCATCTGAACAACTGAAAATAAAGGGGTTAAAAAAGCTGCTTAGTTTTAATGAAAAAAAAAATTATCATGTCAGTTGATTGCTGTCCTTGTTAAAGAAAATGAAGACAGAATCTGATGAAGAGGAGAAACCAAGTGTGACAGTGTGCATCACAGTGTAACTATATATGGAGATCACAAAATATGAAAATCACTATAGCTTTGAAATTTGTCTTTACATGCAAGTGCTTTGGATACCATCACTTAGTTTCTGTCAGTCATTGGAAGTGATTTATTTCTCAATAGGTGTAAAGCTAGAAATTTCTTTGCAAAATGAAGGTTAAA
Organism: Anthoscopus minutus; assembly: GCA_013399455.1. Taxonomy (NCBI): domain Eukaryota; kingdom Metazoa; phylum Chordata; class Aves; order Passeriformes; family Paridae; genus Anthoscopus; species Anthoscopus minutus. The sequence continues at coordinate 65,334 of VWYI01000993.1, read as the reverse complement.
ATGATTAATGAAAAATCTTAGTACTTAGTCATTCCACTGTGTAGAGGCTGATCCATTGCATAAATCAGATAACAGATTTCACAGAATCATAGAATAGTTTGGGTTGTAAGGGGATCTTTTATTATTTTAAAATTTTATTATTTTTTAATTTTAAATGAGTACTTCATGGAATTCAAGGGCAATTTTTTTAACAGGTACCTTTGTATTATCCATATATAGATATATATATTTTTGTGTTTATGTGCATGTACATGTGAATTGATTGAAATACCCTATATCTAATATAGTATAAATATTGCCATCTTGGATTTACAATTGTAGTGAAACCTGTTTACTCACTCTATAAAATGTTAAATTAGTCAATGATTTAGAGCTGCTAAATCCTTTGGATATAAACTATTGAAAAGGTCTGAGACTAAGATTGGATTTGGCCATACCTAAGCTCCATCAGAAGTTTAGAACAAAGGTTCCTGCTCTGAAACTCGTGACTCCAGTGGGAGGCTCTCAGTCTTTTGCATCTCTGGTCTCTCTGTAAACCTTTTTATTTTGATTCCAACTCAATTTTCCTTTGTGTCTATGTAGTGTAATCTACAACTATGTAATGTATCTTTGTAGGTAGTTTCATCTAGAGTAATAGAGTGAACTTTGACAGACATTGAATTTTATTAAGTCACACCTGCACAAATTTATAGGAAAACTGGTTTTGTTGATACATTTAGTGGTGATTCTTCTAGTTCCCTAAACCACTAATTTCTGACAAAGGGTTAGAAGCTTGAGATACAAGAAATGTTTGATTTATGTCTATCTAAATGATAGGTAGTAAGAGCAGTAACTTTCAAAAAAATAAAAAGCTAATAATACGTATAAAGCTTTTTACTAGCATTTACTAGATGACACAACTACGCTCTCAAAAGAAACAAAATTAATCAAAATTACTGTAAACTTAGCAATGTGACATAGCTATGGATATTTTACTTAAATACAAATTAATCTTTATAGATATTAAAACATCTACACCAAACAATCAAATATTATATTTGTATATATAAAATATCTTCCTGCTATGAATGATGAGGAGTAGAGTACAGGAAAAAATATCCATAATTCAACATTTTTTTTTAATATCTTTTTCTTCATTACTTGAGTGTGGCTTAAAACCTAAAACTGTCAGCAGAACATAGCCCAGGTTTGCTTCTTTGTTTGTTTATAATAATTCAAGCAAGAAGTGCATGTGCTCTCTCATTATGTCATTCTGAAACAGCCTTAAGTTGAATAATACAGGTCCTCTTGAAGGAAATGACAAGTAAATATATGTTAGAAAGAGAGGGAAAGGAACATGTGGAAGACATGTACAATGTTTATAATAGAAATTATTCATCTCTTGTTTTCATAGCAGAGAAGGTGTAGATGAAACAGAAAAGACAGAACAAGGTAATAAAAGCAATTTGGATGGAATTGGTGCAAATGTTTATGCACTGAGATTGTATCACACTGTGACTGATCAAGCTGCTCTCTGCAATTACACAGACTTTGAAGACTTCCATTTGTACAAGAAGAAGCTCGACAAAGATCTTTTACATTAAGAATATGAGGGGGTTGGAGCATGGAGAGAAGGGGTGTTGTATGCTTTGCATCATTCCTTTGTCCTTATTACAAGTCAGAGAATAAAACACAGAATATTTTATTTTCCTAATTGTCCCAGTGCTGGACATCTTTACAATGCATGCATATACAGAGAATAGAAAATATGTATTAAAGACTACTTTTCTGTCTGAATATTAGACTATAAGTGGATTTTAATGTAGAGCTGAAGCTCTTATTTGATGGGAAAGTTCCTTGCAACTAGCCTTAAGATGGACATCAGGGCATCATCTGGCAGTGATGATGAGAGGTCTCTCAGCTTTTAGCTTTCTCTGAATCAGTGATGTTCACCCAACAACCAGCATGAGCTTCATTACTGGTAAAGACACGTGTGGGTATTCAGACCTAGAATCCTAAGGTACTGCCACAAATATAACTTTTTCTTTTTTTTCTTTCTTTCTTTTCTTTTTTTCCTGAAACAGCAGTTGAACTTTATGAGAAAGTGCTTGTACAGCAAGTTTCACAACACAGAAGGAAGAAACTTAGAGGAAATAGTTAACCTTCTGTTAAGAAGACTTAAATTTATCTGATTCTTGAAGGCTCCAGAGGACAGAAGAAAAGAAATCTTTGTGCTAATCTTTGATTGTGGGAAAACAATTTTTCTTGCTCATAGCAACTCTGTTTCANATAAATAAATAAATAAATAAATAATTTTAAACAAACAAACAAACCACTCACTAAAATACAGAACTTTTTTTTTTCTTCTCTAAGACAATGTTTACCATGACTGTTTTGGCTCCCAAGGTTTCTGAACAAGAATCAGTTCCATTAAGTTCCTTAAAAAATTGCTAGGGATTACAGTGGAAACAGATTTCATGCCTCAGACTCCTTTCTACCAATGCCCTGTGCAAATCCTTAGCTGTATGTAGATGCCAAGTCTGCATGGTCAACTTTTAAGTGCCTGAAAATCATATGAGCACAAGCCTGGAAGTACCTTTGGCTGGAAGGACTGTGGCACCCTTCATTTTCTCCTCTTCTCATAATAAGCATACTTAACACTGGCTTTTAAAAGAGAGTCTAGCAGAACACAGTGTCTACAGTCCTCTTTGTCTGGACTACCAGTTGGAGGACAGAAGAGGTTAGAGTTTTTGCTTTCAGAAATAGCCAGTCTTAGAAGCTGGCTCTAGCTTACACAGTCATCATAAATTACATGCTTTCTGTAGATCTTTCTATTTCTCTTTTTTTTAGTACTTTTTAACAGTCCTTTCTCTTGTGTGCTACCTGAAATAATTTGAATAAAATGTACTGGGAGCAGAATGTAGGATTCACTATAAGCATTGAGCTTAAATGAGCACTTCCTCTCTTCCCTTGCAGAACAAGAGGGACCCACAGCTTGTTGGATAAAATCACTTCTGGGAGATAGAAGAAGTCAGTTCAAAACCCACAAATGTCAGGAGTGAGATTCTAAATGTCACTCTTTTAAAATAAAATAATATTTCTGAGTTTTTAGACATTAACATACAGCAAACAACCATAATAGTACTGGAAAGAAAGGGAAAAGTGACCTGTTTTCCATTTCTAAAAGGATTAATTCAAGTCCCACAGACAGGATTCTGGGCTCAGGATCAATCACATCAATTTCCGGTTCTGTACTCTCTACTTCTTACTGATTTTTTTTATTTTTAAAACTGTTATTAACTCTCCATTTATTTTCTGCACTGTAAAACTTCAGTAGCAATGTTAATATACTACATTTAATATTTCACTTTGAAAATTAACTAAGTTTTTCAGTGCTACTAAAATTAGATGAAGAATATCACAAAAAACACACAAAAATTATTCATGTTGGAGGCAATATAAAAAATCTGGGATCAGATTTCAATCCAATTTTATTTTTATTCTGGACACATAAAGGGACCCAAACTTATATTCTAATATAATAACTGTTACTAATCTCAAATTAATCATAAATATCCTAGAACACTGCAGTTACATAAAGTTTATAAAATACCAGACAGTGATAGAGGATAATTCTGGTACTTTTAAAAAACACATATATGCCATTCTGCTGTTCCAAAGCACAGGATTATTTAAAAAATACCACAACCCCACATCCCAGAAAAAAAAGAAAAAAACCCACAACAAAAAAAATCTCAAAATCCAAAACATTCCAAAGAAATACTAGAGAAAACTGAAAGCATATAATCTATGAAAAAGCAAATTGCTACAGGTGAAATATATATTTAAAATAATGCAAGAAAAATGTAGATACCAGGAGAGACATGAAGGCAGTGAAATTATTTGGAAAGGTTTGCTTTTCAATACATGCTATGTATGTGATTTGTGAAAGAATAGCCCTAATGATTTTGATCACTCAAGGCTGAAGTTTCTGGGAGAGGCATCATAAGAATTTTGATAACCTAAATTTCTTATTTCTTCAGTGGCAGGAATCAGTGTATGTGCCACTTTTTTGCCCCATTATTTCCTTGAGTTCATAGCATGAGTCACATACCCATTAGCACAGCAACTGCATTTTTGAGAAGAGGAAAAGAAGTAAAATGTTTCTGAATACATTTAATTCTGTCAGTAGCTGATACAATTCTTCATTATTTCTCATGTCATGTATATTTTGTGTCATGTAATGCTGTGTCATGTAAATGCTTTACTTTCATTTTATACCTCTGAGAGCCTTTGCCACCTAATCACAGGTACAGCAAGACTGAGGAAAACATTCTCAGTTTTACTGCTCAGATTGATGGCATTGCAGATATTGACAATTTGCATCAACAAAAATTAGTGCTTTCCAGCAATTTTCTCTGCTAAATGTCAAAATGTAGATGTTAGGGTTCATCAGGGTATGAAATACACATACAGACTCAGAGTGGAGAGTGGATCATGTAGTATGGATTTATTGGATGAAAATGATGACTAAAGTAGGATTTCACTGTACACCCATAAGCACAGAGGAGTTGGAACAGGCTTTAGTGATCAAAGATGACCATGCACAACATTATGTTCTACTCAGTGTGAAAACCGGTTTAACTTGGGGCACACCAATGACTGCTGTAATGTACAATTATTTGAAAAGCGTCAGTGGCCAATGCTGGAAGAAGAGCTTGGTAAGATCATAATGTGGTTCCAGAGCTGCAAGAAGACTGCAAAGGGGATTAAGACAACCAGAAGTTGGTAAATATTTTTCTGGGAAACAAAACAGTAAAATCTAGGACTGGTTTACATGGAAAATTGGTATATTTAAATGCATAATTGCTTTGAGAAGAATGATAAACACAATTTAAATTTCTTTCTTAAGCATTCAGAGTGAGTCAATTGTACAGGTTAGATAGAAAAAAATCCAGGGCATGATGTTTTACATTGAGACATTAAAGGCATTTGCTCAAGAAAAGTTTTGGGGCAGACTGGGTACAGGTCTGTGTGGGTGAGATACTGCTGATCTAGCCTGAGATGGTATTTTCTGTTTATATCATATTTCTGTTTTATATGAATGTCCTTATCAATAGCTTTCTATTATCTTGAGTAGTATATCTGCACAGACTGGGGAACCAACTGTGATTTCTTCAGGCTTCATTGTTCATTGTATTCATCACAAACAGATCTGGAGGGAAGCTCAAGAAGTGTCATTTACCTAGGCATATTTTGAACTTAGCCCTCAAGAGTTTTCTTTCTTGTGTCTGAATGACCAAGAGATCTTTCTGTACTTGGAGGGACAAACAAGGTGGCAGGGACAGAGAAGGGACAAAGGAGTACTTCTATTCTGGAGATGGGCCGGAAGACAGGAAGTGTAGAGAAATGTGTCAGAGAGGACAGATGAAGAGGAAAGGAGGAAAGTTGGAAAGAACTACTAAAATCAGAATCTGCATATTTTCTACACCTGCTCTGCTGTCTGGATTCCTTCTGTCTGCTGAAGAGAAATGTTCTTTGTCTTAGGGAATGCCAGTTTCATTCTGCATATTGAACAATACTGAACTAAGAAAAAAACAGAAGAGGTCAGTGAGATCATCCCCAAGTCTCAAACTAGAGATTAATATGCCTAAACTTTATATTGTTGTAGTGGCCTGACCTTGGCTGGCTGCCAGGTGCCCACCAAGCTGTTTGTTTATTCCTCCTCAGTGGGGCAGGGAGAGAAAATATAATGAAAAAGTTTGTAAATCAAGCTAACAGGGAGATCACTCACAAATACTATTACAGGAAAAACACTAGACTTGGGGAAGACTAATTTATCTAATTGACAATTAAAAACAGAGTAAGGTAGTAAGAAGCAAAACCAGTTCCTTCCCACCTTCCTGGGCTTGGCTTCCTTCATTCCCAACTCTTCTACCTCTTACTGTCAAAGCAGTGCATAGGGAATGGGGAATGAGGACTGTTGTCAGTTCATAACACTTTACCACTGCATCTCCTTCCTCCTCTCACTCTTCCCCTGCTCCAGCATGGAGTTCCTCCCATGAGGTACGTTTCTCTGGGAACAGACTGCTGCAGTATGTGAGCTTCCCCTTGAGCAGCAGATCCTGTCAAGAACCTGCACCAGTGTGGGCTCCTCTCCATGGGCTGCATCTTTCTTCATGGCACATCCATGCTCAGGCATGTGGCTCTGTGTGGGCTACAGTGTGGATGTCTGCTCTATCATTGTCCTCCAATAACTGCAGGTGAATTATGGTGAATTATGGTGAATTGTGGTGAATGATTTATTTCACAATGACATGTGTCCTGGCTTGCAGGGGAATCTCTGCTCCAGCACCTGAAGCACCTACTCCCACTCCCTCACAGACCTGGGTTTCTACAGGGTTATTTTTTTCCCCACTATTTCACCTTCTCCCTCTCAGATGTTGTGTGGTGTTTTTACCCTTTCTGAAACATGTTATCACAGAGTTGTCACCAACATTACTGATGGGCTCAGCTTTGGCCTGGGATGGGTGCATTTTGAAATGGTTGCATCCAACACAAGAGAATCTCCTTGTCTCTTCTTTCAGGGGCCACCCCTGCAGCTCCTGCACTACCAAAACCTTGCCATGTAAACCCAATAAAATTTATCATTAGTGCACTCCCTTAGCTGAGTTATCTTTTGTTTCCAAGGAAAAGGCAAATGCCTTGTGTAATGAACTGAAAAAAAAGAATTAAAACAAGACTTCCTGTCCAATGAAAGGTTGCTTTCAGAAATTAATTGTTTGTACTATTTCCAAATATAAGTCCTGTAAGCATATTCTAGAGTAGTTTGTTTATATAATTTCTCTCAAGTAATTTTACAACTCTTTAGTGCCAAAGTTTCAACATGTCCTTTCATGGCCACTTTACAGAAAATGTCACAGTCAGAAAGCTTTTCAAGATAAAAAGTCTTTATGAGCCAGCGACAAATAAACCACAATAAAATGACTGCATATCTCATTATATACCATTCAATTCACATATGACACACTTGTAATAAAATTTTTTTTATTTTCATAATTTTAATTTACAAGCTTGTCACTTGTAATTTTGTTCAGATAGGGTGAAAAATTGCTTAAGGTTCTAATTGTCAATTCTTGTTTATCAGTTCTAATTATGCATAATACTTGTATTGTAAATCACACACACACAGAGCAACCTGTGGTATAGACTCCAAGACAAGTAGTGGATGTAGAGCACTATGGAAGATAATGTATGGTGAATTTTAGTATCAAATGCTGAAAATTTCTTTCTTTATGAGAGAAGATTTCTAACTGATACACTCATGGAGTGTCACTAAGGTAAAAAGTAATGGGATGGTACTACATTCTTTTTAATCATATGGAATTCACAGAAAGCTGATAATTAGAGAACTGTTAAACCATTTTATATCTGGGGGTTCACTACTCACAAATCTTGCTGAGTAAATAAAAGCCCAGACTTGTAGAAAACAGCAGGTGTGCAAAGCTTTTGTAGAAGTCTGGATAAAATTCCTTTGCTGGAAAGTTTTACAAGATAGTGGTAATCAGTTTGAAGGATTCCATTTATAGATCATCTTTGTGACAGTCCAGGTCACTTATTTCATATGCCCTTTTGGGCTTCCTAGATGTAAAACAGAATTTCTGCTCACGCTTGTTGGGCTCTGTTGATGTGCTCTGTCATTCTCCTTGGCCAGGCTGACCCAGCAGCAACTGGAAGAGGCAATGTTGCAGGGGGCATAGGAAGAGGAAGCAGAAAGGGAGACTGACCTGCAGGGGTTTCCTATTACTATAAAGGTTTAGAGGAGGGATCTTCTTTACTACTGTTTGTCCATAGAAAATCCTTAAGGAATGACTGGAGAAGATGAGCAGAACAGGATCATTGTAATGACAACTATTTGAATGGAGACACCATGCCAGCGATGGTGGACCAAGAGGGTAATTAAGGAGCTAGCTTGTGATAGTGTTGGGAAGTCCACTGGACCTTGGTATCTTGAGGAAGGTAATTCAAAAAGCACTTGTTAATATAGGTTTCTCAGAACTGCCATTTATTTTGCCTGGCTCTCCGATCCCCTTTATACCCTACTGGAAAAACAGTTGATCATGGGTACCCCAATGTTGTAATTAATTAATCCAGCTCTTTGGCTGGATAGATGAACTCATGCAAAATGTTCTGCCCAGCTTCAGCTTTTGTTTGCATTGTTATATTTTGCTTTCTTCTGCTGAGACTGCCAAAAATAATATATTGGGTTTTTTCCATGACGTGGATACAGTTTCCCAGGTATGTCTCCCTGGATCACTCCAAAAGAATAAAAGCAAAAGGCTATCTTATGGCATCTCTGCTTGGTTACAAGTATCATGAAATGGACCAGGGCCAAAAGAAAAAATAAGATATTTTATTGCTGGTCCTGGAAATATTAAGTTCCCTACTTAGCTGTTTCACCTTCATTTTACATGCCTTATTCTTCCATAGCCTTTTCACTTTAAAGCTCTCTGTTTAAATTGTCTGTACTTGAATTATTGCCCTTGGAACATAATACCATTGTTAAGTCTTACAAGAAAAGAATTGCAATTTTCATTGGTCACAAAAGGGCTTTTCTGAGTAGTGCAACTCAGTGCTGAAATGCCTCTCCTTGAGGGCTATTTCTGAAAGTCCTTCCTGAGCAGAACTTTGTTCATAAGCCCTGTAATTCCAGTCTATGGAAATTGTGTTTCATAATTCCTAACAGGATTTTTCAGAGAATGTATTTGTATTGATTAAAAACTTGGACAGATCCAATATATTAAATGGAAAGGTTACATTTTCAGATTAAAGTACTTGATTGTAAAAATATATTAAAAATGAAATGGAGTCCCTACTGCAGTATCCCAGAACCTGTTCCCTGAAATGTGAAGGGATGATAAACCAGAGTTTGGTATTTTCTCTCAGAAACAGAAAACATTAAATGCTCAGGGAAAAAACTAAGACCTGATCAGAATTCAATAAAGCGATTACTAAAGAAGATGATCTTTTTTTTTCTAACTACAGACTTTTTAAAACAAAAAATGAGGTTGCTTGAAAGAGATGAATGTATTAATTTATTAAATTAGACTTATTAATTACCTAGAACTTTATCTTGTATATGTACATTTTTGTTTGCATATCGCAGAATCACAGAATGACAAAATCAGCTGACTTAGAAAGACCCCAAAAGGATCATCAAAGTCCAACTTCTGGCCCAAAAGTCACACCATTTGCCCAAGAATATTGTCCAAACTCTTCTTGAACTCTGTCGGGCTTGATGCTGTGACCTCTTCCCTGGGGAGCCTGTTCCAGTGCCCAGCCACACTCTGGCTGCAGAACCTTTTCCGGATATCCAACCTAAACCTTCCCTGACACAGCTTCAAGCCATTCCCTTGGGACAACTGTCACTGCTCACCAGAGATCAGAGCCTGCCCAACCTCTTCCCCCCATGAGGAAGCTGTGACTGCAGTGAGGGCTCCCTCAGTCTCCTCCAGGCTGAACAGACCCAGTGCCCTCAGCTGCTCCTCACACAGCTTCCCCTCAAGGCCCTTCACCAGCCTTGTTGCTGTCCCTTAGACGCTCGCTAAAACCTTTTTAACATTGCAGTGCCCAGAACTGCCCCCAGCACTGGAGGTGAGGCTGCCCCAGCCCAGAGCAGTGCAGGACAATCCCTCCCTTGCCCAGCTGGCCATGCTGTGCCTGATGCCCCCAGGACAGGGTTGGCTCTCCAGGGCACTGCTGGCTCATGTTCAGCTTGCCTTTGACCAGGATCCTCGGGTCCTTTTCCGTGGCAGCAAACAGCTATGTCAGCCAGAAAGTCCAGATTTCAAGCATTTCAGTACCAACGTATAAACCCAGGGCTTCAGCTGTAATTGTGATTTCATGTTTTTAAAATCTCAAATCACATAGTAAGTTGAATCTTATAGTAAACAAGATTTGTAAAAACTTCTGAGAAATGATCATATTAACATGCTGACAGGTAAAATAATGATACAAGTAATTTGTAAAAAAGGTAAAAAAAGGACAACAATATTGTCATTTTGTATTGCAATATCTAAATCCTATAAGCAGTAATTGTAAATAGTTTGGTGTTTGTGACTTGAATCTCTAATCTTTTCATAAGCTTCATTTATTTTTGGTAAGACTGTGGTTATAGAAAAGAAAACTAATTTCTGGACATAGCTGTAATAAATAGAGAGCTGCAAAGGTTTAACCTGTGCTTGAATGTAATCTGTAACTCTGAAAATAAAGTTTGTGAAGCTTTAGAAATGTAGATAATTTCCAAGAATTTGTGAAGAAGATAGATCCCTGTAACCAGTATTTGTAGAAGGAAAATCTGCATATAGGTGTATTTTTTCTTAAGATTATATTAATAACTGCAGTTTCAGGAGCTGAAGCATAGTCAAATGCAGCTGTTTTTCTTTTACTTTCTTTTGTTTTGTTTTTTCCCAAATGTTATATCTGGATTTAATACCTGTATTCTTTTCTGCTTGTTCCTATTACATTTATAGGCCTTGTGGTCTCTAAAGATAATATTCCTGCCATGCATGGCTCAGCAAACATATTAAGGCAACTGATTCATTCTGTGACATTAGCCTGATCACAAGTGTCTTAGTGGCAGCATTCTTTCTTCATTTCATCCAGATATTTCAGTAACAGCAACCCAGAAAATAGCTTTTCTACTGTTGGCTGGCATGTCTGAATAACACCACCAGTGGGCAATAATGGGCCTTTTATTCTCATTTTGGAAGCTAACTGTGTCCATGAGAGAAAGAGAAGAAATAAGAATCTTGATCACATCTGAGAACTAGTCCTGATCTAGTTATTCTCAATTAAAATTGGTCTATTTATTTTCTTTGTACTGTCTTCATAGAGCACAACCCTTTCTCTGTCCAGCATCAGATGCCTAAATAATGTTAAATACAATCAATTCTTTATAAACTCCTCTTTCCTCTCTTCCTCTTCTTCCCATCTGAACTTAATTGAGCATTTTCATTGCTACTGCAGAAGCATTTTGAAGTGCTGAATGTGTGACAAAGCTTGTAGCCAATGCAGAGAGCTAAGCGCTTCAAACAAGCTAATAGCAGTGAGGGAGGGCAAGAGAAGAGAGAGACAGAAGGAGAGGGAAAAGCTTCATGGAGAAGCTAGGCTGGGGACATGTGATTCTTAGGCAGCCTTTGGTTTGCTCCATGACTGTGCTGAATGCCAGGGCCTATAGCTATGGATGTTACTCAGTCTTTCAACCACGCTCCTTAGGGACCACATGTGCTGCTCCATGAACTGCCCTACCAACTTTAAGGCTTTTCTCCCTTCCTTGGAGCCCAGCTAAAGGCTCTCATCCCATCTAAAGAGTATGTAAGTGTTTACAATGAAATCATGGTCTCTTGTTCCACTTCATTGAGCTCTGCTCACAGCCCACTTAAATAAGGCATCTTCTTATAATAGCAGCAGAAAAACACTGACAGGCACAAAGCCCAGTGAGCTCTGTGGAAACAAAGTAAGAAATGTTTTTAACTTGCAGAATAGGTACTAACAATGATAAAGCTGTTATATGAGTATGAGCCTTATTGCCACTACCAGCAGTTTCCAGCAGATGTGGTATGGAAAGAGAGAAATGCTGAGCAAACAAGAATTTTTTTACATCCCCTGGAAGACTGGAGTACTGCTGAGGGTAGCATGGCCAGGTACCAAGTTAATTGTGGTGTGTTTAGTTATTTTAGTTACTCTTCCATAGGCATGCATTTTAATTTAATTTTTTTACATTTCATAGTATTTTCATAGGAGACGTTATGGTAGTAGCATCCTGTGTGGGACTGAAGCGTTTGAGAGAATTAAGAATCACACAATAATAGGAATTAACATTAAAAGGTTGTTTTATTGGTATTTTTCCCCCTGCTTAATGAGAAGATCAGTCTCTGCAATGGAATGTAGATCCCAGAATAGTGACTTTGAGTCTCTAACCCTATAGGATCCTGACCTTGTTAAGTACTTTCTCCTTTATTCTCACATCACCCTGAACACCTCTCTTCTGTCAATACTCAAAAAGGAATGCCCTCAGGGGAAGCAGCAACCATGACAGTGTTAAATTTATGGCTTCAGCTGCTGGCCACAAGTCAAGGTCCTCTTCTAGGTTGTGGGACAGCTGGGCAAGAGCCAAGTGAGAAATACTGGATTTTTCACTCTCACTTGAAGCTCAGAGACACTAAAATGTGAATGGGAGGAAATAAATTTTCCAGGAAACCAGTGAAATAGGACTTAATTAAGAGAGCTGTATCGCCTTCTTCTGGTCTTAAAAGGTACCTAATTAAAGGAAAAACTGGCATCACAGAGGTTGCATTTCAGTGTCTGCCACCACTGGGTCTGAACATCTGAACCTGGGAACTGGGAAAAAGACACAGGTTGCATTTGACCCTAAAAGGGAATCCTATAGAGAACAGAATCACTATAGATGTGTAGATAGAATCTCTACTAATGTATGGCTTATACCTCTAGTAGTGCAAATAAAGCAACAATAGAGAGGAATAGAATATGAAATATGAAAAGGAATTTTCCCTGTGTTCCATTTAAAATGTGATGAACCAGGGAAAGGTAAACAAAACAAAACAAAATACACACAAAGGAAAATCCCAAAAAATAAATCACACAAACAAACAACCAAAACCCACAAAAACAGCAACAACAACAAACAAACCTCACAAAAAAAAAGGAAAAGAAAAAGAAATTTTTTTTCTGTGTATTCTGGTTTTTAATGTTTGGTGCTTTTTTTTTTTCAAACCAGTAAAAACAACTAATTCAGTGAATTATCTGAGACACCTTCCTTCAGTGGTTCTCTTAGCATGTGGCCAGATGCATAATGCTATAATTTATCAATGGACAGTTCTTATTTTACAGCAATATATTTATAAATTCCTGTTTACCGGTAAAGTTCTCTTTCAATCAATATTAAATTTGCTCTAATAAAGCAACAGATATAATATGGAAGGCTTGTAGTAAGATAAGGAAGAAGAGGAAGGGGATGTCAAGGAAGATTTTGCAATTGGTTACTCAGAGTAGTTATGTGCATATTTGTATGTGGTTTTGTCCAGGAAAATCTTTGTAGGAGGAAAATATAGAAACAGTTGTCTTGTATTAGCCATCTCATCAGTCCCAGTGTACTGAATAAAAGGTGGAAAAACACTGAAAAAATTAATTCCAAAATATTAATTCAAAATCTCTGAGATGTTCCTTCTGTTTAATAAAACAGATGTGAATATTTGTGATGTGAATAACCTACATACAAATATTCACTCAGACATCCATTCACACAGGGAGATGCTGTAAAGCCATTTTGAAATCTCTATATAGGTTTAATAATTGTCTGATGGAGAAAAGAAACACACGATTTAGGAGATTAATTATCAATCTCAAGTTCCTACTATTCAAACAATAACCCCAGCTCCTCTACTTTCTAAGAAATCCTTTCACTTAGCATTTGTCAAATAATAAGCAAATTTTCATTGAATGAAAATATCAGGGGAAAAGGAATATAAATATTCTGTCTTACAGAATACAGGTTCCTTAGAGTCAGGGTGAATCTGTGGAGGCTGCTGAGGATGGGCAGGCTTGGGCACACGCTGTGCTGTGTGTGTTTTCTGCTGATCAGCATCCTGCCTGCCTGAGTGAGAGGGGTACAGGCACTGTAATGATCTTTGATCTTTCTGGGAGCACAGCTGTAACATCAGTAACAAGGGCAAGCTGCTGGTGATTGACTGCAAGCAAAAATATAGATAATTCAGAGTTCAGTCTAGATGGTTCCATAGTTTAGCCTCTGATTTTTGTCAGCAGGGAAATGTAGGGATGTGTTAATTTGAATGTACAACAGTAAGACTGACTAACTATTCAGCCTCAAGCTGTATTTAATACCTACAAATACAAAATGCTATAAAGTAGTATTTTGTGTATATTTGAGGGAAATGGGAAATAACCAGAAGCTTGCATTTTGGCTGACAAAGGAGACCTTGTATGTCAAGTAGCAAGGTAAAGAACAAGATGCAGTGAAGGAGGTCAGCTCCTCACTCTTTATGGTGGTGAAGGTCTGTCTGAGAATCAGAGAGAGAGAAGATGATGAAACAGAGCAGTAAGTATCAACTGTTCTTGACTGAAAAGCTCTTGACTGAAAACAGGGAGCTGTGTAGCTAGTAGAGGATTCCAGCTCATATAATTACTCATCAACAAATTTGTGAGGTAGGTCTATAAACCTCCTTACCAGACCTCTATACTTCGCTGTGAAATATGAAGAAAGACAACCATACAGAATTTCAGTTTAAGTAGAACAAAAATGTCAATATAGATCATTGCTTTTTGTAGGAAAACCAGAAGCCTTAAATTAAGAAGTTGAGGAGGTAATGTGCAGAGAAGATGTCACACTTACAATGCCTAGAAAGAATAGAGATGAAATTTTCAGAGGTCTAGTGATTGTCACAAATGGAATTACCTCCAAGAGATCATGCTGTTTATGATTTTTTCATTCTTGTTGTTTGTTTCGGTTTTGGTTTTTTTTAGGGAACTAGACTTCTATATTAGTTTTTCCAGGAAAAGAAACCAAGTGCCAGAAGTTTCACAATTAAAAAAAAATAGATATTCTAACATGAAATGTAAATTAGAAAAACAGTGTATTACAAAGCAAGGAAATGCTTTGTAGGTTCTTGGGGGTTGGAAACAAGACATGATGTGGATTTTCACTGTGAGATGATGTACAACTTACCTTCAAAGCACAAGTGCAAAGGACCTGAGCTGGAATTCAGCACCCAGTCTCAAATATAAGGACATGATACATGTCCTGTTATGAAAATTCTCTTTCTCAGAAAAATAATTTTCCTAGCTTTGTACACTGAGTAAGTAGGAGCTGCATAGGGTTAGTCCACGCTGTATTGCTATCTCCTTTTCTTCGGTGACTGACTTCAAACTTCAAGGGAGTTGCCTTCATAGGACTGACAGTTATAGTTCAGGAACTTGCTTGAAGACCATCGTCTTCAAATTTGCTTTGAATGCCATGAATAAGGCATAATAAAATGAATTTTATTATTTTCTTTAAGAATATGATTGTGAATGTAATATTATGTGCCTTTCAAACCCACTAACCAGAGCCAATCCTTCGTCCTGTCTCCAGTTCTATGAGAGAACTCAACCACACTTTTTCTGCCTCAATGGAGTCACCTTGACATAAGATCTACAGATGTAAGGAGGGATAAATGTTCTCCATGGCTGCTGTTACATCTGAGCTCTTATGCTGCCTGCTGGGGGTATTAAGCTCACAGAGAGTTGAGAATTCTTCTGTAGCCTATTGGCCATATTATCTATTCTGAAGTTGGAGAACCAGGATACAAGAAAAAATAGAAGAATAGAAGAAATGCATTTTTTTCTGAATAGCAACTAGATGAAAATCATAAATAATGCTTTCTTATTTAGAAACAGAAATAGGCATCCTAACAGTAACTGCTGTCTCCTCTGCATTGCAGTCAAAAGATGCAGTTTGCAAGTACACCCTGCTGACCTGTGCAATCTGCCTCCCCACAGGAAGATTGCTACCACTGCGACAATCGCAGTGTACGTGACAGGAGTGTTTCCCTGTGAACAAAAGCCTGCTCCCTTTCATAAAAAAATACAGCACCAAACTACAGGCAGCAGCATTCCTGAGTTCAGAAGCCCTACAGGTTGTAATCACTCCTTCAGTTGATGATCCCAGAGCTCAAGGGACATCAAAAGGCAAGGTCACTTAGGCTTGCACTTAGACTTCTTTTTTTTTGTGGTGGGGGTAAATAGTGCCACACCGAGTATGTATATATGGTTAGGACAGAAGAATAATAACTTTGATAATCTTTATCTCTCCATCTTTAAACCATCTTGGAAGCATCTAAGCTTGCACTTAGGCTTCTTTTTTTGTGTGGTGGGGGTAAATAGTGCCACACTGAGTATGTATATATAGTTAGAATAGAAGAATAATAACTTTGATAATCTTTATCTCTCCATCTTTAAGGCATCTTGGAAGCATCTAAAGTCAATGAAGATCCAAAAGCCTATTCTAAATGACTTTCTATGGCCCAGCATGGAAACAAGGAAGTACCATACCCACTTATGTACTTGCATGGTCACATATGTCATACCAAAGTGCTGAGCACACTTTGTACCTTCATGTCTACGTTTGTACATGACACTCACTGTGGAAATACAAGAATATCTTAGCTCAGATGAAGCATCCATTGCTATACCCTTCCAAAGTGGTAGACCTCAACCAGTTTTACTTCAGATCAATGGATTAACTCTGTCAGAGTGTGTGGCTCCTCTTTGCCATTTATAGTTTAGGATACATGAAGAGCACTGACAAATGA
Source organism: Anthoscopus minutus (assembly GCA_013399455.1). Lineage (NCBI taxonomy): Eukaryota > Metazoa > Chordata > Aves > Passeriformes > Paridae > Anthoscopus > Anthoscopus minutus. The sequence goes on along the minus strand of VWYI01000993.1, from coordinate 48,967 downwards.
AAGGTTTTTTTGTTTATATTATTTTTATGGGTTGCCCACTCAACTTTTCTTCCACCTCTAAAATATTATTACCACTTTTTTTTCCTGCAGAATTATTTTCTATTTTATTAATTCTCTGTGGATAAAGAGTTCTACTTCATTTTTAAACCTTGTTGTTACTGTACTTCAGCTTTTAAACTCAGACGTCCTGAGCAGATAAAATTTCATATTTTCTATGTCTGACTTAGGTGCAGGTAGCAGTCTTTCAGTGGATGTTACACAGGAGTTCATCTGGGAATGTAAACAAGCTCCACACTGTGAGATGTATTTGTGATTTAGTAGATCAGTGTCACTGTATGAGTGCCAAGGCAGAAGTAACCATTTGTCATTTCAGGTAAATTCTACACTCTCAAGCATGCTATGCAAACTCAGTCCTCCTGATCTTGATAAGAAAAGAAGAAATTATTTTTCCTTTTTTGGCATGTGATTTGACTTCTCCTGAACTGATTTATTGCAGCACATTAATCCTTTGACTTTAAGAATAATGTGGCTTTATATAAGGAAGTGAGTAATCACCACCAAAAGCATTTTTGTGGCTTGTATTTGTCCATGAGAAAGAAAAACTGTCACTTCACCTGTCCAGCTGCAGTGTCTGAAGACTATTGAGTGAGGTGAACATGCAGCACCACAAATCACTGCAAGACTGTTGAAATTTGAATTGTTAGAAATTTGAAAATTGGAAAAGGAAATGTATAGAAGGATAAAACAATTTGCGAGGATGAACAGCAAATCTAAGTAAAAGGCAAACCACTTGGAGAGAAACATTATTCAGGGCATGACCTCTGCTTGACTTTGGTAATATAAAAGTGGTGACATTTAGGAGGTATTTTGGTTCTTACTGGTTACAGTTTTGGAAACGTTATAGAAAGTACAGTGGTGTATGGCTGTGGTCATGTTTTGTGGTGTAAGGAACTGGGTGTGTCAGGGAAAATAACTGAATGTAGGAAGGTTTCTTTACTGTGTAACCTGGGTAACTGGATCTTCTCTGTCATCCTCTGTATCATACTATGGTAGTCATACCTCCTAAACTAACCTGCAAGTATAATAAAGCAGTAAGTAAGCAATTCTTGTTTATGTAGTCATATAACCAGTATTACTGAGCAAAAGCATTTAACAATCTGCATAAAATGTGGGGACATGCACAATATTCCTCATAGAAGGCAAGTCAGTGGGGGTGGTATTCACACTAAGGTGCCCTTTGTTTTCTTAATGATGACTTATACGTAAGGTTTTCTCTCTGTTTATGTGGTTGCTGTTTTCTTGGGAACAACGTCAAAAGAGATCTATTTTAAGACTACAGCACCCTTTTCTCTTATACAAGAAAAATGATGTGTACTAGGACTATATATTGCTGCATTGCACATTGAAAAAATCATGTAGCAATTCTGAATGCAGCGGCTCTGTAGTGGCATGACCCCACTGAGATCATGCAGTGGTGAATTAGTGTGCTCAGCTCTGCTCCTTTCTGCTTAAGCTACAGCAGCCAGTGGTGGACATGATGGCTGCAGCTGGCTTAAGTTGAACTCTGGGAAGACATGTAACACCAGCTAAGAGCTTTCCATACAGATCAGCGGAGGAGTGCTTGTTGAGCATGCACAATCCAAAATATGGTTGTTATGCAAAAATGACTATAAATCAATCATCTTGCCACATAAATAGGCTTGGGCTCATTATCTCCCCTGCTTGGACAAGCTTGGCCAAAGTCTGCAGTCTGGGATCTTCCCTTGAGCTGGGGACCTCTCAGGGTTACTCTGTGAGGCTGAGAGATTCCTTGCCACAGCAGATTCTTGGTAAATGATCACCAGCATGCTAAACTTTGACATCTTAGTTAAGTGTTATAAAGGGCTGACTGTTACATAGATAGTCCTTTAAAAATAAGCAATTCACCAAGTCTGGGACTAAGCCTGGATCCAGCTGCACCTATATTCCCTT
>VWYI01000993.1:0-37841 GCA_013399455.1 Anthoscopus minutus | reverse complement strand
TAAAAAGGGTTATATATATATATTTATATATATACATATACATTTTATATATATAAAAATATAAATGATACAATCCTGCTCTAGAGTCCTGGGAATATAAAATTCAGCCCACCAGCAATTCCGGTGTTCAAACATATAAAGCAGTTTTGGTGAGATATGTTTAACTGACACCAAGAAGCTTATTTACTTCTCTATTTGGGCTTCAATTACTTCATATGAAAGGGAGGAGAAATGAGATTTTATGCAGCATGTAATAACTGTCATACAGGAAACAGGCTGATTTTAATGACACTTTTTTAATATTGCAGGTAGACCAATTCCAGTTGAAACTGGAATTTGCGTCTATCAAAGAACTCAGTTTTTATTAACTTTCTTAGGAGTTCATTTTTGTAGATTGCAAAGAAGCGTGGCTGTTTTGCAAAGAGGTTGAAACTTAGACAACAACTTTATCAAGGGGTGAAAAATCGTTAATCTCTGAGGTCATAAATGAGCTAGTCTGGAGATTTTGCCTCCCTGGCTAGATTAATTCAATTATTTGGACAGATTAGGTATTCCTGTGCTGTATTTCACTTGCTTGAACAGATGGCAAGAGTAAAGTGCAATACTTTGATTGCCCTCCCTGATGATCTGCTTCTTTGTCCAGGCAGTAAATGTTTTAACTCTACAAGTAATGTTGATCCTGACTCACAAAGGTGTTGAGAGCCTGAATATCACAAATGTTCTCAGCACCTGTCTTTAGACTGAAGGAAGAAGTTTAGACCCTCCAAAGGGCAATTAAAGTCTTTGATGAGCTTAATTATCCTCTCACTGAGCTTGCCTATGCATTGTACAGTATGATCAAGCTTAGACCCCTTAGAGAGGTAACTCCTTGGAGACTTGTTCAGTTCACAGGACCCAGGCTTTCAAGGGATGCAAATGTAGACATGAGATTTAACTGGACATCCAGATGTATTTTCAAGGATGATGAAAAACTGTCTCACAGGCAGTGTCTGTCTGTATGTCTTTTTGCTTAATTATAATTTAAAATTTTACCTACTTGCTATCAAATATTAATTTACTTATGGTTGTTTCTGGATAAAGATGATTTATCTGTACAGAGCGGCAAGAACATTTTCATGGGTACATTGGATTAATTACCTTCTTGATTATAGTATATATTTATAGATGGAAAGGCAGAGGATTTCAGGAAGGTCTAGTGATAAGGAAGTCATTGATTCTATTTCAGTTGTTCATCAGAGGGCTCAAAAGTAATTTGTGTAAAACAAAGCTCATTGTATTTCTATATATTCTAGTCCCTAGGAGATTTCTCTTTGTCAGATCCCGGTTGTGCAAAGAAACTCTTGTGTTGAAGGGATTGGATTGCATCTGTCTGCATCTAATCTGTGAAATTTAAGGTGCACTTTTCTCCTCTCAAGAGAGGGGAATTTCACTTAGCCTAGTCACCTCCCTTCAGGAGGATCCATCTGCACCTATTGTAAGTCTTGAAGGAAGGCAGCAAACAAAATGAGAAAGAACATATAAATAATGTATTAACCTCCACATGGAGCTATAAAATTTTCTTCTTTAGATGGAAAGGGTAAGAGCATACAATGTTTAACAATACAAAACTAAATTATAGTGAGAAAATACGATATTCCATGAGAAAATACCATATTCCACATATCTTATTGGTAGAATCACTTTTATGGATGTTAAAGAATTTCAGTGTCACAAACACTCTTTAGAAAATTAATGTTAGAAAATTAATGAATTGAATTCAAAATATGTTTATAGAAAATTATTTATTTCAAATTATGTATTAGAAGAATTTCAATATGATCCATTAATGTTTTATCATTTTTATCATTATCAAAATTATCAAATTAAAGTTTTAAATATCACTAAAGCTATATATTTTAATTTTTCAATTTGAAATTAATATTTTTCACCACGAGGACCATTGAGCAGCAGAATAGTTACTTCAGGAGTCTGTGTAGGCTTTTTCTATAGATGTTTTCAAGACTGGAGTGGAGAAAGACTTCAGCAGCTGGTTCTGACCCTAGAGATGTCTTTTCTTTGATAAGAAGCTTGAATGAGAGACCTTATAAGGTTTCTCCCAGACTAAATTATCCTGGATGGATACAGAATTTTCAGGGAGGATGGGCTGGGACTGGAGAAGGAAAGGAGAAGGAGTCACCCTTTGAATGAGAGAGAACATGGTTGTATTGAGCTTTGTCTTGGCACAGATGATGAGTCAGCTGAGCCTGTGAGTCAGGATTACACAAGGAGAGTAAGATCAGTGATACTGTGTATGTCTGCTGTAGACAACATGGTAAGGAAGAAAAGTTTCTTTCTGAAGAACCTTTACCCTGAAGAATAGGCAAAAAGCAGGATCCCAAGCCACAATTTAAAAAAACCAGATTTTGTGCTGTTTCTGTATTTTCTTGGAAGAATCCCATGAGAGATAGCTCTGGAAAGAAGAGTGCAACAGAGCTATATTCAGCATCACCTGGTCAAGGCTCAAGAATGGTCTTTACTGATGAGCAGGAAGCTAATTAAATTTGTCATGAGACTTGCATAGATGAAGAAAGGATTCATAACAAAATTCAGGCATAAAAATGAAGTCTAAAAGGCATGAAAAGAGGGACAGATTACCTGGAGGGAATATAAAAGCATTGACTGAGGCCAAGATACTGAATGCCTTCCTCGACTTAGTCTTTACTGGTAAGATTGGTTTTCATGAATATGAGCTCTCAGAGACAAGGGAAAAAGTCTGGCTCAAAGAAGAGACCCTCATGGAGAAGTATCTGACTAGGGAACATTTTAAAACACTGGACAGAAATAAATTCATGTGAGCTGGCAGGGTGCACCCACCAGTGCTGAGGGAGACAACTGGCACTGAGACACCATTGTCATCTATGAAAGGTCACTGAGGACTTGAAGAAAGAAAATGTTGCACCTACATCAAAGAATGCAGATTCATGGAAACACCTGGCAACCTCACCTCATCCTTGTGAAAGCAAAACTTCCCATACAATATTTCCAGACCCATGAAGGAAATAAAAGGTTACTGGGGAGTAATCAAAGGGGCTATCTTGCCTAATCTGCCTGATAGATTTCTGTGATGAGACTATCTTTGCACATGAGAAGGGAACAGCAACTATTGTTTATCTTGGCTAGCAAGGGTTTTGACACCATCTTCAGTAACATTGTCATAGGCAAACTGAAAAAGTACACTTAGAAAAAGAGATGGTGAATGGATTAAATAAAAACTCTGAATTGCTGGCATCAAAGCTTTGTAATCAGCAGCAGTCAGACCAGTTATCTCCTCACACAGGGATTAGTGTCAAGGCTGCCTGGGGCCTCAGTGAACAAGGTTAAACAAAAAATAAATGAAAGAAACAAAGGCATTCTGGGAAGGAGGAAGGAGGATCATTTTTTCCTATGAAATACAAACGTCCTGCATAATATTTATGCAGTCATGATCCTGATTTCTAACAAATTTGTTTATATCATAACGACAGCATGATGAACATATATACAGGTGTGCATTTCTGAAAATATATGGATGATTCCAACCAAATCAGAAAAACCTTTATTAAGGAAATGTAGAGAACTTAAAAGGAACTTAGAAAATTCTATAAACAGATTCTGCCTTTAAATTACTTATATGGTTTAACAAGGAATTTATGTTACTGGAAACAAAACCTGATTTTATTTTATAGAAAATATTGATGTTTATATATGTATTACTTTTGTAAAGTAAAAAACCGAAGTAAACAATTCAACAAGTATTTTGGTTCTGAAAAGGACCAAAGAAGATAAAATTTCTTTATTTTATATAATCAAATGATGATGGTTCTATTCAGAGAACTGTTCCAACTCTTACCGTCTACAATTTTTATATTCCATGAATAATATTAATGGAGATAAATAGCCCAAATAAGTTAACCAGAAAACCTACACAATATCACTAACAGTCTCGTGTAAGCCCTTCAGAATGTAATGACATGTTTCAAAAGGGAAAATAATAATCTGAACAAAGAAGTAACCATATAATAAAATCTCTGTTAATGTAGATAAAATCAGTCTATGGTTATCATGAGTTTAGAAGAGCGTCTACCTGGCATGTTAACTTTCTGTACATGTGACTCAACAGTGGTTTCACCCTTAATTAAAGCAGGTATTGCAAAGGATTTGGCCCTTTACTCATTTATTCCTTTCATCTTATTCCATGTATTTTCTTCTGAAATGTGGTGTTTATACAGCTACAGAAGTTTTGCTACCAATATTTCTTAGATCTTCTAATAACCCCTTGAGCCTGAATATGCTTTTCTTTTACAATCTACCAAACCCTGAAATTTTAACACGTTTTGCCTTATTCAAAGCATTTTTCCTTTCTTCAAATGCTTCATAAAAATTTCCTACCAAAGCTCTAGAGAGATGCTATTTTTCTTAAATGTTACAGGAAAAGTAGTTGATATATATACCACAGAGTCCCCTTACAATCAGTAACAGGAAACACAAAATCCCCAAAAGAAAGTGCAGAGAAAATAGCAATCTTGATTTAGAAAATGGAAAAATAAAAAAGCCTACTATCAGACTGTACCTTCCTGATGAAAGCTTTTTATTTGTTTGGTTTTTGTTGTTTGGGGGGTTTTTTCCCACTTATATTTATCAGAGGGTTGTATCAAAGAAGAGGGATAATATTTCATCAAAAAGATGTTCCAATTTTGATCTTAAACATTTATGATTCTGTTAGATATACAAAGAGTTGTGTTTAACCATTAAGCTGCTTCCCATGGAGAGAGATTTGAAAACATCTTACTGGTCTTACAAGGCACTTGTATTGCACTTCTGTAATTTTCTTTTGTATCTCTTCCTCAATAAACTGTTTATAAGTAGCTTATGCTGTGGTTTTCTAGATTGTTAGTCATTCGGGAAAAAAATATCACAAGTATCACATAACTTACACCAGACATCTTAAGTAAATCAGACAAGTAAAAGTGACAATTTATTTCCCCTGAATACTTATGTAAGGTTTCTAATTTGTTTAGCTTAGGGGTAAAACTAGAGGAGATAAACTCTGAGAACATCTGCAAAAGTTTTATGCTTGCTTTCCTTTTCAAACCTGTTTTGTCTATTCAGAGAATTTTTTACCCTGACTATTACCTTTGGTAACTGAATTTTCCTTGATTATGACTGATTTATAATTACCTCTCAAGAAAGAATCAATTTTTAAGCCCAAAAAGCAGGTGCTGTCTGTCAGGCACCAATTAGATATTTGGTATCTCATTCCAAGATGTGGAAGATTTGTAACATTCCACAAAGCCAGATTATTGTCTATTCAGTGTCTTATTTAAAACAGTTTTAAATAGAGTTGTCAGTGTTTGAATAGAAATTATAGGATTTAATTTCAGTCAGGTATTGATGTTTATATCTGATCTAATTACCCAAAATTTTCCTTAGAACCAATGAAAAAAATTTCTACGAAATATATTTGATCTGATTTTGATATGTGCCTTAGTATGAGTCATGTTCTAACTATCCTTTTACTATTTTTTAACTATGAAATGATCTCAGGTGACCAGTTCAGACACAGATGTCTCCACTGCATAACACCCTGTGGTGCGTTTTCATATAGAAATCTTATTGCTATGCCTTCCACTGCTCGACCCCTTTGTGGTGGCTGTGGTTGTCTCTCGCCTTCACTTGTTAAGCTCTTCACAGAAATGTAAAACAGAGCACAATGGATGACAGGTTATATTGGGTGCCAATGTACAATACTCTGTTATATGATAAATACCAACCACAGCAAAAAATATAATAAAAGTGTTATTGTAGGTAGAACAGAAAAGGATCAGGCATTTGGACAATTTTGTGAAAACGGAAACACTTATTCAAGTATGAAATCCACTTATAATAAAAAAATAGGGATTACTACCAAAAGTAATCAACTCATGCATTAATGTCATCATATACACTTAAGTTACAATCCATCATATTCTGATTAGTAGCTTTCCTAAATGCTAATAAATTACAACTACAGAATTCTTAATCTAACAGCATGGACTCCTGCAGTTTCTGAAGGGCAATATTTCATTTGCAATGAAAGGATTATAACATCTCTCTAATTCTCAGGTATCTATATTTTCATGCAATTAACTTGTCTTTCTCTGCTCCTAGAGTTAGCAAGTCAATCTCTTTACAAAGAGGATAAACTTATGCATCCAATCATTAATAACAAATGTGTACACTTTTATTAGCATCAAATCTGGTCATTCTATGGAGAAAGAAAAGCCAGAGTGACTTTTTCATTATTATTCTGGTCTGCTAATTGTCTAAATTTTACACTGGCAATGAAAGCTGTGAAAGTGAAGCTCAACCAAAAATCCCATGAATTCTGTTGCTTTAGAGATCCAGCTTAATGCTTTTAAAAAAGAGTAAATTACATAGCTGGTAGGTTCCAGTTCTTTTCACATACAGGCTGATAAAGAGGAAGAAAAGATGCAGGACAGAATGGCAGGCTTTAAATATCTTAAAACATTTGCAGAGCTAGCATGGAAGGGATGGCTTGCAGGACAAAATTATCCAAGTGAATTTATTATATATTACATTGTTGATTGTAACTGCATTGTCAAAGGAGTAATGGCCTCCTGTTTAATAAACACATCAGAAAGAAATCCAGGGCCAATGAGAAAGAAAAAAAATTGTTTGACACCAAAGACTGTGTCTTAGATCTGCTGACAGTGAGAAAAAAAGAGAGCACCTACCCAAAGAAAGGCAGTTATTTGGCTGCTTGACAGCAAATGATAACAGGGAAGTATTTCATTCATGTTTAATACAATATCATATATATATTCAAAGCATTCAACATCTCTCAATTTAACCTTGTTAAATCAGAGTAGATAACATAAACTTGCACTTTCTTTGTTTTCATACAAATGTCACTTTGCATTGTTTATTTGTTTGATTGCATTATTGTCTTCATCTATGATGTTCTGCCAAGTAATTTCTAGCCATTTAGCATAAATATTTAACACCATTTTTTTGGTACAGACACAGAGATACATCCCCAGGAAAAGCCTCACAAGCTTTATACAAGACCTTTTTCTTTATCTGTTAGTAGTTATAGCCTCAATGCTGATAAAATCACACATGTTAACTAAGATCTGAGATTGATAACAGGCATTGTAGACCAAAATCAATATTAGTAGACAAATGTTACAGTATTTATTCCCTAATTGGGTGTGTGCAATATAAACTTTTATATGTGGTGTAAACACACTGAATCTTCTATAGGTTATAAACAGGCACAGAAACCTCCAACTTTCATTGGACCTCTTTTATATAGGACTTCACCTTAAGTAAGATCCAATATCACATCAAGTGACGGGGATCTGCCTTAACAGAGCAAACCATAAAATACTGATTTATTTCTTTTCTAGAGTCCTATTTTTCAACATTCTTTTCCAAAAATATCTCCAAAGCAGGAGAGACCATGGTATCCAGATTTTGAATTCTGTAATGCCATTCAAAGTAATCGAATTGTTCTTGCGAGAAATTCCCCCTTAGTGCACTCCAGAATTCTTGTTTCTCTCTGTTGGAGCCCCTTATATGTATCTTGTATTCCATCAATCATTGATTNCCAACTAAGGTCAAAACCAGCACAACCATGCACCAGTGCTTTTTCAAATAAGAAATTTTGTCCATGATGTTTGCTTTAAACATCTAAATCACACTATAGAAATTTCTGATTAAGATCCATCTGGTCATGTGTTCCTGTTATCACAAGCTGAATCTAGACATCTACCTGCACTGGCAGAAAAGTGCCTCACTGTGGATGTCTAAATTTGTCAGATTTATCACTCCCTTGGATGTCTGGCTGTGTGTCAATCTTAATGAATATTTCAAAGAAGAGTATTTAATTGGTTTTTGTCATTTGATCAATATTAAAATCTTCTGCAAGGCTATGATGACAAAATTCCTGATACATTTTGGCGGTTCTTACCACCTTTTCCTGGTTCCTCCATTTGGCAGGCCATTGAGGAGCTCAGGCTCCCAGCACATCTCTTTGAAAGATATCAGAAGGGGAGGATGTTAGGAGCCTTGAAATTTTCAGCTGATTGAGAAGCAATGATATTGTTATCCTGGTACAGATATCCTGAACATGTGTAAACTTACACACTGATTTTGATGCCTACATTTTCAAGCATATATTTAGTTCCATCTTCAGCAAATCTAAACCCATATTGATAATCCTCAGCTTTTTCAGTAGAAGAAGAGCAGATCCTTTTCACTGCAGCATATAATCATAGAACCATGGAACAGTTTGGATTGGGAGGAACATGTTATCCATTTCAACCCCAAATACAACGAACATGGTCACCTTCAACTCCAGTTACTCAGAGCCCTGTCCAACCTGACTTTGAATGATTCCAGGAATGGGACACACACCTTTTTTGTGGGCAGTGGGCAAGCTGAAGCCTGAGCCCATGTTTTATCACCCTTATAGTTAAATATTTCTTTCTTGTATCTAGTTTAAATCAAACCTCTTTCAGTTTAAAACCATTACCGTTTGTCTTATCACAACATACCCTAATTAAATGTTTGTTTCTATCTTTTTTATAAGCCTCCTGTAAGTACTGAAATGCTGCAATTTTATGTTCAAGATCTCTTCCCTTTCTCCACAGGAGAGTTGCTCCATCCCTCTGATAATTTTTGTGGACCCCTTCAAACAGTTCTATGTTTTTCCTGTGCTGAGGCCCCAAAGCTGAATGCAATACTCCATATGGAATCTCACCAGAGCATGTTAGAGGGGTAACATGTCCTGATGTGTTTTGAGGTAGCACCTTGGGATGTCATTGCAATCTAAGAGTCTCAAATTTAAATTTTTATAGAGCATCCCTGAGATCTAATCAGGGAACATCCGCAGAAGATCTCTGAAGGCCTTATTTTATCACTGAACAAGTTAACCACAAGCTCATATTTAGGCATCCATTTTTTTTTTTTGGTGATAGCACAATGACATATACTGCCAAAGGAGCTTTTTATGTGTGCGTGTTTTTGTCTTTTAAAATCTCCCTTTGCTTGATGAATTGGAAGAAGAAAAAGCAATTGCTTCCTGGCTGAAAAGAAGGAGAAAACAGGTGTGTAATGTGAACAGATTCATTAGACCACTACATAAATACTGTTTTATTACTAATAAAAAGTCTGATTGTACTATTAGCAAAAGCAGGGATGGAGAGTCTGAAAAAGGAATGAAACAAAAGAAAAACTCAATTTTCTAAGATATTTATATTAAATAATAGAAATTTCTAAGTGATAGGGCAAATGAATCAGAGGTGGGATTTATGACCAGTCCTTGCAGTTATGGAAACACTTGAAGGATCTGAAATCACAAGATGTAGTGCTTTCTACAGCACACATGATGCGTCCAGGTGCAGCAGCCATTTTGTGGTGTCTAGGAAAATGCTGTCAGTGACTGTAGGGAAGGTATAGTATTTCCACAAATTGTACATCAGGGGCAAATATTAGAAATTGCCTGAACATATATTGGTGCACTGATCTCTGTTCCTCCAGGTACATGCAGTGATGCATTGTCTTCTCTAGGTGTCACACAGACCATTGAAGTACAGACCTGGCACTGTGACATCCAATAACAAACTTGCTGTGCTAATGTTGTAGGCCTGATTCCAGTTCCTTAGAGCTGCAGAAGTCTTGCTATCTGAAGTAGAAATCTTGGGTTTAGTACCACCATCCTGTGATAATCAGGAAAATTTTAAATTGCATGTTCTGTTAGTTAAGAAAAAAAATAATGTTTTACCCATCCTTCCATCTTGTCATCATGGTCTAAATATCACCTGGAGATCCTGCCTGAGAGATTGCAGAGAGCAGCTTCAAGGACTTTTCTTTTATTGGGTGAAAATTACTGTCTGTGTAATGGCTCAGGCAAAAAGCAATAAAGCTGTCTCTGGATACTTGCCTAGTCTTCAGCTTTGCTAAAAGTATATGCTGAAAATCAAATTAGCTGAGAAACTTTAGAGAAGTAGTCTGCTGCCACTGCTGTATCTGTATGGACAATGCCAGTGTTGCTAGACATTTTTGAAAAGCTTTATACTCCTGGATGCACAATAAAGCATAAGAGTGTAATCTCAGCACTACTTAAATCAGTAAGACCTGTTAAACCCCAAGAAGACAGATACTTGAGAAACTAGTGCATTTTACTCCTTGTCACTTCTAGGTGCACATGATTGAGACTGATATTCCTATTTGATGTAGCTGAAGCAGCTCACACAATGATCAGATTTGTTTAGACAACTGGTTCATATATTGTAGTTACTTTTATGGGTCCATGAAGTCAACTATCCACAACAATGCCAAACAACAACTAAGGGCATGATCCCCTTGTCTACCTATTTGCCTAAAATCTGTAATTCCCTATAGCTGTAGAACATTCTTACCATAGCATTATAATGATCAAGTGACAGAAAAAATGAAGAGAGGAAGGAAGAACTGTTCAGGAATGTGCCAGCTCCAACAGAGGCCAGGATGGAACCACGCAAAGATGCTGGCATCAGCTTAGCTGCATCAGCCTGTCAGCTGGGTTTGTCATACTGGGCTCAGCACTGCACCAGGGGCCTGTGCTTTTCCTGACTCTCTGCCAGGTTTAGTCAGCAGTAGCTCAGATCTCTGCTGTGATACCATAATGCACTAAAAATGTCTGAATTCATGGTCCTCTCTGTCTTGAAAAGACTTCCTAAGGGTAAAGTTTGAGAAAAACAGTCAGTGCCTGGCAGTTTTCCTTGTTTGTTGGATATGTTTCGCTACCTGCAGGACTCTAGGATTTTCAACAAGCAGAAGATAAGTCAGCAGTGCCTGACAGATGCCACAAGTATATGAGGCTAGCACCTTCCATAAGTTTTTTTAAAGGATCTTGTGTGTTTAGGTCTGATAGAGTGCCAGGAAAGAACAATTATATTTAAAACTCCCAGAGCACAAGTCACTTTGCATCTAACACCTTTTTAGAGCACCCTGAGATCCTCAAGAGTGCCTTGAGTGAAAAAGGTGACATCCTGTGGACTGAACCATGAAGATGCACAAACTCTACTGTGACTTCAGTTAGGGGGAACTTCATTTTTTACCTTCTCTTTGGCAGTAATGTGTCGTATGCACACTAGAATAAAAAAAAAAAAGAGCAAACTTAGGTATGGCAAGTACTGCAGTTTCTCAGTATGATCACATTTCTGGGATGTCTTATGGGAAGCAAACCAGAAGATCACACCAAAAATCATGGTAGTTCCAGGAGCATCTCCAGTCTGGGAAGAGGACTCATTATAAATAGGCATGTACAGTGAAATTTGGAGGTCTGCTAATTAGATAAATCATTAGTACCCAACATTAGGCAAAACCAGGACATGTTGATTGACAGAGTTAGAGGGAAAGAGCAGGAAAGCAGATGAGGAAGGTATGCTTCCTTTTCTTGGCAGTGATGGCTCTCATTTATTCTTGCAGGAGGCACTAACAACACCACCAAAAAAGCAGAAGTTTGAATTGGGCATTGTGAAAATTGTATTGCTGCATTTTGTGGTAACAGATCCCTTCAGTTTCCTTAGAAATAGATACTCTGGTATGTGTTGAATGTTGTGTATTATAGGTCATTCAGTAGAAATCCGTCACATGAATCTATGACCATAATGCTAGGTAATAATATTTAAGAAAAATATATGAATATATATAGGAAGATAGAAATAGATGTAAAAGATATAATATTTATATTATTCTGCTTACATTCTGAGAACAAATATGGCTAATATCTCTTGTAATTTAACAGGGTTGCTAGAAACCCTGTATTCAAATGGTTGTGTTTATTATCCACATCTGCTTTTAGTTTCTTCAGGCTACAGTAACAGCAAGATATCTGTCATCTACCTCATAGAAACAATCTGATGATTAATAATCTTATGCTAAATGTCAAAGAGCAGACTGCAATCAGCTTCTGAAATTTATATTTAGGTATTTGCCAGGTTTTGGTTCCTGGTAACAACCAGCCAGTCTGTTAATTTTTTTAAAAATATTATTTTTCTTAAAATACTTTTAAAAAACTCTATGAGGCCACATATGCTGTGGGTGAATGCTCAAAGGTATTTCAATTTGTTACTAACAGTTTTGTCTCACGGGAACAAGAATAAATATCCAAATTAGTTCTGATTGTACAGAAATACAAATTTTTAATGTGGCAACAAGAAAGAAAAATCAGTCATGCATCTGTTTTTTACTAATTGTTAATATGACTCCATTCATTTAATGAATGAAGACCTATGTTCAGTCTGGACTATTAGACTTTCCATTAATCCAAATGACATCTCTTTGTTGTAAAATCAGCATGTATCTGAAGTTATAGCTGTAAAAGAAGGTCAAGTCACATTTTATTCAAAGAGTATATTTCCTAGAGTAAATTAAAGCACTAAAATATGAGTTTGCCACCATATGTTTTTCAGGCATATCTCCACCTTACCTTCATTTATTTTTTGACATCTTAGACCAACACTCAAAAAAGTTTAAAAATCCCTAAAAAACCTATCATAATCACTTGCCATCAAACCAGTCACTCAACATTGATGACACAGACAACTTAGGCAAGAAATGTGAAATGCCTTGCTATTAGAAATTAATATCTGTGAATAATGATACAGAAAGCATTTCTATGCCCTCTACTATGGATTTTATTTTGATTGAGGTAATGGGATTTTGCAAATGTGAAAGTTTCAGTCAATTATACCATGCATAAATAGTGTGCTAAGGGCACAGACATGGCTATATACCTTTCCATCCTAAAGTCCTTCTCAGTTTCTGGTTCTTTTATCACCCTGCATTACTGTGCAGAGTGGTAACGCACTGTGGTATTTGGATCTATCGCATACTTTTGTATAGTTTTATATATTGTATAAAAAGTTCCATTAGAAATAAAATAGATGCTGAGAACTACCTTTGCAACAAAATCTTTGCAGATATTAATAGATAATTTTTTTAATTGTTTTTACCTTTTTTCACCTTATTTATAAAATTTTTCCTGACAGATAACTGCAGAGATAGCTTTCTGACATTGTCCTGCATATACACCAGTGATAATTTCTGCTACACTGTTAGCAGTAAAGCACAATCAAAACAATACATTTTTGGTGGTACTTAATAAAAGAGGAAAGCCAGCTTTATTGTGAATAATGGGACAATATAAACATTATTTGTTAAATAATGGTTCCTTCTTCTAAGCAATACTTGTGTTTGTGCTACTTACAGGAAGATTTCCTGGAATTGATAAAAATATTTTAGCACACAACCATTATAGATTGCTCACCACTGATGATGAACCAGGTAAGCTTGTTCTTGATGAAGATGAAAGCGCAGCTAAAAATCAGATATTCATTTATTTGTTTACATCCATTCTTTTCCACTAAATAGAAAGTTACAATAATAGGAACTGACTGGCTTTTGTCTGTGCTGAGGGAGTGTGCAAGGCCAAGGGATAGGGGCTACGCCTGTAGATAATGAAGGGCCAGGCATTATACTGACTAGATGAACATCAATAAATAAAAT
The DNA here is from genome assembly GCA_013399455.1 of Anthoscopus minutus. Lineage (NCBI taxonomy): Eukaryota > Metazoa > Chordata > Aves > Passeriformes > Paridae > Anthoscopus > Anthoscopus minutus. The sequence continues at coordinate 24,266 of VWYI01000993.1, read as the reverse complement.
AGTGATAACTGCTTGAGAAACACTCAGGTATGGAGATAAAAGAATGCAAGGAAATAACAAGGCTATATTAAGCTGACACAAAAGGCAGCTTTGACAGAACAGAGTTTCTGTGTCTTGCTACACTTCTGAAGAGGAGCTCTAGGCTACATCTAATCCCTTGTAGTCTACATATACTAATCCCTTAATAGCAATAGTGAAATGGTTGATTAAACTTTTGTTAATTAATTTTTGTGAGGTTATTTTTGGCAATAGGAAAAACCATAAATGCAGTGTTAAATGTTGCTAACTAGGCTGACAAATCTGCCCAAGGGAGTGCTGCTTCTAGAAAATATTAATATGTTTGAAATGTTTTACAAGACATATATGACACCTTAAGTATTCTGAGAAGAGGCTTAATCATTCAGTGCTCTGAGTTCAGTGCTGCCATGGGTACCTTTCTGACATCTTTTCACCACTCTTTCTTAGGAAGCAGGTAAAACCAGATACTTAAGTTTCTCTTTCCTTCTGCCTCATCTTGCATCCATTCAACACTTGCAAGTCTCTGTCTAAATCAGGCAGCTTGTTAGCACACCCTGTAAACCAGATTACTAAAACTGTCACTATTTTTAAAGCTTTCAGGATGGGTTCACAAGTACTTGCAAATGAAGACAGGGAAGATCATGGTAATGCAGAATGGTAAGTAATGGATAATGCAGAAGTTGTCTTTTAGGAAGAAAAAGTATACAGCTGTGACCTGAATAATGCCTCAACTTCTCAGGAGTACTTGTCTCCTGCAGCACACTCCACATCACCAGAGCACAAGGTGATGTTTATTTGAAAGCGAATGGAAGGATGCTCGCTGAAGTGCATCTATCAGAGTAACTTTCAACTTTCTCATAATTACTTTCAGTAGTATCAGAGTACTACCAAAGGAAATAACCCTTTTAATTGGTGTCCAACCCCTGTTGAAGATCACCCGTGCCAGTGCTAGGGGTTCCAGTTAGTCAGCTTTCTTCCACAGCTTTTTATCAAGACCTTGGGCGGCAGTGGAGTGCTAGGTAAGGAAAGCACTTATCCTTGCGTTGTATGGCTACTGCAGGTACTTCAGCACACAACCAGGTGTCTTGGGATCTTGCAGACCAGTCAGGGAAATATTTAACATATTCAGGAACCTAGAGAATAAACAGTGATAAAAAGTGGGCAACTGAATCGCAGTGTTAAGCTTCAGGCATTTTTCATCAACTTTCATTTAATTCTAAGTTTGTGGCATATATTTTTCCATGTAGACACCCCTTTTATTTTCACATACATAAATTTAAAAGAGTGAATCAAACCTCCTTTTTAAAGTATTTCAGATATCCACTGCAGAAAAGTACAAGTAAAAATACATGTAGTAATGACACATGAAAGTACTTCTACACTGAAGTTCTTTTGATTGAATATTTATTAATAATTGTAGTGAAAATATATAAAGATTTGTACACTCCAGCAGATATATTATACAAACAGTGGCTTTTTGTCTGTTGTGCATTGATTTACAGCATCTGAAAAAAACCACAATGGATAGTTAGGAAGTATCTTGTAGGAAAAAACATGATAAAAAATACAATGAGCAGGCCAATAGAATTAGAAAAGTAAGAAAAATATTCTATTTGCATCAATGCAAAATAATCTTTTCCATGGTTTTGTCGAGGAATACCTATCCAAACTTCATTCATGTTACCTTAAAAAGGGCTACATGATATACAAATACTTTTTCCTCTTGAGTTTGCATCAATATAGCATGGTTTTAAGCAAATTCACCCATAAGCAATAGTCTTTGCTTTCAGCCCTACACACTCCACTCATTATAACCAAACAGAATTCATATTTATGCCGAAGGAAAATATCGTACATGAAACAAAGGAAAAGGATGAAGATATGCAGAAAATAAATATATATGAATTCTAACATCTTTGACAAAAAATCTCTAATTTATCAGGATTTTGCAGCATATTCACTACAAAAGGAAACTCTCCAGCTCCATAATTTTCCCGCTCTTTCGACTATATTTTTAAAAATGTTGAACCAAAGACAACAAACCAAGGATTGGTTTCCCGGAGATGATGTTGTCACCATCATCCAGCTAGAGTCAGGCAACCCTGGCTGGTTTAGAAGTTGTGTACAGTCTGCAGCTATGGCAAGCTGTGATAAGCACCTTAACATCTTTTGATCTTTGCTACTATGAGTATGTCTGAAAATTCTCACAGAAAAAACATTTGCTATGCTCTTTTATGAAGTGGACCGGGCCTCGTGCCCTCCTGACATCTGGTTTTACTGGTTAAAATAAAATACTGACAGGATTTCCCTGTTTCCAACAAAGTCACTGTTTACCATATATCACTTCTGCTTCTTCAGATGTGTAGCTCCTGATTTCACCACTTCTGACTGAAATGAATCTCTTTAATAACACTTCCAGAGCTGTGCCATTCTGATATAATTTTTACTCCTTCAAGATGGAGATTTCTGCACTATTATCTCTGGGGTACTATTTATATCAGAAGTGGAAGCACAGAGTAGCTACTTATTTCAGGCAGGAAGGGACCTCAGGACATCTATAGACAAACCCATTACCCATGGCAGGGCCAGTTATGGGCTCAGACCAGGCTGCTCATGGCTTGTTCCAAGGCTTGAACTCCTTCCAAGCACAGAGATGTCACAACATCTTGGAGCAACCTCAATGACGTTTCCTCATAGACGATGTGGGTCTATTAGGTGCCCCCTATTAGGCTAGATGCCTCCTGACTATTCCACTGTGGTCCTTTCCAACTTGTCTTGTGTCTACGCTGACCCAGCCCAGCTCCCTCAGCCTCTGCTCATGGAACAAGTGCTCCAGACCAGCCCCCAGAGAGAGCCCCCTCAAGCTGCCCCCATTTCTCCAGGTGCTTGCTGTGCTGGGGCCCAGGACTGGGCACTGTCTCTGGTTGTGCTCTGGGGAGCACCATGAGCAGGGGGACAATCCCTTCCCTCACTCTGTGACCCATGTCCCTATTCCTGCAGCCAGGACTCTGCTGGCTGCCTCTGCCCCAGGACATGGCATGGGCTCCTGTCCAGCTCACTGCCCGGGACCTCAAGGCCCCTGTTTCCTCAGCCTGTTCCGCTGCAGGGTCCCTGCCCTCCTGGGACACTGCTTGGCACTTGAGACTTTGATGGGGCCCCTGTCAGCCTGTTCCTGCAGGTCCCACTGGCCTTGCCACAAGGTGTGCTGAGTCGCATGGTGCCAGATTGTTATTGTGAAGAAGTCTATGGAAACATAATTATACATATAAGTGCTCCCAAACTGACCTTACGAATTAATTTCAAAGGCAGAACCTTATGAATAAACATTAGGAGTAGCTGCTATGCAGTCAAGTTCTTTGCCATAACAGTCTTATTGTAAGGGGCTCTGAGGAATTCAGACAATAAATGTGTATATGGTCAAAAAATCTTAAAATAATTCCAAGGTTAGAGACCAGCAAACTCCCCCATCACTTTCACAGATCTGATTAAACTCTCTTAAAGAGAAAAAAGAAAAGGGACAAAAGGAAGTTTAATGTTGTACTCTATTTATTTTAAAGAAAATTACTTTGTTTTCCCACAGGAAGATGATAATTAAGGAAACAAAAGGGAAAAAAAATAACTGAAGATAGGCAGCATCTTCCTACATGTGTAAAGAAAAATATCAAAGTCTTTAATCTTTTTTACCCCTTGTGACATGCACTCTGAAGGAGAAAGAGAAAGATTCCTAAGTGATCACAGCTGGCAAATGAACTGTGGTCTTTCATTCTTACAAAAAAACATTCTTAAAATATAAGCATTTGATATATTCAAATATAGTGTTGATAACTAGAGATCTCTGAGCACTATAAGGAATAAATTTATCCAGGAAGGCTGCCCTTGTTTGAAGCTTTTGTCAAAATTGAAGCTATTATTCAGCAAAGCTGCTAATGAAAAAAATGTCCACACAGATCTAGAAAAACATTTTGGGATCAAAAAGAAAAAATTCTGGAACTCTACACACAAATATGACAACGAAGGTGAAAAAACAGTGAGATTAAAAATTTGTTTTATTTATGACCTTTATTAGAAGTATTTAATTTCAGTTTTGACCTTTTAAATTTTGGTTATCGTATATTTTGTTATATTTAAGTAACCTTAAATAATGCACTAAGTAATTTGCTGAATGTTTTTACAACTAATTCATTTTCTGTGATTTAATTGTTGTGGAAAATACACAATCATTTTTATAGAGTGTTAGAAAAAATTGCCTGACTTACTAAAAATGTATTTAAGTAAAAAGTCAATATAATATGTGAAGATAAGCTCTAATGTGTACAGTCATTGTCATTTTGAAAATATTCAGATATATGAAGATCAGATGATCATCCATATGTTACAGAAAATTTACACTTGAAATAACCTGCAGGGAAGGATTATGGCAGTTTATAAGAAGTTGTATCTTTAGTCATTTTAAATAGTTTTACATGGCTTGACTTATAGCTATGAATTATAGTAGCTCTGTGAGCTAAGAAAGCACTAGACATATCATGCAATTGATTTTTATGTTCAAACATCTATTATGTCAGATCTGATGGAAAGAGTGCAGAGTAGCCTGGAAAGAAAGTGTTTCTATGAGCGTCCTTCAACCTAGGGAAAAATCGTAATTTAAACACACATTCAAATAACAGGGTATCTAGAGGAACCTTGCATCAATAACACCAGTTCAATTCACAAACAAAGGAAAAAATGGTACAAATTGATATATTTGTATTCTGTTTTGCTATTTTTCCATTTGGAAACAGAGGAATAGAACAGTTCAAGTGAAAGGCTGTTATTACAGCAATGATAGTTATATGCTACTTTACATTATCAAGAGATAATGCCATAGCATTTTTGTGGATCACTACAAGTCATAATTCCTGACACCTATAAGCATGTCCACAAAAAAAGGTCACAGTTATGTGCTGTCACAGTCCACTGAATAAAATGAAATGCAATACTATGCTGCCATGACTACTTGTGTTGTAAAGGGGAGTAACAATTTATTGAGGAGATAAGAATTGGAAGAGGATCCACTGCTACAAAAGCTGTTTTAATACCAGATATATTCTAAGATAAGGGTGTAAAACCATTTGAAGCAGAGAATTACACTGGAATAAAAGTCATGTGGCTACAGGGCAGAGGAAATCCAAACACCATTGTGCTGCAAGAAACCAGCATCATGATGCAAATAAAATTTTGGCCATGCAAATTTTATGGAGATTTTACAAGCCACCTCTGACCATACAAAACTGATGAATTTGCTAAATGCTAAGATTTATGCACTAAGTTTTTTGCTGTATTGGCACAGACTAGGTGATAGACAGGGAGGCAAGGGCATTATCAAACCAGCTGCCAGTGCATAAATAATCTTCATGGATGTGCTATATTGCTTACTGATGGGTAAAATTATATTATACTGGCCTTCACAAAATGTTTTCCTCCTAAATTACTACTTACCACATGTTGATGTTTTAAGAGTATTAATGCTGTGGGTTGAGTTGTGCTCAACTGGTACTGGCTAACACATTCACTTCCTTTTTTTAAAAGAATTTAAATTTCTCCATAGGACTAGGTATAACTGAAACAATAATTGCCTCTAACTTTAGGGTAAGTATACATCCTGGTACAACAGAGACACCCTTCTGAGACTTACACTGTTGGTAATTACATGATCAAGGGCAGCTTCTTGCCTTGTTTTTGTAGGAGTGATGTGGGAGGGTATTAATCATGTGTTCACCTGTAATCATGTTATCACAGAGCCAAAGTGGCTGAAAAGCTTATTTCTTTGAGCTTTTCCTTTCTTCTTCTTCTGGACATTCTTACTGTAGAAACTATTAGTTCATAACTTGGCATATTAAGTCAGCCATCAATTTTCATTTGCATTATTATTTCAGCCTTTAACTGCTCTAGCTGAGGGCAGAACATGCTGCCTGATGAAAGAGTAGAACACCTAGAGATGAAAAGCTTTACAGACACTGCAGCTTAATCCAACAGAGCCCATGAGGCACAGCCCTGGGGAGGATGGAAACATGGAAGAGGATGGCAGTGAGCCCAATGGGAACCTCTAGATTCAATCAAGAAAACTCTGGTGGCACAGCAGTGACATCTTTCTGGTCACAGGTTGAAAGGAGATTTGCACCACAAGCAAGGTAACTTTTTCTCTTGTCTAGAGAGCAGAGACTTTGGCTGTTATTCAGCAGTTTTTCTTTTGGAAGAAAATGTACAGAATTCCAAATTTTGATTCAAGGGTTTTGGTCAAACAGGAATAACAGCTTAGAATGTAATCTAAGAATGTAATCTATGTAATCTTAGAATGTTATCATGTTAGGTTCATGTCCTGTACAGAAAGCAAATTCAAATGAGATTTCATTGAATACAATGATGCTTGATTTTTGTTATCTACTTTATATCATACTAGATGAGACAGCAGAGCTAGAAAGGAGAGAAAGTGCTGCCATACATATAAGCATATAAGAGTCATAAAGATGAAATAATCCATTTCTCAGGAAAGTATGCCAGTACAAATAATTTAAATGCATGTGTTTCACAGAGACAAAACCCATGGGGGTCAGATTTAATATCTCAGTTAAGAAGACTTTAGTCTCTGACATAACTAAATTACTGACCTGATGTAGGCCATGTCGTCAGATTTGAGAACAGGTGCACAGCTTCCAGAACCAGACCGGGCCCAGATGTATCCTGATTATGTCTCATTTGTAATACAGAGCTAACTAGGTCACTCAGGGCCATGAGAATGATGAGGGGTCTGGAGGGGAAGCTGTATGAGGAGCAGCTGAGGACACTTGGTCTGTTCAGCTTGGGGAAGAGGAGACTGAGGGGAGACCTCATTGTGGTCTTCAAGGTCCTCAGGAGGGGAAGCACAGGGGTAGGTACTGATTTCTTCATTCTCATGACCAGCAACAAGACTTGAGCGGATGGCATGAAGCTGAGTACAGGGAGGTTTAGGCTGGTAATCAAGAAAAGGTTTTTTTAACCAAAGAATATAAAAGCACTGAAACAGACTCTCCAGGGAAGTGGTTATAGCACCAAGCCTGGCAGTCCAAGACAGGTTTGGACAACACTCTCAGGCACATGGTGTGATTCTTGGGGTGTTCTGCACAGGGCAGGAGTGTGAATTGATCATCCTGAAAAGTGCCTTCCAACTAAGCATATTCTGTGATTCTGTGATAACTCTTTCAAGATTGTGGGCATGGAAAGTGTGTCTTTTTCTCCTTCTCCATATTTCTCATCAATGCTATCTGGCTCTCTTTTGCTGTCTTTTGTTAATTTAATTATCCATATGCTAATAATTTTTAAAATATTGCATGTGTGTCACCATATTTGCCATTTATCATCATCCATCATCTTATTCCAGATGTATTAGTTTTCAATGCCAGCTATTTGGGTTTTTAAATTTATTTCCATCCCTCCATGGGAAAAAGTTGGGAAATAGCTGTGTATCTCTGTGTAGCTGATTATATAGTCCTTCCATAGATTCATTTTTCTCATCTCAGTGTCATATCAGTTTGTCCTGAATCAGTGGTCACCCTAGTCAGTCTCACTGTTTGATAACTGTGGAATGTATTACATTCTTCCAGCAAACAACCAAGTAAGCTAATACTTAAAGGTAACACATTTCTTAACTGAAAATGTGGAGAAAAAACCTAAAGTATGGGTTTGTTGAATCTGTTTATTGCCAACTTTTGCAGAGTACCAAGCTCTGCTGCCACCAGTAGCTATTCTCTGTAGTTTTAAAGCAGAACTGGACCATCAATCATATAAGCAACAACAAAAACATGCTATGTTTTTAATCATCACATAATACTGTGTGACAGAAAATGCAATCATTTACATGCAAATAGCTTTGATGCTATACTGACTCTAAAGGTGTAATGGACTGTATTTATTAAGGTCATATTCCTTGGAGACATTACACTTGCTCATAGGCTCTGTAAGCTGCCTATGTTCCTGCATGACTTCCTGACAGCTTTCTTGCCTTTGCTCTCATGATTTCTTCACTTTTCTCACATTTTCCCAATCTTTCATTCGTCTGTGTGTGTCAGTGTCTAACAGCACAAATGAGCTGTGGCCTCAAAGCCTCAGGGTTCTACACACGTCACTTGAAATAAATGACTTACCTTGATGCAAGGTTTAGGTTACTGAATAAAACTGCAGATTATTTTCTTCACTACTGTTTTTTAACCTTTCCCTTTTTTTTGTTGTTGGTTTTTTTGTGGTTTTTCTGTTGTTTTTTTTTTAATAATTCTATCTTTTTACTATGAAGTTCATTCATTTGAATTCCTCAGCTTGGAGAAATTTTGAGTACTGCTGCAGACTATTATTGTAAGAATCCAGAAAGTGAAATATTTTCAGGTATAAGTACATTCAGTACTTTTTTCTTAACACTACTGCTGGTATGCCACTGATAAATTTGAACAGTTATGCTAATGAATGCAATACTGGCTCCACTCCTGTTTAACATCTTTATTAATGATGTGAATGATGTGGCAGAGTGTACCCTCAACAAGATTGTAAATGACATTAAGTTGGGAGGAGTGGGTGATTCCAGGGTCAGTGGGTTGTGCTGCCAGGAGGACCTCAACAGCTGGAGAAATAGACTCTAAGGAATTTCATGAGGTTCAACAAGGGGAAGTGAAAAATTCTGCACTGGGGGAGGAAGAGCTCCAGGTAGCAATACACACTGGGGGCTGTACAGCTGGAAAGCAGGTTGGCAGAAAAACTCCTGGGGATCCCAGTGGACACTAGGCTGGATATGAGCCAGAAATGTTGCAAAGGAAACGAAAGTAATCTGGTCTGGATTAGGCAAACCATTGGCAGAAAGACAGACATAAACAAAGATTTATTCCCTGTCTCTGTATGTTAAAAATCAGCAATACATCTGTCTGTGGGCCTTGTTCTAGAAATTGGGGCTGTTCAAGTGTGTTGCTAAAACCTATCAAGGTTGTGGAAAAACAGAAGTTAACCACCTGGTCTAATTCACCCCTGGAGTAATCTTCCTTCTTTGTAAAGTATGCACCAAGGATCCTAATTTCTTCAAAGCAAAGTTAGCCATCGTGACTATCCCTGTAAGGGATAATTAGACTTTACAGTAATCAACCGCGTTTTTTGACTTCAAAGGTCAAGAATTATTGCAACACGTCCCTGACAACTATTCACTTTAAGAAGAAATTAATTAGTAGGCAACCTTTAATAAGGATTGCCTAGACAGTTATTTCAAAGTTTTGGGATAAATTCAAGGAAAAAAAATAATTTTGATAATTCAGGACCATATTAGCTGTAGTTTCAGTTTGTTTCCTTCACAGAGATGTGCAATTTATAATAACGCCCTTGGAATTCTTTACTCACTAAGAAGGACGGGGATGTGTTTTTTTGCTAAATAATCAGGTATTAGAAACTTTTCTTAAAAATTCAGAAAATTCTGAGTTATCTAGAGATGTTGCAAACAGAATTCTAAATTTTTCCATTCCTCTCTAGGTTTTCATTTTCATTGTTACAATTTTATTTTCATTGTTACAGTGATTTTCTAATTGGCCTCTATTTTTCCCTTATCTCCCATAGAATTCTAAAGGGAGACAAACAAACATTTACTGTATTCCTGATCCCTGAAATGTTGTTTCACCTGTGTTTGTATTCGTATTCACTCTCCTAAAGAACACAAGGAGAAAGGAGGTCTGGAATAACAAATGATTACCTTAAAACCTGGGCAAGTGCTGCCTTTTTCATAATATATATGGATGGCTGAATTGGCAAACTGTGATGCTGATGATGAATATGTTTCTTGAAAATTGTATCTGAGGCAGCCTTTGATTTGACATTGCACTAGGAGTTCTCGTAATAACCTAAAATTCTACTTTATATATTAGGATATTTATTTGAGATCCAATGCTATGACAGAGTAAATAATATGTGCAGGATTGTGACAGTTTCAAGAATTTGGAGCATAGAAAGGCTATTAAAAATGTATGAAATATTTCTTTAAATAATGCTGAAAGACCCTGCTTCTTTGTGAAAATTCAAGTTCTCATTGTAAGAATGTATTATTCTCTTTAAGCATTTCTGGATCTCGGTAGCATTTTAAATGTTTCCATCTACTATTAAGAGCTTTAATTACTTTTTATGGTGTTTGTGATTCACTGATTTAATTGATTACATGATTTTGAACAAAATATATGTATTTAGTAGAAAGATTTCAAAGCCTTAATAAAATTTGGAATACTGAGCTATTTATAGCATCTCTAAGTGACTTTTTTGTCCTAAATTTAAGAACACTGCTAAAATTAAAAGAAAATGCAGAAATACATTTAGTTGTTTTCAGTATTTTTGCAGAAGAAAAATGCACGGTACTGCAGGAGCTATTGCTGTAGGCTCTGCAACTGTAGGAGGACTGATGTCTATTGAAAGATCAATACAGTGGCCCTCCATTTCTCATTTTGAAAGGAGCTATTGTCACCTGGCATCAAAATGATACTTTAAAAATGCCCAATATGGTTTACTTCTCTCTTCAAGCAGCAGGTTTTACCAGCTTAACCCAGACTGAGTATTATCCAAAAGTGACTCACTCCAGCAGCAAGACACAAATGCTTTCACACATTTAGCTTCAAAACTATGGAGGAGTAATAATTTATGGTTTACTTCTTAAAAAAATATTTGTTCTCTTATGCATCATTTCCACTAGATCAATTTAGAAGAAAAACACAGGAAATAAGCATGGTCAAGCGTTCTGAAATCTGTATATTTTGATCCTTGTGCTGAAAAGATTCTTATGAAGCATTTCAAAACTGCAAGGTTGGTATAAAATGATCACCTTTCTACTTACTGATTTTCATGAACAGAATCTTTGACAGATTTCCAGAGAGCTTTATGGAATCCATCTTATTTACAAGCAGTCTAAGCTGTAGATGTATAATACTCCAATAAGTGGCACTTATCATAGCAAGTCTCCATAATTTCATCAGACTTTTGTGTTATACAAGTAGGATGAGATCAAGATATTCTCCAGGGAATTCTTCCTGCTCCACATTTTGATATTTTCGTTTGACCAGCTGACATAGAAGGAGTTGGATAAGGATGTCTTTGGAGCTTTTGGTAGGCAAAATCTGGAGGTTGAAAAACATATGAACCAGGCTGATGGATTATTATAGTGTTATAGTGTTTGGAAAGTGCAGCTATTCCTGACAATTTATGACAAATTTTTCTTTGAAATCTACATGCTTCAATTAGAAAAACATTGAGAAGATTGCATAAGCCATGAAAAATAAACTCCAAAATAAGAATAGATTTAATTTTAAAAGTTCATGAAATTTCAGTATTGGGATTAAGTTCAAAGACCCTACAAAGGACTTTGTAAAGCACATACCTCTGACACATTCAAAGAATAATATTAATTTATGAGAAATCAGGAGATATCATTAGATATTAATATATCTAAAACTACTCATTACTTTTAAAAGAAATCTTGTCCAGCTGTGTGGTTGTAAGTGGGTTTAATGGTAGAATATGCTCTCCTTAAGTAACATGATTCTTTCTAGTACCGTAATTCCATGGTACTGTAAAGATGTCCTTTTTATTTAATGAACAAATCTAATCTTTCCTTATAAAATCTTACCTGTGCAACCTCTTTCTGTTTCCCAAACTCCTTACCTTGTAGACTGTAGATTCTTGTAGATTCTTGAAGAAAATGAAAAATTTGAAAGTTCTTAAATGAGAAAAAATGTTCTCACGGAGCTCAGAACAGTAGAATTAGGTTAGCACTTTTCACTTTAGTAATTTCATTCATTCATTCATTCATTCATTCATTCATATTAATAATTAATAATATTTTGATTTTTAAGTTTTCCATTGACTTAGAAACTGTGAATCTGCCACAAGAATCTCAGACTACTCCTCATCTGTCTGTTTAGTATAAAATTAGCCTGAGGAAATGCACCATTACACTTGGTGGGACGTGTCAAACAATGCTGATTCAGTTTGTAGAATTTGCCTCTCAAATATGTGTTACAGACATAGGTATTATCTGGAATTCACTGTAACAATACTAAATTCAGACTTTAACTTCTATTTCTGCAGGATGACTTATTTAATTTATTCCCATTATTACTGTAATCAATTCGTTAGCTTCTTTAGACTCCAAATGCAATAGAAGATCCTCCCCTCATGATAAATGTGAGCTCTGTATTTTTGCCTAAGATAAATATAAATATACATACATCTAAATTATTACCATTAATTTTCTAAAGCCTTATAAACACAATGTTGATTTTCTTAAGATGAATTATTTATCTTTTTACTTTATAATTAAAAAGTCAACTTCTGCTCTGGGAAAAATACTGTGGTTTTAAATGTCAGAAAATTGAAAATTCCATTCCAAAATTAAGTTAAGGGCAGTGTTTAGATCTGAAAGATCATGTGTCTGCTGAAGGCATTTGAGCAGGTTGGTTGCAGAGCACTGTCCTGGTTTAGGACAAATTTGAGAGGAAACTTCTAAATGGGGTCTTTCCAGGAAAAAAAAGANGGGGCCCAGGCCCTGGTGGGCCACAGGCGTGAGCTCCTGGGGTGTGCTGGGTTTCCAGCGCAGAGCAGGTTTGAACGGATCGAAGGAAAAAGGAAAAAGGAAACCACAGTCCAGGGAACTTCCCTGACCCAGCTAGCTAAAAACTAACTAAAAGCAAAGGAGAGCTCTGTCCCGCTGTCTGTCCGTGCTGCAGACAACACAGTCCGGAGAGAGCTGTGGGGGAGTGAAGGCTGTTTCTGAAAACAAACTGCAGCTTCTTCTTTCTTCTCTTCGCTCTCAGGACCAGTCTTAAAGGTGCAGAACTTAATATGTAACATAAACAGAACACACGAATGGGGATACAGGACCCCAGGACAAGCATGTAGAGTGTAAGCCCGTTCAGTGAGGCCCTGCGAAAGGCAGCGGTGGAGGAGAGCTCACAGAGGTGGTGCTGCTGCCTTGCTCAGTATGAGCACGGGCTGCCCTGGTTGCCTCTGAGAAGCCCACACCAGCTGGCACTAACCACTAGCACAGAGCAGTACTGTGCAACCAGCTCAGTCACAACACTGGAGAATTCCAGAGAGTTTTCTTTTGGGAGAGCCTTAGTTCGGCGCCACAAGCCTCTAGCTTGTGTATTTTACTGTGTAACAAAAACCAAGACACAGTAAATGTGGAGAAGAAAGAGGCTTAGAAAACTCATGTTTAACCTAAACATTCTTTCAGAACACAGAAAAGGACCTTCACATCTCCCTACAGCTGGGTTCAAAGTCAGTTGTTCTCATACCTTCTAAATACAGAAGAAGACTGGCTATTCCAGGGAAGAGGATATGACCACTAACCGACATTCCAACTCTACCAAAACACAGAAAAATAATGACACAATTTGACAGAGAATGGGAATGTGTTTCCAGGCACTAAGGAGAGAGGAAGAGACTGAAAGGAGGATGTCTGATATCCAGTGCCTGATCCTATGTTTCTTGTGCACTTTGGATACAGAAGGTTAGGTATAAAATACATAAGCAAACCTAAAAATGGAAACCAGGGTGTCCTGAGTTTTGCAAGGAAGCAGATAAAAGGATTACATGATGGCTTTCATTCCCACTAGAGAGAATTGTCCTGTACTGATTCACATGTGCTTACTTTCATAAGAACACTCCAATCTATGGAATAACTCAAATCCATGGAATAACCACCCCGCACCTCTCCTCAGAGCAAGGAAGAGTGAGTTGTCTATGGCTTCAAGCTTCATCCCAGTCCATGGCATGTTCTACTGTCTCAACACAGCACATCTACCATCTAAATTTATTTGGCCTAAACTTGAGTATAGCATCCTTAATTCTGAGCCATCTTTTCAGAGCCATCATTTCAAAGATAAGGTGCAAAATCCACTACCACAGTGCCCACATCATCCTTGGAGTTAGCCTGATGAGAAACACTAACCCTAGAACTTCAGTGTGCTGTGCAAAGGAAGTTGTCACCCTGCCAAACAAAAATTCATGGAGAAATATGTGCCTAGATCCCTGTGGACTCTTTCAGAGCTCTGGATTACAAAAATAACTACCTATCAAATATCACATATCTAGAGACATATTTATAAGAGTTGAATAAACTGGCAACCAATCACACTACAATAAAAATACTCTTATGTTCCTTATTTCTCAAGGATTAAATTGAATTTTTAATCTATAGAATTATAGGATCAGCCTGAGGCTGTGTCAGGAGAGAATTAGAGTGGATACTGCAAGAAGATTCTTCACACAGAGAGGGACTGGGAAATGGAACAGGCTCCCCAAGAGTATGGTCATAGCACAAAGCCTAATGGAGTTTAAGAAGCATTTGGAAAATGCTCTCAGGCACATGGTGTGATTCCTAGGGTTGTCCTGGGCAGGGCCATCAGTTGGACTCGATCCTTGTGAGTCCCTTCCAATTTTATTTGGGAGATTTTATGCTCCCAACTTTCATTCTACACATAATACCAGAGTGATAAAAATGCTAGAAGAGGAAGCAGTGACAAGTGCTATAGAGACTGCTCAGTACCACAAACTTTTGTCTGCTATTTAACACCTAATAATGTAATATTATCTCTCTTGGTGGAAAACTAGTGTGTTGTGAGTACTGTGACCCAGGCAGCTAAAACTGCCTTGTGGAAAAGCTGGACTCCCAGAGCAATTTTGGCATTTTTAGAAAAACAAACATGCAGATAGACAAACAAAGATAAAAATAAACCCAAAATTTTCCTCTGACATGTTTTGGGGTTTTAAAAATTACTTTTATTGTAGTTGTTGCTCTAAAGTTTAATGCAAAAGCTCAAATGATAATTCTGAAAAAAGTGAACAGCATAAAACAGGATAAGATTTCAGACAGGAAAATGGTTGTAACAGTGAGGTCCCCCCACATTTAACTCCTGTGTTAAATATAAAGACCATAAAGATGTTGGAGTGACCTGTAGGCAGCATAAGAACCATTGTATTACTGTGGGCAATTGTCTCAGGAAATTCTTTGTCTCTCATTTTACAAAATTTTTAGACATTACCTCTCTAATTTTTTTTTTTAATTAAATACTTTAGTTCTAGCAGAGAAAAGCATATTAACTTTTGTCTTACCAACCATATTAAAATCACAAATCATGTTTTGGGACCAGATGTAGAGGCAAATTGAACATAGTGGGGATTCATGTATTTCAGAAATCTACACAAAGAATTTTTGGAAGCTGGATACTTCTATCTCATATTGCCACTTTTATTACCATCACATCAATATTTTACCCAAGGGATATAGAAGGGTTTTTTCACTGTATTTTAGGAATACATTTCTCCATTTCCAAAACCTTCTGTAGAATGGTCCAGCTCAAGCAAGACCTGTTTCCATTCACAGTCAGAGGGGTTTGTGTCATTCAGATGTCCACATTTCATCTAGATGAAGCTGTGCATGCTCTTCTCAGAAAGTTCCAAGCCCCAGATACCTAGCAAGAGTGAGGGACCTACTGAGGGAGAAAGTGAAAGGCTTTGCTTGTTTCTCATTCAGTCTGCCTGCCTGGGACATTAACAGAGTTTCAGATTTTGGCCTCAGGATGATGGCTAATGTCTAACATTATTTACTTACTGGTAGTCTAAGAGCCATTAGTTCAGATTACTTATGACCCTAAATGGTGACATATGTGTTCAATCTACTTCTAGTGGTTGAATAAAATATTTATGATGTCCTTACTTATTGTTCCAATATTAAGTGGTCATGTCTGTGAATAAACCTGACAAGAGTGAAAAATACCCTGGAACATTTTTACAATATATATATACATGTCCACATATTTATGTATCTCTCTGTATACACATATATAATGTATTAATGGTCAATAAAACCTCCTTCTCTGTTATATTGTGGTATAATCATTTTGGACAGTAAAAACCTCACATGTTACATGTTGTCATGTCTCTCCATTCATGTGATAGAATATTTATGAAGGAAATATGCTATTGGAAAAAATAGTGTCTATTTAGGCTTGCACTCCACCAATAAGGATCTCAGTGTGACATGAAGCTATTTTTGCCCCATTTTCCTGTCCTTTGCTCTGAACAGAAAGACTACATGTGAAAAGGACACAGTCTCAAAGGCCTCTGAAGGCCTGAGATAACACAGTTTAAGGGTTTCTCTATGTGTGGAATCAAAGCAGGTGCTAGAAAGCCCCAGACTGTGGGAGAAGTGGAAAAAAATCACCTCTGCCCTTCACTCAGCACAAAGCCTAACTGGGGTCCTTTGCTGTCCTCTAGTCCACTTTGGGGTCTAGTAAAAGAAGAACAGATACCCATCTTGTGATTTCTGTGATGGTTTCATGATGTGGTCTATTCTCTGCTTTGTAGATTTGATGGAAGATTTGAACCACTGAAAGTGCTAGGGTGGGCTTCAGAAAACTCCCCTGAATCCCTTTGTTTGTCTAGGCAAGATCACAGCATATATTGCTGTCCATTTAAATTCCCATGAATTCCTTACAGAAACGGAAAAAAAACAGGTAAAGGAATTAGACTTATATAATTCCTTGATATGTTTAATTTGTATAACTGTATTTGAAAGGGTAGCTACAATTTTCTCACTCCATTCAGGAGAAATAAAGCATAGAAATACTAAATGATGTGCCAAATATTACCTTGTGTATGAAAAGTGGCTTCCTCTAAAGGAAGCCCAGTCATCTCACTGCAGCCTTTGGTATATAACCTCAGCCAAATATGTTACAGTATTTCCAAAAAAACATGGTACAAAAGCATGACTAGCCTGAAGTTTCACTTTAAATAAGTAAAAATAGGTTCAATTTAATTATTTGACAGTTATAATTCTCTTAGAAACATATTTTTTTCATTACCTTTGGCCAAAAGAGGGTGAGGGACAAAAGTGAAATGACCTATGTGTGCTCATGAGGTACAGTTCACAGTGACAGATGCAATTGTCACTTGATGGTGCTGTGGTTCCATGGCTGTCTTTTTTCAGCTTTTCCATATTACCAGATCTGAGATGCAGAGTATAAATCTTCTCCAGCAAATACAGATCTCAAAAGTTCAAATAAAGACCATAATATCGAAAGTGCTTCCCGCGTGGAGCCAAGCGCCGGCAAGGCGCTCGGGCCTGAGGAGACGCGCCTGTCTGTCAGTGTATGGCGGGCGCGGGATGGACTGCTGGCAGAGGGGGTGCAGGCAGGCCCCCAGGGCTAAAGGGAAAGCAGAAAGACAGGAAGATGGTAAAACAAGTTGTCTGAAGGCAAGGTCAGAAAGTTCAGAGTGCCACCAACATAACTTTTCCCTTTGTTTTGACGTTGACTTTGGACAGAAGTGGTTTGAGAAACCCAAGAAGATGGAGTTGAGATGTAACGGTGAGCAGACAAGAATGCACATAGCTGTCAAACACTTACACCTACAGAGAGAACATTAGCATAATTTGAATAACTCAAACAACTATATTTTAGAGAGGTTTGGGAAAAAAAATTGAAGTTTCCAGGGGAGACAGCTACCTTAACATATTTTTAGATATTAATGCACAGAATTTCATTAATCCCTCCCCTGAAACAAAGCTCCAAACCCATGATCTTTTACCAACTTTAATTTTCTGTTTCCTTGGTTATTTTTATTTGGGGATGGAAAAGACCAGGCAGCTGGGCAAAATAAATATAGAATGCCTAATTAGTAATGTTGCCCATCACTTCCATTTTAAGACCCTGATTTCGTTTGTTTATAAGTTTGCCAAACTTCAGCCATCTGGACTGAAATTTCCCAGCCTGTAGGCTGACTAAAAGGGACAGAAAAGAAAGAAAAAAAAAAATAAAAGCTATCCAGGCATTTTCAGGGATTGGAATACCGGAAAATTATTTTTTTTTCAGCATTGTAAAAGGAAAAAAATAGTAACGTTTTCTCTGATAATTCTGGTTCTTTTTCTGCTGGTGTAAAAGGTCTTGAAAAGACCCTGTAGAGAGAGGGAGGAAATGTGACTTCTCTTTTTTACATTCCAAAAACTCTGCACAGGTAGGTCAAATTTAAAGACTCTTATATTTTTTTTCAATATTTCATTACCCACATGCCCTTGGAAGACTTGCTTACTTTAAAATTCTTAATCTTCCAAGATTTCAGTCCTACTGGTAAATGCTTAAATATGGCGAGAGTCCTTGAATCTAGAGCGGAGCTCCTGTGGGCACCACAAAGAACCTTTGCTAATTGTGCAGACCACATTTTTAAACATCCTAATTTTATCTGGTTTGTTTTCTGAAGTTTTTTTTTCCCCAGTGAAAACAAATATTAATAGAATGGAAAAAAACCCAATTGAGTAAAAACTTAAACAAAAAAAACCTAAAAATCTGGGCTTGGAATGACTGAACCATGAACTGAGGAAGAAAGAGCCGGGATAGAAGATTTGAAAAGAAAGGAGGCATGAGGGTAAAGTTTTTAAAGTGCTGCAAGGAGCTATGAATACCAGCATGTAGTTCACATCAGAACCTGAAATATTACCTAAAATTTTTCCTTCCCATCATGTGTCTGCTCACAGCATGTGTTCATGAAATGCTAAGGCCAAGTGTTTTTTCTTTAATCCTAGTCTGCACAGATAAACACAACAGAAACTGGTTATTCTAGTAATTCAAGTGCTTGAATTAAGGCGTGTTTAGTGAATGTTACATCACAAACTACTTGATATCCAGTGTGTGGTTTTATGTCTGATTCAACCATGGAAATTTTACAGGGTAAACCCCCTAATTCTTGGTGTAGTTAAGTCTTAAAAAGAGTTTAATGTTGCCTGGGTAATTAATGACTGTTAAAATATCCATGCACAGGAGTAGGTTTACACTAACATGCATAATCCTGACCTTCCATGGGGTTTTTCTGAGCACTTAACTCGGCAGCTCAAAGAATATACTTTTAATGAGTAGTTTTAAGTAACTTGGAAGTATATGCAATATCAAAAGTGCTAAATTCTTTTGGGAAGAATATTGAAGATTAAGCTTATCAGAGACTTGCAGTTTTCTGTGTGCTTCCCATGGAACACAGATATAATACTTCTGATACTTTTCAAGTATACTCATCTTTCACAGAAACACACACACACACACACACACACACACAATCCTGTTTTGATGAGATATTGAGTAGTGTGGTAGCTTTGAACAAGGCTTTACACTTCAGGTTTTTTCTATGGGCTTTGAAGAACTGTCTAAAAGGTTTTTCTTAATAGGAAGACAGGGTCTGAGGATGTGTAAAATGATCTACATCTTGTTCAACTTTTGCTTCTATGATAATCTGTGATTGGTATAAATTTATTGGTATAAATTTGTGCATCTAGAAATGTCTTTGACTTCAACAAATATTAAGTACTTGTTAGATAGTGATAACATGTAGTCTTGACTATCTTACAGCCTTCCTGTTACAAAAAAAGGATGGGATTTCCCACCGTATTCCTTCTTGGTTTTCAGCAGATTGCTCACTTCCCTGATGTACATTATCAGCTACTTGAAGCTTTTCGTACTTGCATAGTATAAGAACACACATTTTATGCCTTAAGCATACATTGAGTATCTTACACAGGAGATGAAACATTCACTGTTTCACATAAAAATAACTGTCATGTGATTTCTGGCAAGGTTTTAGTGAAAATCAAAATAATGTTGAAGGATGAACTGTAAAGAGCAGATATGTTCAGAGTACTTGCTATGAGAAATGCAAAGCTGATAGCAAACATTTCACAGCAGACTCATGAGGACAAGAATATGACCACAGTTATGGTGAATATAATGAATAAAAAGGCATAAAATGTCCTTGATGTATAATGAAGCGTATAAACACACACACACACACACATACACACACACACACACACACACACAAAAGTAAGAGGGAAAAAAGAAAGAAAAATGCTTACAGTGTGAATTTGCAAGCAGCAGCATACCAAAATTAAGGATATAAAAAACCTACTGGAAGCTGGCAGTTCAGAAGGGAAGAGATATTAACCTCAGGGTGATTTCCATCTGTTTCTCCTAACATATTTTAACTAGCTGAAGTCAGGTAACATAATGTAAATTTACGTATAATAGATAAAATTTAAATTGTAACTCCTTTACACTTGTACAAAGTATTATTAAATCAGGCATTATTTTACCCAGGAGATAAAAAACAGATTTTTTAACTTTTGTTTTTTCTTTTATCTTTCATTCCAACAGTTTTGTATTTCAAATATGTCTAGTCATTAAGATATTGATGCTCTAATGCACTTAAATTACTGTTGCAATGAATGTAATTAAAAATCAGTGTAAAACAATGAGCCTTCTTTCTATTCTGATCTTGGGTATAGCTCCTGGTTGTTGCTATAAAACAGATTAGTGTAATGACATATCTTAAAATGAAAAAAAGATACTTCTGTGTTCAAGCAGAGTTAAAGTTATTTACTTCAATTTTGTTTTGTTCTTCAGTAAATGGGAATAGAGACAAGTATCTCTCAGAAAATGTGTAGCAAAAATCCTGTGCTGTTGTGCCAATGTGTAAAGGTCGTGATGCATCTGTGCTAAGAGTGAGAAACTGTATCCAGATTTCCAAGCTTAGCTCCTCTATTCCCATACTCCCAGTACTCTGCATTAAAGAATAGGAGTTCAGAATTTATTTTCACCCATTTTTTTTTTACATCACCAAAGCAAAAAACAGCCATTTCAGTTCTGTATATCTTGGAAATGAATATAAAGAAGCTCAGCAAACAGAGTATTTTCAGTTGACTTAAAAATTATACTTAATGTAATAATAATTCAAAATATTTTATTTGTCAGGATTATTTATTTATACAGATTAGTGTATATTTGTATAGCCTTTGTTACAAAACCCATGAGAATTGCCTAATGAATCTAAATTGTAAACATTTTTCTTTCCACTAGAAAGGGATGCAGGTGGATATGTGCTGTCAGAAGTACTAACCAACCCATTTGTCATTTAGGTGTATCTGCTCTGGAGGCCTCTGTTACTGAGGCCAGAAGAGAGAAATGACACCTGGACATGCTCAGCACGAGGTGTTGACTGCAGCATTTGCTCTATGCTTTATAGCACCAAGCTCAGAATAATCTTCTAAAGGCATAAGTGCACACACTCACACACTGAACACAACATAAAGACACTTAAGCAGTCAGGTGCTTATTGTTCATTGCCCCCCAAAAGACAGAGATATGTGACTGTTTCGCCTAATGCTGTATTTAGAGGCAGCTTGACAGAAGTTACAGTGAAGTGTGACTGTGGTATCCTGAGTAATCCTCATTATCTGACTGCTAGATCTGGCAGGGCTAAAATTATCAAATACCAGCAAACTGTCAGCACAATTTGTATATTTTTTCTGCATCAACAGAGATATGGCACATATTGGTTGATGATTTATGCCTACCTATCACAACCAGCCATAGCACTAGTTTTATCAGACTGCAAGGCTATGCTCTTCCCTGTGCATCCCATAATAAGCCTTAACCCCCTTTAGCCAGCAGACTCTTAGCTACACAGGAATCATATCTTTATATTAAAGGTCTACAATAAAGCCTACTGAATACTACAAACAGGTAAAGGAAGGACTGAAATAGAAGAACAACTTCTTTCTCTCTTGAGAAAAGAATTTGACATTCTGTCTTGCAAAACTGCCTTCACAGCTTAGAAAACAACAAATGGGTTCTAGGATTCATATTTAGTGTAATAGAAGGGATACAGTCCAGTCCTGGCTTCTATGTTTTTCACATGGAACAATTCTTTCCTTGTGGGAATCTCTGGAAATTTATCACTTTATCACACAGTCCTGACACAGTCAGCCCTGTATTGAGAAGGTCATACTATCCTTTATTCACAAATTAAGTCCAAATCCTAGAATTCACTTAAAATTTCTGTGCATTTTGTGCAGCTTCATAAGAACAGGAACCCGTGTTTAAAAACCCAACAACTTGCAGAGAAGGTGATTAAGGAAAAAGATAAGATTTAAGACAGTAAGACAGACATTAATCAAAATAGAAATGGTTTTATTAAGGGACTCAGAGTAGTGATATTTGCAGTCTTTTACTCATCTTGCTATGTTCTGGCTTCTAGCAATACTTCAGTGAATATATACCAAATAACACTTTCTTCATGTACCATGTTGCTTTAATGCTCTTTCTATTAAATTGATTTCCATTACAAAGTGGATATTATCATTATGTCGACTCTAATGACATATAACATGATACAAAAATATTAAAATGTAAGTGGTATCACTGGTTTTGTATTCAGAATTGATTATTAATTAATGCTGTGTCAGCGTGCTCACTGGAGTGAAATGAGGTGCAATACTCAGCAATAGTTTTGGTGGCCTATATTCACATCTCATGCTGGAGTCTCTCCAAAGGCTCATCACTCATCTTGTTATCAGTGGTCATTTGGAGCACTGGAAGTAGCCAGATGTAATGGGAAATATTGTTTTCCCATTTCAAAACTCACTGTAGAAAGAGATGCAACTTTTTCCATGCCGAGCTAGTGAACCAGGAAAGGTGGCAGAAAACTTTGGTCTCAAAAGGTTACCTTGGGTGTTCCAAGAAATGGATGATTTTATGAGAGCATTTCTTAAGTAAAAATAGATAAACCATATTGATGGTGATTATATATACATGAAAATTAGTTATAGTCAGCAAGGCCACCTAGTAATAGTTGCTTTTCTTCTTTGGTGTACAAACCTCTCTTAAACCACAGAAGGTGGTCCAGTTCTAATCAAAGAAATACAGAATAGCTTGAGTTGGAAGGGGCGCTAAAAGGTCACGTAATCCAATCCCCTGTAATGAGAAGGGACATGTTCAACTAGATCAGGTTGTACAACCCCCACACTCAACCTGACTTTGAATGTTTCCAGGTTTGGGGCAACATATTCCAGTGTTTCATCACCTTCATCATAAAATATTTCTTCCCTACATCTAGTCTAAATATATAGTCTTTCAGTTTAAAACCATTGCTCCTTGACCTATCTCAACAGGCCCTGCTAAAAATCTGTCCCCATCTTTCAATAGCCTCCTTTAGGTATTGAAAGGCCCAAATAAGGTCTCTCTGGAGTTTTCTGTTTTTCATTCTGAGGAGCTCATATCAAATATCAAGGAGAATGGTTTGGTGACTTTATCAGTGAACTCCCTCAGGACTCTGGGATGCCTCTTATTGGGTCCCATGGATTTGTGAATGTTCAGGTTCCTCAGGTGGTCAGGAACTCAGCCTTGTCTTATGTAGGAAGCAACTTTGCTCCCCCATTCCCTATCTTGCAGTTCGAGTGTGAAAGAAATGCTGTCATTGAAGACTTAAGCAAAACTTTTGAGTCCCTCAGCCTTCTCCTCATCCATCATTCCCAGTTTGCTAGTCGTGCAAACTGGTTGGAGTGCTGCAGAGTAAGATACACACTTTCTTTGAACCAGCAACTTGCCACTGAGTCCCAACCCAAATGAGAAAAATCAAATCTGATCTATTCTCATTAGCAAAATGTTAAACATCATCCTGTTACTACAGTACCAAAGTATGTAATATAGCAACAGATTAATACTCTCAGGCTTCCATTCTTTTCTTCCTTCATAAAACTGGCTTTATTCTCAACAGAATATACATTTCAGTTTGACTATTTTACTTCTTTACAGCAAAAGGGAATTGTATTAAATGTTTCCTTTAAAGTGTTCTATTTCAAAATATAGCTCCTGTATTTTATTTGAGAACTAACTGGGATGAAACAAGCAAAAAACACAAAAACCCAACAAACCATTAAGCAGCCATATCAAACAGAAACTGGTAGCTGCTGTGAAATTGTATCTAATGGAACAACTCTCCATGCATGATAGTCACAGAACTATTAGATTGGCAGATTTTCTCTTTTGTCTCCTTAAAGGGCTATGAGCACAGCAAGCAGTCTCAGTGTTTGCTCTGAGGCATAAATCACTGTGAAAACAACATCTTACTCTGATAAACTGGTTTGGCCACAGAGCTTCCTTCGGTGCCTTGCATAACTTTTGTTTAATTGTACTCTAGTTTCTCTTTAGATAAAAGATTTTCAGGTAATGAGGTAAGAGATAGTTTTATTAATCTAGTGCACTGGTGATTTGTGGTAACGAAGTTATTCCTGGAGAAAGGAGGAGAAAAACTAGAAATATACAGGACCCTGCAATAACAGGGTATGTCTGTAATGTTTAATCTATTGCCTATTGGATACATGGCTAATGTATGTATATATAAATTAT